>RJWH01002175.1:0-259525 GCA_004363575.1 Solenodon paradoxus
GACGGGAGGCTCATGTTTCAGAGATGTGGATCAGAAGGTCTGTTTGAATATAATGCCTTCGGTGTGCCTGTTAGTGTGCTCGTTTCCGTTGTGGCTGCAACAGACCATCACAGGCTCAGCAGTTCACAGCCACACGCGCCGCCGTCTCGTCCTGTGGGCAGAAGTCAGACGGGCTCGCCGTGCTCCTCTGGGGGGCGCCTGGCCCGCCGCCGCCCGCTGCTTCGGCTTGTGGCCTCCTCCCCCGTCCTCAAGGCCCGCAGGTTCTCTGCCCCCTGCCAGGATGGTCTCTGATTTTAGAGACGTGGGTGCCTGGATTCTCCAAGGTTCTCTCCCCAGTGTCGCGTCAGCTTAACTCCACGGGCTTCAGGGATCAGTTTGGGCATCGCGGTCTGCTCGCCTGCCGTCACGGAGAGCCAAGGGGAGCCGCTGACAGTTGGGTACCGATTGCGTTCAGGGAGAAGGCAGAGCTTGAAGGGCTTTCGGAAGTCCCGAGTGAGTCCGCTGTTTGCAGCTGTAGCCTCAGGCGGCCTTTCCAAGGTGGAAGCCACCACTCTCCGTCAGAATGCCCTGTCCTGCCTCCGGCCCCCTCCGTAGCTGCTCTTTGGTGAGACTCCGCCTGTCTTCTCTGCTCACGTTTCTGGTCACCCAGGCCCTGGTCTTCCTTCTGAGTTGGTTTTTGATTTCGTTATTGTGTCCTTTTTTAATTTTAGTAGTAATATTTATTATTAGGATATTAAAATTGCACCTCAGTCTCTATTTCATTTAGTTTTTTTTTAAGAGAAGGAGGAAGGAAGAGGAGGAAGAAATATCTTTATGCAGTTGTTCATTTTGGTTTTTCACTCCAGCCCCAGGTCTCGAACATGGGTCCTTGGGCTGCGTGTGGTCCACACACCATCGTCTCAGCCGCCTGCACCACAAGGGTGCAGCCTTCTTATTTTAATGTTTTAATAACAGCTATATTGAAATAGAATGCACATGCCATTCAATTCACCCTTTTAGAGGTGCCATTCGATGGATTCTAGTGCATTCCCAAGTGTGCCTCCTTCCCCCACCATCGCGCTCAGAGCATTTTCCTCGCCTCCAGTGGAACTGAGCTCACGTCCCCTCACCCACCCACCCCAGAGCCCTTGCCACCACCCATTGCTTCTTGTCTCTGGAGTGGCCGGTCCTGAATGTTACGTGCTAACGGAATCCTAGAATTTGTGGTCCTTGTGACTGTCTGGCCCTCGATGACGGCTTTGTGTTTTGTCTGTGCCCCTGCAGCTCTCCCCGTACCGTGGCTCGTCACTTATCCCTTTGAAAATGTTGATTCAGTCACACCCTGGTGGCTTAGCAGCCCGGGGCCTCCAGCTGACATCCACAGACACCCCAAGGACCCCGGTTTGTGTCTTGGAACCAGGGAGGAACAACCAAGATGAACAATTCACTAAAACAAGTGCCCCTTCGCCTCTCCCCGCCTGCCTTGTCCACCTTCACTCCTGCCTGCAGCTCTCCTTTAAAAGCAGTTTCTCGAGCACCTCCTGTCAAAGCCAGCGTCTGTTTGGGGATTCTAGATGCGCAGCCCTGAACGGCAGGATTCCCGGTCGGGTTCCCACGTGGGCAGACCGACATGCATGTAGCACATTCTCCACCCGTCAGCCCTGACCATGCTAACAGGTCACAGCCCCGTCTCCCCGATCCCAGGGCTGGCGTCCAGGGCCCCGGGAAGCCAGCGCAGCGGTCAGTATTGCTCTGCCTGCGGGGACCCAGCCTTCCATCCCCCGGCCAGCAGGAGTGCTCCTCAGGGCCGCTCCGCAGCAGGTGCCAAATGGGTGGTGCTGCAGTGCCCCGGGACGCGCGTCAGGGTGGAGGTGCCACCATGCTCTTGGGACACTCGATTGAACCAGGACGGAGCAGTTGGACTCCCCGCAGTGACCAGGGCTGGGAGGACAGCCGTCCCTCCGTGAGCAGGGCCGGCCTGAGAACGCAGACTGGCCTGGAGCATCCTCTCTTCAGGACCTAGTGTGGCGGTTTGCTGATGGGGGCATTTTCTGTGGCGGGGGTGACGGTAACCTAGGCCAGCTGCCTGCGTGTCTGTGCCATCGCTTTTCCTCTTAGCCGATGCCAGGAGGGCCAGTGTAGGGTCTTTTTGTAGTAGTAATATTTATTATTAGGATATTAAAATTGCACCTCAGTCTCTTTCATACCACACCACCGCCAGGGTTCCGGTGTCCTTTACCTGCCACCTGTTCTCTCATCTCCCCCTCCCCTCGTGAGTCCTGAATCCTGTTACTTTTGTTGGAATTCTCATGTTTTTTTTGTTTTGTTTTTAGGGAAGGTGCAGGAATGAAGGCGAGTAGGCAGGAAGGAGGAAGAAGAAGCATTTGTACTTATCTAGTTGTTCAGCTTGATTGTACTTCCAGTCCCGGTACGGGGCCCTGGGACGCGAACCTGGGTCCTAGGGCTGTGTGTGGACTGCGCCTACCCAAAGGCGGAGCACCTAACCACTACTCCACCAAGGCTCACCCCTGCCCCAATTCACTCTGAAAACCTTGCCGAACCCTATCCATTGTCCCTTTCTCGCAGCAGGGCGTTGCCAGGATGGGGTCTTGAAGGGGTGTCTTCCCTCTTTTGCTGGGCCTTCAGTGACCTTGGCTAGTGGGAGTGGCAGGCCCACTGCTCCCGGCCTGTCCAGACCACAGCTGGGCCATGTGGCCCGTCGATGTGTGCCCGCTCTCATTCGCTGCCCTGCTGCTTTCCTTTGGTTGGTGTGGTTCCCATATCTGTGTGTGACTCTAGGCCAAGACAGAAAAAGTGAAAGTCTGTGAATCCCTTCTTGGTGCAGCCCTGGCCCGCAGTGACGCTGCCTCGCGATCCAGGCTGACGGCGTCCGAGCCTCCATGTCCTCCGTGCAGGGGAGGCCTGGGGAGGAGCTGGGCTGCACAGAGGAGACGGCGACAGGAGTGTGCGCACGAGGGGAGGTGGGCTTCCTTAGCCGTGACGTCTAGCCAGCACGCCCCGTGTCCGGTGTGAGAGCTAAGGCCTCGGGCCAGGGGCGTTCAGTGCAGCCCGGGCGCAGCGCTCCGGGGCCGATGAGGAGACTGCGCCTGTGAGTGGAGGCTGCTGCGCCAGAGCCCAGCGCTGCCTCCGGAGTGAGCGTGGGGCTGTGTGGTGCGCCTGTGGCCTCTCCCCTGCCCTTCTGAAGGCTTCCCTCTCCCTGCTCATGAGCTCGCCAGGCGTTTGGAGCCATGTCCCTGAGGGGGCCTGTGTCACCCTGCCCCGTCACCCTGCCCCCGGGCCCCACGCGTGGCTGGGGAAGTTGGGTGTCCTCGGGGTTGGGCGTGGTGGGAACGCACTAGCCTTGCACTTGCTGATATGATGCCGCGAAGCTCCTGGCGCATCTTGGCACATCACGGGCTGACGCTGAAGGGACACCGAGCTGGACCTGTGGCCTCGCCTCTCCTGCATGCGGGTGGCCTGTGAGCTCCAGGGCCGCAGAATAACCACCTCCCTTTCTCTGGCCGTTGCTGCTGCTTCCTTTTCTTTTCTGAACTTTCTTCAGGTTTTCTTTGCTCCTTCTCAATCCGTTTCTTTTTCCCTCCCATTTAAAGTCATTCCAAGCAGATGTGAGGAAATTAGAAGGGACTGACACTGCCATCCCCCGGGAATGCCTTCCTCGGACGCCGTTAGAGGAGCGCACACTGAATCCTCTGGCTGTCACTGCTCCTGCTGGCCTTGGCTGATGCTGCTGCCCCGCCCCTGCTCCCCGCTCCCCGATGTGACTTCCTTCCCCCTTCCAGGCTGTGTTTCATTTAAAATGAACCTTTCTGCAGGTTGGCCTCTTTGCTCAGGAAGAGCCTCTGTCCTTCCAGTCTGTGAGAGCCAGATGTGGTAAATGTGTGTGTATGTGTGGTTAGAGCCAGAAAGCCCGCACGTCCGCTGGGAGGCGCCAGAAGGATCGTGATGTCAGTGGCCACCAGCCCGCATCTCCAAAATGGCAGCCAGGACCAGCCTGCTGTGTGGACATGCCTGAACCTGCCCAGGACAAGAGCCAGCGTCTCGCTCGGGTCCCCCCTCAGTGGCCTCATTGTACCGACCTCCAAATGGCAAGATAAAGTGCCCTGCATGCAGTGGGGCCTTCGAGGTCACCGGGCTTTGGGCGTGGCCCCACGTGAGGAGAGTACATGCGAGGAGCCCACCACAGCCGCCCTGCAGCAGGGCCGGGAGTGCTGGCTGTCCAAGGCTTCATCGAAGACATGTGTCCGACGTCCGACTTCTGACCAGAGGGGAGTGTCCATCCATCCCACTGAGAGACCCCCGCCCAGCCAAGATGGCCCACTTTTGGAGAATTAGAGACAGGTGGCAAAGAGACTCTTCTGGAGGAGAAGTCCCATCGCTGCTAAGAGTGGAAAGGACAGTAGGTCATCTGGGACTGTTACTTAACATTCATAGCCTAGAACTTTGTGTTCTTGGGAAATACTTTTCCTAAGCTTGTGATAGTGCTTTGCACTGGGAGGGTCATGTTGGTATCAGTTTCTTCTCGGGGAAGGCGGGACGCAAGTGCCCAGTGGAATTTGCTGGAGTCCTGCCCTCTCTGTCTGCCGTGGGCCACGCTGATGTTAGCGACTTGTGTACTAAGTCGGATGGACCTTCAAATGCAGCTGTGCCCGTTTTTGTGTGCCCAGGCTGCTCCGGGGCCTCTTAGGATGTAAACTATTGCTAATATGAATGTGTACTCTGAGGCCCAAGTAATGGTTGTATTAGTGTGATTCAGTATACTGTGATCATTGAAATGACAGCTTGACTGGAGATAAAAGGGACTAAACCTGGGCTGAATGGATTCTATAAATGACATCAACAGCAACACCATTATTATTAGAACTGAAAACAAATTGCTTCTGTAATTATCCCTGGACACTTATGTGTCTCAGATGCTTGAAGCCCCTTCTCTTCCAGTGTCACCTGTGTTGATGTGTCCCCTGTGTCCATCTTCCAGGATCCCCTGACCTCCATCCCTGTCTCACACTCTTCTGTTTTTTCTAGAACCTCTCATTAGCTGCCAAAGCAACTTTTGTTGACTCTTACCTCCTAATGAGTCAACACGTGCTTGCCACGTGGTCGTTACTGCATGTTAGTTACTGCATGTTCTGTGTGGTTGCTGGCATTGCAAAGTAAGTCACCAAAAGGACATTCATTCTCGGTTACTCGTTTGTTCGGTGTAACTGGTATGTCTCTCCTCTTAGCACTTTGATTCTGTTCTCCCGACACCCACCTTTCTTGTGACCCTCAGAAGTTCAGATTCTCTTTTTGCCAGGTTTCCCCATTTCCCCATAAAGACACCACCTGGACCGTGTTCGGTTGCGTCTTTCAAGCCTGACGCCCTTGGTCCTGGTTCATGGCGTCCGCTGCCTCCGTGCCCAGGTAACGGTGAGCGAGGAGAGACACCAGGCTTTCAGCGTGGCTGGATGGCAGGATGCCCACGCTGGAGGAGAACATGGTGTGCTTTCTCTCGCTGTCTTTCCTTTCTGTTCTTGGCCGGGGGGATTTGCCAGGTTAGTTGTCGATCATTTGAATTCAATGGATTATATTTTTCTGCTGAAGCTTTTGTCAACTTAAGCACACCTGTTCCAAGATGCTTATTTGCTGGGGCCAAAGGTGGCTGCTGGGGTCCTTTGTAATCCTGGGTAGAATAAGCCCTTCACACCTGCTTGTCTGATTTCAGGGCTCTGGCACGAATGTGCGCCCCCTCCAACAGTGAAAGGGTTCTTTTTACGATAGAAAATGTGACCCCATAGGACTTCTTGGATGCCTCAGATTGAAGGATTCAACCCCATGGGTTCGGACATGAGGTTATGAGGCATTTTCCAGTAGAGGAGGCCTCAGTAGGTCACGCTACTCTTGGGGACCCCACGTCTGAGGAGAAGGTCTCCATGACGAAATAGGTGAGATCGTCATGATGAACAACCAGAACCGGCATGTTTTCTCTCTGAAGAAAGGAAAGCAGGGTGAGATGCTGGAAGAGGAGTGGGTTTGGGGCCGTAAGGCCTGTGACAGGGAGACAAACAGACTTTGAAGGCCAATGTCTATTTCATGGTTTTCCTGGAACTGAGCCAACTGTCGTTCAATTATATCTGTGTATTGAATAAAATAGATGGGAATTTCAGTCTTGCTTGGAATTTGCATTTGTATCGAAAAATGAAGACTTTTGTTCAAAAGAGGTGAAAGTAAAGTGCAATATTTCTCTTCTACGCGTGTCCCCATGAGAGGACGGTGAACCCACATAAATCCAACAAGGCACGATCTTGCTCTGGCGTTGGCCTCCGCCGCGGTCTCAGGGACGTGCCACTTCCCGTGTGACCGAAGTATAGCAGGTCCTTCAGTCAAGTCGTGTGTGTTCAGTGTCGCTTCATTCTATCATTGATGAGGAAAGAACAGTCGCTGCCGACGTTGAACAAAATGCCATTATTCAAGGCCTGGTTGTTCTCTGTAGGCGGAGGTCTGTGGTAAAAGCAGAGTCCCCTCTGCAGATGCTGTGGCTGCCTGTGGTTAGATGGCTTCTGACCTGGAGATTGCACCTTTCTCACAATCTCAGGCCCTCCCGTGTTTGAGAGGCCCGCGGTCAGCCCAGGGGTGGACGCCCTGCTAGAATCCCAGGAGAGCAGCGGCCCATCAGTGAGGGAGAGGAAGTTTCCCTCTGGGTTCTGCTCAGCCTGGTCAAGAAATCCAATTAAAATCCAACAGATGAGCAGGAGAAGAGGGCAAACGTAATGGCACATATTTGGAGAATCCATTTATCTACTCGGATGTAGATTCTAACGCCAGCGAGACAGCGTCAGGGATTATAAATCCTGAGCTAAGGGCTGGGAGTGGGCCTCGGGCTTAAAGAAGAGAAGAGAGAAGAGGAGGGCTCGACATGGTAAGCGCGATGAAGACCGCGTGTTCTTAACTGGATGTTTGCCCTGCCATGGCGACAGGTTTTTTCTTGATAGATTATTTTGGTAAAAATCCCAATCTTTGGTAATCTCCAGTGTTCGTGCCTCTGGGTAGGAAGAAGCTGGGAAAAGCTTCTGTTGAGTCTAGAGGGCCTGTTGTCTCAACTTGAAATGACTTGTGCCAGAAAGACACGCCTTGGGAAGACCTGTTCTGAATTTTCTGGGTGACTCAGCCTTCAGCAACCCTCGCCAGAAAAATGCCCAGACAATTTTTATAGAAAATGTCGAGGATTGTGGTGGATATCTCAGGAAATGTTCTCAGGACCTAGCTTAAGAGCCTTTGCTCTGAGGTGCAGGTCACCTCTGGGCCACCAAGGAGTGTGGCTAACGGGCCACCCACGAAGCTCCGCCCTGTCCATCAAGATATGCGCGCCCCCCCCCCCCCTCGCTACTTGGCAGGAGTCACTTGGTTTTCAGACCCTAAGGCCCGAGATGCTTATGTGGCAGAAATATTAAGTCATCATTTGTGTTTTTATTAAAATACTCATTTTTCCAAAGCCTGCTCCTCTTTAGAGCATATTCTAATTCCATTTCATCTTCAAGCCTGTATGTATATTTTATGATGGGGTGGATTCATTTGCAAAACTCTCTGGGGGACGGGGGTTGATGCTGCTTTTGCTTAAGCCTTGAGCACTTTCTAGGATTCGGAAACCATTTCTCGTCTGCGCTCTTCTGAGTGGGGAGTGCGGTTCCGCCAGCTTCGGTCACCTGCAGGGCGTGGTGACTGGGGCAGGCAGAGGGCGGTAGGTGCGCAGGGAGGCCGGGAGGGACCAGGACTTTGTGAGAGGAAGGCGGGAACGTGGATGGGGACATGGGCTTGATTATAGACCCGGTGACAGTGACTGGTGATAGGATTTTCACATCAGAGGAGCATCAAGAAACTTGTGAGCCTGAGAGGGAAGGAGATTGTCTGCCCTTACAGCTCCATCAGAGCCAGGCCTTCAAATCCCAGTCCTGTGGATGCTGACCACGTGCATACAGGAGCCTCACCTGTCCCTGAGTAGGTCGCTTGGGAGTGTAAGACATGCTCCAAAAACGGGATGCACGAAACCAGTTGTTGTTTTGTTTCTAAAGGAAAGGTGCAGGCAGGAATTGAGGCGAGTAGGCAGGCAGGCAGGAAGAGAGAGGAGGAAGAAACATTTTATTTTATTTCCATTTTAGATGCTCACACTGGTTTCTTACCACCAGACCTGGGACTTGAACCCAGGGGCATGTGGCCTGTGCTCCTTCATAGGCGATTGACCTAACCACTGCACCACCAGGATAAACCAGACTTTTTTTTAAAGAAAAGGTGCGGGCAGGAATGAAGCCAAGTACACAAGCAGGCAGGCAGAGAGAGGAGGAAGAAGCACTTTATTTTGTTTAGTTGTTCACACTGGTTGTTTCTTCCTGGACTAGGGACTCAAACCCTGGGGTGTGCGGGCTGAGCGCCTTTGGAGGCAACTGACCCAACTCAACTGCTACTCCACCAGGGAGCACCCCAGCTTTTTTTGTTAAACTGTGATTATCTTGAGGTTGGGCAGGAGCGTTTTCTGCAAATCATGCTGTAGGAAAAAGGGCAAGTTCTCAGAAGCTGAGGGAGACAAATGCTGTGTCTCTTTGTTGGCGCTCAGGGTGCAGCTTCCGAGGCCCGTGCCAGTGAGCAGGTGCCAGGCCCCGGGGCCCTTCTTCCCTTGGCAGGACTTCAGGACCTAGGAGCTCTGGCACCAGTCTCCCTGTGAGTCAGCTTCTGGGCCTGTGCGGAGCCTGGTTCCTGCGGGAACATCGCAGCATCGACCCAGGGAGATGGGATGCTGATGGAAGCGGCGAGTGCCGGAGAGGTTTGTGGGCACGTTGGTGCTTCCTTAGGGTGAGGTGCAGGATCCTGCCAGAGGCTTCCTGGCTGCCGGAAGTCAGGGTCAAGTCCCGTTTAATTTTGACAGGTTTCGTGTTCAAGGAAAGTGGACAGGAGGCGGCGGAGCTGTGGTCGGGCATCTGTGAACATGTCACACTGCGCGTGGCATCGCAGACCCAGGAGGAGCTGGGCCCCTCTGTGGGCAAATGGGAAACCCATTTTCAGAAGGAAGAATTGCTCTCTGCTTCAAGATGCTTTGCTTCCCCTGAGCTGTTGATTTGTTTATCTGGCAGTCAGTACTTTGTGAGAACTGATTTCAAACAGGAACGATTGCACTCACCACGGAGCTGCCTTTCTTGTTGATTTTAAGGCCTCTGCACACCCGTTGTGTGTGCCAAGGTAACTGGGTTTGCTTTTGGTTTTTTGGTTTTGGTTTTTTAAGGAAAGGAATGCCGACAGGAATGAAGGAGAGCAGGCAGACAAGCAGAGAGAGGAGGAAGAAGCACTTGGTTTTATTTTGATTGCTCACTGGTTTCCCCCTGGACCTGGGACTTGAACCCAGGGCTCTGCGGCCTGTGGTCCTTCGGAGGCGATTGACACAACCACTGCTCCACCAGGATGCACGTGGATTTGCTTCTGATTGTCCTTTGTCCTCTTCAAGCAAGATACCCAGGCATGGCCCCCTCCTGCCTGGGTCCTCTTGCATGGAGGGGAGCCTGCCTTTCAGATGACCGCCCCCCAGGTCACCACAAAGGGAACAGCCAGCAGCTCTGTTGGCTTTGGGGGGCGGTGTCAGAGCCCTTGATTTGTGTGGAGTCAGATTGGAAAGGGGAGCTGGCAGGGAAGTGAAGTGGGGAGCAGGGAGGAAGGGAGAGAGGGGGGACAGGCCGCTAGGAAGAGGGGTGGCTGTTCAGGCTGTGACCACGGTGGCCTGTATACGGCAAGTTTCTAATTCTGTTGACGTTTTTGGGAGACCTGCCCAGGAGCACCGTCTCGGGATCTTGGTGAGAAATGATGAGCACTCGTCTGTTTGTAGGACACTTGCGAGCTCTTTGCCACTGACTGAACACTTGTGAGTTAGAAGTGGATTCCGTCTCGTGAGGTTTTAGAAATCCTTAGTTTTTGCACAGACATTTGGACAGGCTGTGTGCTTTTATGTTGAATACCTTGGAGCTCCTGCCTTTCTTTCTTTTAAGCATGAGAGACAGTTGCTTCCCGCGTCCCCGGAATTCTCGATTCCGGGGTGTGGCAGGCAGGCCTTGGTGGCTGGTCAGCCTGCTCTTGTGTTCACGCACTTGTGTGTCTTCTGTGTCTTTCGAAAAATTGGAATCAAGCAACTGATTGACTCAGCTTTTGCATTGAGGAAAGCGGGGCCGTCGGCCAGGTTGAATAGCAGATTATTATAACATGTCAGAGTTTTTCCTTAACGTTTGACTTGGCGCCCTCCCCAAATTAATACCGACTCTGAACCTTGTTTCTGCATTTGCCACAGTGCTGTTAATTGATGTGAGTAGAAATAGTCTCCTAGTAAATTTGCCTGGAAATAAGGAGATTTCAGTCAGCCCCCCAGGTATCTACATTTTGCTTCCAAGCGGAATAATTTGCATTGGGAATAAAGTGTCCTGGGCTGCACAGATTGGTAGATGTTTGGCGGCAGTCACATAAGGGGCTCAGACCTCAATGAGTCTGGAAGGTCGGGAAGTCTGTCGGGGAGAGTCGTGGGGTCAGAAGGCTCACGAGTAGGAGATGGTGTGAGAAGGAAGATGAGAGGGTATGTGCAGTGGCTTAAGCACCCCCAAAAGGTCCTTCACCCTCAGGAAGATCCTCTGCCCCTGGCCGTCAGCACGGTTTGTGTCTCCGCTCTCGCCGGGCAGGACCGCACCCCGGCCGGGCTGAGCGTGGGTCGTCCGCTGTGCTTCTGACTTCCGCGGGGCCAGTGTGACTTCTACTGATGATCTTTTATAGCCCAGCTCAGGCCCGGAGCTGGTTTTGTCTGAAGATGAGAAAAGCGACACTGAAGATAAGGAAGAGACAGAGCTGGGCGTCATGGAAGATCAGCGGAGTGTGATTCTTCATCTCATCTCACAGCTCAAACTTGGAATGGATTTGACCAAGGTAGGCTGGCGTGCTCGCAGGTTCGTGGCCTCCTTTTACGAAAAGGGTCAGAAGGCCCAAGGTTCGCCCTGAAAAGGGGCCCCCGTCCCCAGCCGCTCAGGGGTGAGGGGGACCCAGGGGACACCGGCCTCCAGGCGGCTCCGTGAAGCGCCTGCCCTCGATGGTGTCCGGCTGGACTCACGTTCTGCTGGTTTTCGTGAAGGACGGCCAGACCCGTCCGCTGGGGCCGCGCTGCCAGCCGTTGGCTCTGGCAGTGGGCGCGTCCAGGACCGAAGTGCGCAGCGGGGCCTCACAGAGATGAAGTCAGGGCTGGTCCCTCGGAGAAAATGGCACCTGCTCTCGACGGCCCCTGGCAGCCCGTCGTGTTCCTGTTGGGGAAGGGCTCTCGCTCTTTGGGGGCCCTCTGCCTCTGTTTCTAAGTTCCGAGGGTCCGTGCTGAGGTTCAGTTATTGACGCCTAGATTGAGGTGCGTGAAGTGTATCGATGGCTCTGAGTCCCAAGCGCAGACCCTCTTTTCCTGTTCTCCACAGTAGGTCGCTGTCTTGTTATGTCAGCGGGAGCAGAGGCCACCCTGCCCGTGGCTCCATACGTCTGCAGTGGTGCCGCCGGCCTTGTGGATGCCCCTGGTCTGAGCAGCGTGGCCCCCCGGTGGCGGCTCTGTCCGAGGCAGGCAGCACCGTTATCTCCGGGGCCCACCGCCCAGGAAGCAGACGATCAACTGACTTACATGTAAAAGTCCAAAAATAAAAATAAAAAAGGCCAGGGAAATCAGAGGAGATAGAAATTAGACCAGACCAGACATCTGCTTTGATGAAAAAAATATGACATCTAGGGACTGAGTTTATTCACCTGTCACCTGTCTGTCTGTCCACCCATCCATCCATCCCTTTATTTAAAGAGGAAGGAAGGAAAGCAGAAGGAAGAGAGATGAGGAAGGGGCGTTTTATCTATGTATTTCTTTATCTTAGTTACACTCCCCAGCGCTGGGTCACAGATGTGGGTCCTTGACTTTTACGTGGTTTGTGCCCCAGCCTCCAGCTTGGTGCCTGAGCCACCAGGGCGAAGTGCTGGGTTTGCAGGCACCTCGTATTCTGCACAAGCACCGAGATATGCCAGCAAGCCTGTAAGTGGACACGGTCCTGCTCCTAGCCCACCTCCTCCGTCACTCCAGGACCTTGACTTCTTGCACTGACACAGCCACAGCACCGTTTTCAGGCGCCAATACGGACCTCGTGGGCTGGGCTTGCCGTGGCTGTGAGGCCCTGCTCCCTGAGTCTGCGGCTCGGGAAGGGTTTCACTGAGTACCGATATGCTCTCAGGTATTACACCCCCCAGTACAATCCTCCTTCCTTTTGTCCACCTTTTGATTTTGCCCATTTTCCAAGAGCAGCACAATGAATTCCCAAACCTTCACTTCAGTTGGACATTTGTTAGCTTTTTTTCTTCTTCTCTGTGTCGCTGCCTTCCTCTCCCCCTCCACAGCCCCACATTCTCAGTGAGGTATGCACACGTCTGTGTGTATGTGTGCGTGTCTGTGTGGTGCTGAGTTCTGAGCACCTGTCTTAGAGCACTGCCGGCTGCGTAACAGTCATCCCTAAGTCCATCAGTGAGTGTCCCCTAACCACAGGACCTCCTCCTGCACAGCACGTTGGTCAGGGAAAGTGAACATAGATGCAGTTCCATTTATATATGCCCCATAGTAAAAAGCCCCCCAAATTGTCCCAATAATGTCCTTTGTAGTAGGAATAAGCACAAGAGCATTGTGGGTGACAGAGTCGGGTAGAGATCTGGGTGCAGGGGGCCACGAAGGAGGGGTTTTGGCTTGACTTGGGGAGCGGGGCTGCAGGAAAAGCCTCTCGGGAGGTGGCCCATGAACTGATGATCATTTAGAGAAGGCAGGAGAGGGCAGAAAACAAAACTGTGTGCGGGGGGGCGGGGGGCACAAGCTGGGGCCAGAAAGTGAGGAATGATGAGAGGGAGATGGGCCAGATTGGACTTTCTTCGTGTAGTTGTTCACACTGGTTATTTTTCCCCTGAACCTGGAACTCAAACCCAGGGGCACGTGGCTGAGCTCCTTGGGAGGCGATTGACGCAACCACTGCTCCACCAGGGTGAGCCTTTTCGGGTTTTTTTTTTTTTGTTTTTAAGGAAAGGTGCAGGCAGGAATGTAGGTGCGTAGACAGCAGGAGAGAGGAAGAAGAAGTGTCTTTATTTTATTTAGTTGCTCATCGTGGTTCCCGGCCTTGGTCATGAACCCGGGTCCCTGGGATGGATGCAGACTATGTCCTGCAGACTTGGCCACTGAGCCACCAGGGCGCACCCGGTTTGGACTTCTCTTGCTGCGATGGATTTTAGGAAGATGCATCTGGCTGTGGGAGCCACAGCGCCCAGAGAGCGGGTACCCTTGTCGTCCTCACCGCTGCCAGGGCCTCCCCCTGCGATTTCAGTGATCGTGTTGGGGCGGGTGCGTGGCCTTGTCAGGAGGAACAGGATGGGCTAGACGGTGGGACTCACGTCCCGTCTTTTCTCTGTCCCGACTTGATCGCCAGCAGCAGTAGACAGGCTGCCCTTGTCCTTAGGCCCAGTGAACTTTTATCTCCCAAATTGGAGGAGAGAAGTGGACGGTCCTGATGTCAAGGCAGAAAGAGAACTTCGGGGTGCATTGGAGGCCCCCAGTCCTGCCTGCTTTTCCAGGGAATGGTGTCGTCCCCCATCCTGCCCGACCTCGGTCCCTGCACCTGGGAGACAGGACATCGAACTATGTCGTCTTGAAGGTCCCTTTTGGTTCTGCCGTTGAGTGATTTAAGTGGTTTGCTTTTCCCTCTTTATTTGTTTGAGTCCTTCAGTGTCTGCGTTCAGAAACGATGACTCAGGCAGGGAAATGCCTCCAATTCTTGTTCTTTTCAAAAGTACATGACGAGAAGGTAAATAGCCAGTTCTTGCCTTGCATTTTCATCTTTGGCCACAAACATGGGAATTCTGGCTGTCCAGAGGGCTTGTCGCCAGGGAAGCCCCTAGCTACAGGATGGGAGGAAGGATGCGAGTCAAGGCCAGGGAACCCCTCCACTTGCCCCGCTCCAGAAGGGATGCGGGGGCAGAGAGAGTCTCCCCCAGCCCCTGGGATTTTCTTGGATGGTCACCAGTCAGCTGAGCATCAGACAGACTCATAAAACAAAGACATTTCATTGCAACAGATGGAGACTTCATGGCGTACATTCTAATTGCAGCCGCATGAGTGAGTTTATTCTGACCCAAAGAACCGACTGGGGGCTCGGGCTTCACGGAGGGGGGTGGGACTCCAGTGATGAAAGCCAGATGCTCTGCCACTAGATGTTTGACCTGTCATGTAGATTTCTCCGGTGGAAAGGTTATTTCTGGAGGAAGCCCTACATCTGGGATTCCTCCCATTCTCGTGCCTCTAGGCAGTTAAGGGAGTGGGGGAAGTTTCTCTTGAGCCTGCAGGGCCTCGAGTGACCTCAGCTTGAAATCAAAGTGACGTCTTTGGGAAGGCCTGTTCTGGCCACCTCAGGGGCCTGGCCTTCAGGGGAGCGCAGGGAATAGTCCCTGGTGTGTCTGATGATGGAGGCACTTGTGATGCCTTTTTCTTTTCAGTGGATTTGCCCTCACCAGAGAGGGGCATCTCCAAGGATGCTCAAGTCACCTCACAGCCTGTCAGGGGCATTCGTAGGGGACACCTCCAGGGTCTCTGTGGGTAGGCAGCCGGGGAGGTGGTGCCCCGGCCAGGGAGGCCATGGGGGGACACAGCGGCCAGGCCCCTGGAGCCTCATTGGAAGAGCAGACTGGCCTGCAAGGTGATGGCTCCTCAGCCACCTGTCCCCGTGAGAAAGGGGAGGACGTAGTATCGGCGGCTCCTGGCGGCCCCCTGAGCCAGAACGTGCTTTCCGGGTCAGCTTAGAGTCCCAATTCATTTGCAAAGTTGTGTTTTAAATGTTTACATTTTCTTCCAGTGTGTTATAAAAACCAAAGTTACTCAGTAAACAGTGTCATGTCACCTGTTCTCTGCCCCGGGAAGCGTGCTAACCTCTGGGGCGTCTTTATGGTTTTGCGTCACCTGCTGATTGACAGCTGGCTGCCCTTTTACTCAGCACATTTCCTCCGACACCGTCTTTTATCAGTTTGATTGGGTCATTTCTTTGTCGTACATATTTTTCTTCACGCTGTCACATTCTTGTTGGGATACTGACATTGCATCTCAGTCCAGTTTCACACCACACCCTCCACGGAGGTCCAGTGTCCTGTACACAGTCCTGGGGCCTGTTGTTTTTGCTGAGATTTGTTTGATCATTTGTTTCATGTCACTACATTCCACACACAAGTGAGACCATCCTGTATTTCTCTTTTTCTTTCTGGTTTATTTCTCCTAACACAATTCCCTCCAGTTCCACCCAGATTGTTGCAAAGGGCACAATTTCATCTTCTTAACGTCAGTTTTACATGAAAGATGGAAAAGCGTTAAAGATACCACCTCCCCTCAGTGGACTGGGCTCTCATGTCCGTGGAGATCTCTGCCGTGCGATCTCTGGTCTGCCGGCCTGTCTCCCCGCGAGGGCCCTCTGCACCTTTCCGTGTCTGCCGGCTTCACTAGGAAGGTCGGCAGCTGCCTGGGAGCAGGGCTCCAGTCTGTGTGCCACCATCAGCCCGCGTTCTCAAATGCTTTTCAAGCGCGCCTGGTGGCTCAGGCGCTGAGCCGGTGGCCGAGGTGCGGACCAGGTAAAGCCCAAGGACCTGGGTTCGAGATCCAAGGCCCTCCCTTCCTCTCTCAACAAAACCAAACCAAACCAACAAAACCGCTGCCACATGGGAAGCACGGGCACTTGGCCAGGTGGGGAGGGAGTGTCGGCTGCAGGGCTGACATCAGCCTCCGAAGCCATGAGTGTGCGGGAGAAGCAGCGTGGGCCTGCCGCGAGGTGACGCAAGATGAGCATCCAGTCACGGAGTCACTGTCGGTCGCTCTGGAGCAGTGACAAGCAGCCCCTCTCCTTGGTCCATCAGTAACAGTATGAGCTACAGAAGGGCCTCCTTGTGCTCAGAGTGACCTGATTCAGGGGCTCCAGGCACCTGCTGACACGTTGGATCCGGGAGGTGTCTCTCTGGCCTCCCTGAGCGACCCATCACATTTCTGCTTCTCTTCAGTCATGCGGCTGCTGGCTCACCGAGGTGTAGCTCCCTGCCAGTCTGCTTTCCAGAAGAGTCTGTGGGCAGGCCAGCGCACTTTGGTAACGTCTGGCTCCTCCTGGCTCGTCCCTGTGGGCTGTCCCCTCGGCCCCTCCCTGCGAGGCCTGCCTCCCGGGCCGCAGTCACCTGGTGTCCCCAGCACATCTCCTTTTGACCGTGGAGGGTTGACGTGGCCCCAGCACACCCCGGCCAGGGCCCCTGCTCCTGGGACCTGCTGTGCGACCCGGCTGCGGTGGGCGCCAGAGGAGGCAGGGAACCCCTTCCGAGCGCCGCGCTCCCATCTCAGATAATGAAGGTGAGGGCTGGTGTGTCTCAGGGGAGCCGTGCGGCCGGGAGGGAGGCGCCTCAGAGCTCCCTGTCCACACAGCAGGGCGGCCCCTGCGTCTGCTCGGTCACGTCCGGCTTCTCCCCTGTGCACAGACGGAAAGACTCGGCGGGCCCGGCTTAGGGGTCTCCTCGCCTCCCCAGGCGGCGCGGAGACCCCTTGACCGGTCTCCCCCGCCCGCAGGTGGTGCTCCCCACGTTCATTCTGGAGAAGCGGTCCCTGCTGGAGATGTACGCGGACTTCATGGCGCACCCGGACCTGCTGCTGGCGGTCACCGCGGGGGCCACGCCCGAGGAGCGCGTGCTCTGCTTCGTGGAGTATTACCTCACGGCCTTCCGCGAGGGCCGCAAGGGCGCCCTGGCCAAGAAGCCCTACAACCCCATCATCGGCGAGACGTTTCACTGCTCCTGGGAGGTCCCCAAGGACAGGGTCAGGCCCCAGAGGACTGCTCCCCCCTCTCCTGCCGGCCACGAGCACCCGCTGGCCGACGACCCTTCCAAGAGCTACAAACTCAGGTTCGTGGCGGAGCAGGTGTCCCATCACCCGCCCATCTCCTGCTTCTACTGTGAGTGCAAGGAGAAGAGACTGTGCGTGAACACGCACGTGTGGACCAAAAGCAAGTTCATGGGCATGTCCGTGGGGGTGTCCATGATCGGAGAAGGTAAGCCAGTCGGCGCTGCACAGGGCTCGCCCCCGGGACGTGGTGCAGCTGTGGACACGGGTGCTTTGGGGCGGAGCTCTTGGTTTCCGTTTTCCTTGGAATTGGAGGGCGGGCGGGTGAGAGCCTGGCTGGGCTGGGTTGTTTGGAACCAGGTCCCCGTGAGGGGGCCACCTGGCCCTGTGCACGCTGGCATGTGCGAGAGCCGCTGCTCACTCTCTGCTTCAGCTTTGCATGAGCCTTAGAGAAATCCGCGAACGCGCACGCGCCCTCCCCCAGTGCCCTGGCCTGCGGGCAGTGAGGAGAATAGCGCCGCTGTCTCCATATCTTCCCCAGGCAACTCTGCAGGGTGCCGGAGACACAAGGACACCGGAATCCCACCCTCTGGGTTACACGTCCCCTCTTAGCTGAGAGCACGAATGAGGGTTATTCATCACTGGAACATGCCGGTGACAGGCCTTCATACGCTCAGGACCTGAGCTGTGGCCATCAGCTCCCAGCCACAGAGCTCACAGGCCTGTCTACTCTCTGCCCAGAAAAACAGAATCCTGCACACAATTTGACGTTGAGTTTCAGGGAGTTTTTGCTTCCTTGAAGTCCTTCTCAAACCCCAGGAGAGAGAGCGCCTTTGATTCATTAGCACGTTTCATTTGCCGGTGTTGTCTTAGGGCTGCAGGAGCTTGGCGAGCAAAGCAGACCAGGGCGCTGTCCCCGTGAGGCTTCTGTCTCCCGGGAAACTGCAGTGTGTGCGGTGTGGGAAGGTGTTCAGTTCTTGGGAGAAAAGTTCAGCAGAGGCGGGACCTGGGAGCAGAGGAGCTGGAGGGCGGGACGGCCGGTGCCGGGATGGGCTCCCTCAGGTCTCGTGTTGGAGCAGGGCCCGAAGAGGGGCGACTGCTGGGCAGAAAGAACGAGGCGGAGCCCGGGGCAGGCGAGCCGGGTGTCAGCGGAAGGCGGACTGGATGTCAGCCGTGTTCCCATGTCTGCTCTGTGAATTAGAAGGGGGCTGTGGGAAGGCCCAGTGGCAACGGCCAAAGCTGGGACCGTTGTTTCCTCTCCCTCCTGCAAGCACACAGTCACGCTTCAGATCAGTGATTAGTCAGGTCAGTGCACAGTGACTGTAGTATCTTCTGACAAAACAAAAGGCATTTTCTGGTGCCCTGAAAGGTTGATTCCTGGGGATTCCCTGGCATTCAGCACAAATGCTTGTCATGGCACGGGAACCCCAGTTTCTTCGTTACAGCCCTGGGCCCACTCAGGGGTCCCTGGTGATGGAAAAAGGGTTTGCAGGTCCATTTCCAGCGACTTCTTTCTTAAGGATTTCTTCCATCAGGACACGCCTTCTCTCCCTGCCGCCACTGGGGACAGTAGCTGCCTGGCCAGCCAGCTGCTGGCAAGAGTGGCCCTGGGAGCGACGTGGGCAGCGAATTGCCCTGTTTTGTTTCACTCTTCTCCCATCCATGTGCTGCCCTCTGGCCTCTGTATCCTTGTCCATCTGTCAGCCCTCAGGCCTCTCACAGTGCCCCTGCGCTCCTCCCTCAGCCCCGTGGGGTACACGGGCGCCATTCATCACCACCGGACCTTTACTTGGGTGGTGGGGTCTTGTACCCCCTTTCCTTCCCCCATCCTTCCCCCTTCCACCCGAGTGAACTTATGTATTCCCTTTCTCGTCTGTCTGTCTATCTACCGTCTATCCAGTCGTCGAGAACACTGGTCCTTGCAATGTACATGGACTGTACTCCTCCGAAGGCAACGGACCTAACTGCTACTCCACCAAGCCGTACCCCCATTCTCTTCTTGGTGGGTATTGAGTGTCTGGCTCCAAGGGAAGTCCTCTGATGTTTCAGAGTCTTGGCTCCCTTTTCTGACAGGCATAGGCAGGGCTGCAGCCCCGAATCCGCTGTCACAGCGGCGTGCTCTTTCGCTGAGCGCACTCTGATGCTGTGGGTGGGAAACCATATAGCCCCCTCCTGCAGGCCTCTGCCCGGGTCACGCCAGCAGCAGAATTAGAGTACGGCCCTCCCTCTTTCTATTGCATGACAATTCTCCTTAGAGCTTCTCCGTAGAGTGCTGAAATCAGAGAAGATTCTGGAGAGACTCTGGAAGGTCCTTCCCTGCACTTAGCCCTACCTGGCCCCCGACTCAGCATCCCTGCCGCAGTGGACCCTGGATGGTTCCTTCTTGTGAAGAACGCGGTCATCAGCTTTACCTGTCCTTTCAGCAGCGATGCCTCTCTTCCCTCGTGTCATTTAGATGTGACCCTCGTGACCTGTGCACACAGGTTCCGTCTGCGAGTCCCCAGACTTCAGAGCAGGCGGGTCTAGTGTGTGTGCTCCGCCGAGGCCGGGCCGGGGGCAGGCGTGTTTCTCTTCCTCGCTTTCCCCCGCGCTGGTCCCGCACAGGCTGGGTGGGAAGAAACATTTTTCTGGCCCCATTCCTCGCTTTCAAAGTTAGATTTCTGAACATAAAAAATACATGGGCTTATCGCTTAAATGATTGCCTAAGGCTGTGGCATCTTTGATGACAATTAAGTGTCATTCTAAAGTTCTTCCTTGTGCCCTGAGTTCACTGAGGCTGCAGCTCGGGGACTGCCCCCGTTTTCTCAGCTCCGACACTAGTGAGACACTGAGGCCACCCACAGCTCCACCCGTAGGGAGCATCGGCCTCGCGTCCTGCTGGGGCACCGGGTGCCTGCCCCTGCTCTGGGACCACGTTCCATCAAAGCTCCACCAGCGCCTGGGGCAGGGAGGCTGGGAGTTTCTAGTCAGAGTGGTGACTTGCTTTTGGACATGTGTGAGGCCCGTGTG
Organism: Solenodon paradoxus; assembly: GCA_004363575.1. Classification (NCBI taxonomy): domain Eukaryota; kingdom Metazoa; phylum Chordata; class Mammalia; order Eulipotyphla; family Solenodontidae; genus Solenodon; species Solenodon paradoxus. The sequence goes on from RJWH01002175.1 coordinate 19,904, forward strand.
GCGGTGCCTGCAGATTCCCGGAACCTATTGTGATGCTGGGCTTTCCAGAACAATCTACTGGGACGCGTTGGTCCCTTGGATTGAGAGCAAGTATGAAATTACTGTATTTTGCTGTGAAGAATGCACACCCACGTTTTTGGCCCAAACTTTAAAGAAAAAAATCTTTCATTTTCATTTTTTTATTTCAAATTTTTGTATAGTTTAGATAGTTGCTTTTTTGTATCATAAAGGAATTTTAGCTTTTCTTAACACATTTAGGTGCAAGGAATTTTTTGCAGCAAATAATTACAAAACAGAAGGCACAAAAAATAAAAGAATTAAAAACAATTACCTAGATACGGAATTAGTACTAATGATGTATAATGCACGTCCTTATTTTTCCCTCACAAATTTGGGCAAAAATGTGTGCCTTATCCATGGCAAAGTACGGTATTTAAAATTTGCCATCAGTTTGAAAATATTATTGCTTTGCCTCCTGTTGATGGGTAAACACACTTGCGGGATTTGAAACAAAAATCTCCCAGCTCAAGGACCAGCCACGGCTTTGGACATGTTGATTACTTGGCATTTTTTCACGTCTCTCAATGCCCAGGCTAATTAAAAAGGACTTCATTTCTAAGCCCATCTGTAAGGTTAATTTTATGTAGTCTTTTCTTCAGATTAGGAGCTGATATTTTTGGTGCAAGTCTGAAAACAAGCATTTGTGCTAAGAGGCATGGGTGCCGATGATGAGAGAACACACCTCCTGATATTCAGGAAAGCGCCAGAGGAGGGCAGGACATTCACCTTGGTTTGGGAGGGGGGTTCTAAAGGGTGAAGGCACAGGCAGTGTCTCCTGGTGCATGAGCAGCCCCCACTTTTCTTCTTTATTCCCAGTGGAAGAAAAAGTGCGTACCCACTGTTCTTTCCCCGCAGAGAAAGCCGCTTCCAGGATGAGGTGCTACTAGGATGCAAGCCCTCAGGACTAGGATGCAGCCTCAGGCTGCAGGGGTTTGCTCAGTTTCAGGACCACCTTCTGGTCTCAGGACAGCCAGCCCGTGAGGTCCTTACCTGGTGTCAGAGAGGGGCAGAGAAGTTGTGGTCCCCAGGCTTCTCCCTAGGGAGGGACACGAGAATGTCGGGAAGGGTGTCACTGCCCAGTGGCCCATCAGCACTGAGGGCAGGGATGGGGACCGCGAACCTTCTCTGTGGCCTTGGAGGAGGCGGGCGCTGGAAGATTCCCCCTGGAGTGCCAGGCCTGACTGCCACACAGGCCGGGACTGGGGCACGTGGCCGGCTCTGGAGGACTCAGCAGGCTTGAGAGATTAGCTGGGACGGGACAGGGAGAGAAGTCGAGGGGACCCCTCTCTCCTTCAGCTTTCATGTCTGCTGCCTTTTGACTGTTGGTCTCTGTTGGGCACTAACTGAGGTTTTGTTTTACCTGTTTGGGATGTCTTGTCAAGCAAGCTGGTTTGGGACCGTCAGACGTAAGTAGACTTGGTAAGACGAAGATTGCAGACCTGACCAGAACCCGGAAGGAGAGACACCCGTGTCTAAGGCTCCTCGTGGCCACAGGTCTTCCTGGGTGCGTGGCTGTGTCCTCCAGGACAGCTCCTCCCCTGAGGCCTGGGAGGCTGGAGTCAGAGGTGGTGGGCACTAGCTGTCTGGGACTTTCTTCTTGGAAGTTGGGTTACTTTAGTTAGAAAACTGGCAAATTGGGGAAGACGGAAACTGATCTGTGTCGATGTTCGGTGTATCTGGTGTCGCGGAGTCAGGCCGTGTGTGCATTACGTGTTTTCAGTTGTGTTCCTGGCATGGGAGAGAGAGATTGAAATGCTGTGCGACACTCGCCTCCAGTCCAGCCCACGTGGCTGTCAGCGGCCCACTAGTGAGGTTTTTCGGTGGTCACAGCGTCTGTGCTTCCTCGCGCTCACACACCCCTGCACACAGTAACCTCTGTACCCACGTGAGCTGGTCACCTTGGCTTTAGAGGACAGTCATCAGTCTCAGTGGGTTGGCAGAAGGGGACTTGCTGGACTCACCGAGTGTGAGGTTGCTGGTTCCAGACGCCCCCGGTCTGTTCTACTTCCCCAGCTCATGAGGGTGACAGGCATTTTCCAAGGGTAAATCGACGGAGGCTGAAGTGCAGACCCTTAGCATTCATGGCGCCTCTGCAGCCCGGTGATGAGCCCAGACCGGCCCATCGGTGCTGGCACACAGCCCCTCTCCCCGGGGCTGACGCGGGGCTGACGCGGGGCTGACGCGGGGCTTTGCACGTCCCTTTCCCTCTGCCTGGAATTATTCTTCCTCTGTCTTCACCTACTTGGCTCTTATCCAGCTCAGGGGCCTTTCTCAGGGAAACTTCCCAGGGTACCTCCTCTTAGTGCAGGCCTGCAGGTCCCTGGGCACAGTGACCGTTTTGCTCCCTTGGTGATTAACGAGTCTCCACTTTTGCTTCTACTCCCTGAGCGCAGAAAGCAGGTCTGTCTCGCCCACGGTTGTATTCTCGCGTCTGGCACTGCACAGGCCTGTGGCGGGGGGGGCGCTGACCTTGGCAGAGGGGAAGGGTGAAGCCGTGACTTACTCCTGGCCTGTGTGCGTGCCTCACTGTCCCCTCTTTCCCTGGAGGTGTGCTGAGGCTCCTGGAGCACGGCGAGGAGTACGTTTTCACCCTGCCTAGTGCCTACGCCCGGTCCATCCTCACCATTCCGTGGGTGGAGCTTGGAGGAAAAGTCAGCATCAGCTGCGCCCAGACGGGCTACTCCGCGGCCGTCATTTTCCACACCAAGCCTTTTTACGGCGGGAAGGTCCACAGGTAGGCCATGGCCAGGGGCCTCCTTCTGTGTCTCCCCGATGCCGGAGCTGCTTTCCCTCAGAAGAAGGTGGGTCCAGGCACCAGGGGAGTCGGAAAGCAAGATCAAGTTCACCTTTCTTTTTCAAAAAGGAGCCTGGGAACCCCACGCCCCGGTTCACATGTCTCTGGAACACGCTCCCCCTCCCACCGTGGACCCAAACTTGTGGTAAATCACACACCAGAGACGAGACGAGCTGCTGTTCATCAGACGAGCTCCCTGTGAGGCCGCGCCGCCTTCTCCCTCTGGCGACTGGGTCTAGAGCTCCGAGGGGCTGCGGGGCAGTTCCCGATTGCGCGTCAGGTGCGCTTCCTAAGGCAGCCTGGATCCCATGGCATCGCTGCGATAGCCGGGGGCTGGGGCCACCCTGTGGCTCAGGCAGTGAGACAGCTGGGGTGTGGACCGTGGAGAGACCCAGGGATGGGTGGGACCAGGAAAAAGAAAGAAATGCTTCCCCTGCCCTCCTTGCCTCCCTCCCTTCCTCTGAAAGCAAATAAAGGAAAAAGGAAGATCAAGCAGAAGCTGCAGAGCCCAGTCCTAAGAAAACAAAGGCGAGGTCTGCTGTGTAAGGGACACCCAGCGGCTGTTCCAGCAGTTAGAATACACCCCCTCCGTGGGCGCAGAGCCCGCATAAGCCCCGTCTCAGCGTTGTCACTTTATTGCAAGGTGCTGTCTGTGTGGCCTTCACCTGCAGGTGTCAGTCACCCGGGAAGGCGGTCATCCCCGGGGGTGGCTTTGGAGCAGACACACTGGCTGCCAGGGCCGCTGGTGGGCGCTTCTGAGGGCCGTCACACCAGTCGCTTTCCTCCCGGAACCCCTGCTTCGGTTTATGAGCACACCACGTCCACCTTCCCCGTGTGGCCGGAGCCCCTGCCTGACCGCTGGGCCTGTGCCCCGTTCCGGCGCAGGGCTTCCAGCCTGTGAGCGAGACCTCTAAACCCACCTGCACTGGGCCCCTCGAGGGGAGCCGGCACCTGTGCCCGGAGCCGGGTCTCGTGTCCTGCTGTGTCGACAGCCGTGGGGGCCCCACGTCCAGCGTGCCGCCCTCAGCCAGGCGGGTGGAGGCAGGTCACTCACCGCCACAGAGACCCTTACAAAGCCCGCTTACGCGTGGCCCCTGGGAGCTGCGGCTGTGAGCGGAGGGGCGTCTCTCGGCCTCGGTACAGCGGGTACAGGGTGTGCGGACGTGGGGCAAACGTTCCCTCTGCTTCCCTGGGCTCTGGTGGGACCGGCAACAGCCCTGTTGGACCAGTGGTTGAACTGACCTGTGTCAGGATCAAAAAGTTCTCCCTACACTCACACCCTTTCTAAAAAGCAATATTTACTGAGGTAACTCCGATTTACAAACTGACACAGACCCCTCTGCAGGGCCCCGCTTCTCAGGCGGCACAGCCCACCCTGCAGCAGACACTGTCTCCTGCTCAGAAGGGTGCACAGGTCGCCGGCTCCCGCGCCACTGGGGGGCCCGAGGTGTGATTTCCGCCGCAGCGAGAGCCTGGACCCCGCGTCAGCTCACGGAGACGAGGCCGAACGACGCTTCCCGAGCTTAACTCGTCTGCAGCCTTTTCCAGGTCTCGCCGGTGTTCCCAGCGAGCGTTCTGTTGCTCCCGGAGGCCTGCGAGGCCACGCTTCGGAGCCGGGCTTGAGCAGCAGGGCCGCACGCCGCCCTCCGGCGTCAGCCCCGCACACTGTCGCGCGAGTGCTCCTTCGGACGCCCGTCTCGGGCGTGACCGTCACAAAGCGAGTGCCCTGCGTCTGCCTCGTTCATGCAGGGTCACAGCGGAAGTGAAGCACAGCCCCACCAACACGATCATCTGCAAAGCCCACGGGGAGTGGAACGGAGCCTTGGAGTTCGCCTACAGCAGCGGGGAGACCAAGGTCATCGACACCAGCGCGCTGCCCGTGTACCCGAAGAAGATCCGGCCTCTGGAGAAACAGGGACCCACAGAGTCCAGGTGGGAGCCGGCGGAGAGATGTCCCCAGGGCGCGGCCCGAGGGGCAGAGGGAGCCTTGCGACGTCGGCTGTGACGTGGGCCGGCGCTCACCAAGCTCCACCGTGTCATTAGGGCCGGTCCCTGTAGCTTTCGGTTAAGTGATCCTGCATGGGCGACCTTAACCGTTAGGCGACAGCGTAGAGCTGCCTTCTCGCCCGGCCTGTTGCTTGATTACGCGCGTAAACACGGAGCTGCCGGTGGTCGAAGATCCACGCAGGAAGCAACGAGATGCTTTTTCTCCCCGTCACCACGTTAGCGCAGAACTCAGTTCAGTGCCGGCACGAGGGCGACGCAGCTGATCTGTGCCCGCAGGAGGGAAGGGTCAGTTTAGCTTCACAGTCGTCTAAACTCAGGAATTGACTTGAACTCTTGTATTTCACTTCTGGGAATGTATTCTAAGGGGAAATTCTTAAATTCGGAAAAGGTTTTCCATATACAGTTTTGTACTTCGTAAAAAGCAAACTAACCAAGTAAAAAGCAATCACACAGCTCTCCGATGGTAGGAAATTGATGACGTAAATCACAAGCGGTCAATCCGTCCACTCTGTGACGGCAGCGCAGCCTTCACGGTGAGCTGCTTTGCGGGTACGTGCGCCATGTCATCTTGCAATGCACCATTTTTGCTTTCTCATCCAGGGCATCAGTAAGCTGCAGCTCAGAGGCCAGGTCCAGCCCACGGCCGATACTTGTAAAGTTTTATGGGAGCCCAACCATGGTCATTTATTTAACTATTGTTACGGCTACTTTCCTGCTCCATGAAGGGGTTACGACCCAGACCAGATGGCCCGCAAAGCTGAACCCCATTTACTCTGACTCTTTATAGAGAATCTTTGCCAGCCCGTTTTTATCTAAAAGCATGCGGTCCTTCGGAAATCCGGTGCAGGATGAAAGGAGAGCTGCAGATGACTCTCTGAAAGGGTTTGCCTTAGAGAAGAGCTTGCAAGCAGAGAGAACAGTGCTCGGTCTGTGGAAACAAAACAGGTTACAAACAATACCTTGTAACCCGGTTTAACAAAAGCAGGTCCAATATCTCCAGACCCTTGGCTCTATTCGGGGTCAGGACACTTGTTAGTCTGTTCGGACCAGTGAGTTGTCACCATTTTTGTGTCCACATAGAGAGCACGAACCCATTGACTTTTTCAGCCCAGTCTAAGCAGGACAAGGGACAGGCTGGGACAGGAACGAAAGTCATGCCCCAGTCCGCATGGTTTCTGGTGAGGCCTTTCCAGACCCAGGAACCCGGGGTTCTTCAGGCTTGAATGTTGTTTCCAGTTTGGCATTTGAGAATAAAACCATGCTCACCTTAGATTGTTTTCAAAGGGATTGAGTAGGTTGGCTTCGCCCCATTAAGACTCCCTGCTGCCCCAGGTGGCCAGGGGGACTCGGAAGCCAGCCTGGAGCTGGGAGGGAGTCTGATAAGGCGGGTGGGGGATGCTACCTCTTTGTCTTATGTACACGGACTTGACGGAAACAGAGCGGGACGGTGGGACACAGGGCCCGGCCCCCTTGTTCTCTGTGGAGGACAGGGCCTGGGAAGTGGAGTGCTGTCCAGGCTCCTCTGCTGCTCAGAGCCCCCCCGGCCTGTGCAGCCCTCGGGGCTGGTCAGGCCTTAGCTACAGAAGTGCCGGCATGGCCGTGTGGGGCCGTGGTGAGGCCCGTTGCGGGCAGCCCTGGTGAGGCCCCAGGTCTCCAGCTGACTCCCTGTGAACAGGCCAGACATCCTGTTGTCGGTCCACTAGTCTGCCCCTGCTGCTCTGAAGTGGCCCGCCTGGGCCGTGGCTCTCAGGGCCCAGTGGGTAGACAGAAGCATCGAGCGATGTCAGCCATGTCCCACCTCAACTGCTGGACCGACCTTGACCGGATGACCTCCCCGTCTCAAAAGACTCCACTTCTGCTTTGCTTACTGACGTGCCTTCCCACCCTGAAGGCCCGTGGTCAGTCCGCTTTTTGTTTTAAAAATGTTTTTATTTTTGTAAAGGAAAAGTGCAGATAGAAAGAGAGAAGAGGAATAAGCATTTCTTTTATTTTTATTTAGGTGCTCACACTGGTGGTTTCCCCCCCGGACCTGGGACTCGAACCCAGGGCTGTGTGAACTGCACTCCTTTAGAGGCGATTGATCCAACCACTGCTCCACCGGACACGCCTGTTTTTTCTAGTTGGCAGTCCAGAGCCTCCCCAGCGGAGCTCCCAGCCCTCCCCACAGACCCCATGCTCAGACAGCTCTCCCGGTTGCTGGGCCCCTGCGTGTGGGGTGCAGAGCTTACCCTCGTCCATTCCTGTCTCTGGAGGCCTCTCCCCTAAAACTTGGGGCCACTATCTTCTGATGAGACTTGTCATGGGTGCCCTGCCCTGGAGAGCCCCTCCCCCAGTGCTGAGGGTGTGGGTGACGAAAGCCTGCTGTGTCCCAGCGCCAGCCCCTCGTGGTCTCCTTCCTTCCCTTCCCTTGACTCTCCGGGCCAGCCTTCCACTCGGGTCAGGCACAGTGGAGCCAGGTCGTGAGGCCAGGTCACCGTCTTCTGCTCTCCTGGGCCTCTGAGCTGTGGGACTCCGTGGGCAGATAGCCTGCAGCAGCAGCTCTGCCTTCATGGGTCCCGTCACTGCAGCAGCCTTCAAGGCTTCCTGCTGGGAGGCCCGCTCCTGGGCAGGGCCAGGCACTCGCGGCCCAGCAGCCAAGGACTGTGTGCGCTTGGCCCTGCAGGCAGAGGCTTCATTCCCCAGAGACAGGGAGGGGACCTTCACTGGGGAGAACTCTGACTGCCCTTCTGTGGGACACTTGACCTGATGCATGAAGTGAGGACATGCATGGTGGCGACTGGCTGGCTTACCTCCGTGCCTTTCCTTACCCCCCACAACTGGACGGAGCAGGGTTGCTCCAGGAAATCCAGTCCGGGGTCAGTGTAGACTGCCTCCCTCTTTCTGTCGAGCCCCGGCCCAGATCTTGAACCCAGGGCCTTGGGCTTTACGTGGCCCGCACCTGAGCCCTGAGTCACAGGGGTGCGCCTGGGCTGCCTTCCACAGTGGATGAATGAGACAGACACTTTCCGTGTGGCCGTGGGGGGATGACAGGTCCTGCAGCCTGAACGCAGCTGCTTGCCCCCATAGAGAATTCATATTCCAGGGCCCTGGGGGTGCCCCTGGCGGACACTGGGCGTGAGTACGGCTCACTATGGCAGGTCACTTCCTCTTAGACGCACTTTATTTTCTGCTCCTTAAAATGGAGATGGCTATATAGCATCCCTGTCACTGTATTGTGATTAAATGAGTTTGTATGTAAAATGCTGGAAATATGGTAAATGTCACCCAAGTCTGTTACCCTTTATAGTAGCCCCCCAGCCCCGACACGGCGCCCTGAAGCAGCCCGGCGGCCCTGGGTTGAAATCCTGGTTCTAGGGACCCCCAGCACCTGGGGGGACCGCCCTGTCGGTGGCTGCCCCGCGCCCCTTCCGGCTCAGCCCCTGCTGAGCACTGCCGTCTGAGTCCCCTCTTGCTGACCGCTGCTCCTCCACACACCCAGGAACCTCTGGCGGGAGGTGACCCGACACCTGCGGGTGGGAGACATCGACGCGGCCACCGAGCAGAAGCGGCGCCTGGAGGACAAGCAGCGGGCGGAGGAGCGCAAGCGGGAGAGTCTCCGCACGCCCTGGCGGCCCAAGTACTTCATCCAAGAGGTACCCGAGCGAGCGCCGGAGGGCTCCTGGGCTCTGCTTGCTGGAGCAGCTGGTGGGACAAACGAGGATGAGCGGGGAGGTCCTGCGCGGGTGTGGGGGCAGCCAGATGTCCTGGGTGCAGAGCACAGGAGAGTGACACTGGAAGGCAGGGTCATACCCACATGACTAGCCGGCCACGGGGCAGGCGGGCACGGCTTGGAGGCCCGGCGGAGGCCCTTGAGTTACCTGTGGCACCTGCTGAAGCCACCACGCGTCCGGGGCACCGTGCAAACGGTGGCCGTGTAGCCGTCACACGTTCGGTCGGGCCTTCAGGAGCCTGGCCACATTGAGACGCACAGGCCACGGAGGACTGCACGGGTCCAAAGGGGCGGAGGCCCCTTACTTCCAGGGGGTCTTACGGTCCATCCTCCCCGAGAAGCCAGAGGCCTGAGGTTTTGCGCGGAACCTGGTGCTTGTACGGTGTCAGAAGACTGGTCATTTTAAACAGCCAGTCAATCAAACTGTGTCGGGGTTTTCTGTGGCCCGGGTGCTGCCGTCCGACTGGCCACGAGGAAGGACGCCGGTCCGCCTAGCAGGCTGCCGAGCGAGCCAGGACCCCCGGGGTGGCGCACAGGGGGCCGGCAGCAGGCTTTCTCCCAGAGGCGGCCACCAGAGCTGTGCTCGAGCAGACCTCAAGGTGGGAGCCCGTGTGACCTGCCCAGGGGAGGTGACATCCGTCAGAGCTAGCCAGACGCGGAGAAGACAGGCAAGGATGTCCATTTTGAAGCGCTGACTCGAGATTATGCGGCCCCGGAGGCCTCCGGTCCGCCCCGTGCCCGCGGGAGAGGTCGGTGCTGTAGGGTCAAGTCCGCAGGCCCGGGACCTGGGGGCGCGCCGCTCGAGGGCAGAGAGGCTCCCCGCAGCTGGAGGCCCTGCTCCCACGTCGGTTCTCCTGAGGCCCCCGGACCGGAGGCGCCCGCCCCCATGGGGGAGGGCAATCCGAGTCCAGTCCGAGGTCTGCGCCCGGAAGCCCCCTCAGACATACCCGGATGTGCGAGTCCAGCGGCCAGGGCCGGGCAAGCGGACACGTAAAATTAACCGCCACAAAGCCTTCCAGGACCCTCTGCGGATCCCTGCCAGCTTCTCGGAGACTAGCTCACCTGACTTCTGTAGAAAGTTCCTAGGAAGACGAAATGATGACAAAAACACATCCAGTTCTTCCTGCAGGTGTGTGTAACAGGCGGCTTGGGGACAGGAAGGAAGGAAACCTTCCCTGCACCAGAGTCGTCGCTCCAGCATATGCCCGTGGGGGCCCAGCACCCGCGCGCCTGCGGTTCTCATTCTTGCTTTTCTCACGCTGCTTGGGGTCCCGCCTTGCGTGGGAGACTCCCTGAGACCGGCGCCTGCATTTCCCTCCAGGCTTCTGGGTTCTAGTCACTGTTTCGGGCAAATTCCGACAGACAGGCTCTTTTTGTCCGGTCCATCCAATGACCCTTTTTCTCTCATTTCCAAGAGGTTGTTTTGTTGTTGCTGGTTTTTTTTTTTTTTGCCAACAAACCTTCTTCACTATAAAGCAACGAAGCTCCCCTTCCTTTGTTACTTTGGTCATTTCATGGCGTTTCCTCCTGAAATGCAAGATCCCCAGTTTGCAGGCTCCATGAAGTGGGGGCACCGAGTAGGGAGACCACCAGCTGGGCATGGCCCGAGGACCAGGGCGGACGGCGGGTGCCGGTTCTGAACGGCTCTGCTGTGTGGCACGTGGCGTCCGCCCGGCCGGCGGGCCCTCCTGCTTCTCTGCGTCCCCACTGCAAGGCCTCCGTATAATGTCTGCTTTCTTCTCTTCCAGGGTGACAGCTGGGTGTACGTCAATCCACTCTGGAAGGCGCACTGACAGGCCGGCGTGCAGGGCCTTCAGAAATAGCCCATTTTGTAGGGATTAAAGTGGTACAGTATCAAGATTCTGCTGGTATCTGTTGACACATCTTCATATTATTTAAGATCTGGTACCTGAGGGATTTTGTACTGTGAAAGATGCACCCCGAACTCTGCTTTAAGATTGAATTGAATCAAGAGCCATTTGGGGCATGTGTGTGGACCCAGGCGTGCGAGCTCTCAGCACCCTGCACGTTCACATGCATGCACTGCACACACGTGTTACTACACATGTAAATACGACACTTTGTGGGTGTTACGAGCCCCTTTTTATGAATGAGGTTTGAGGTTTTCTATTCACTTTGCCAACAATATTTTGCACTCACGAAGGTGGTCTCACGTCGGCAATGCCAGCGGAAGCAGGTGACCTGGCATGGCCCATGTCCATGTGGTGAAAGTGGCTCGTTCCCAGTAGATGTGCGGGCAGCTGTCACGTCCAGGTTTTGTGATTTCCACCTCCTTCCCCACTTCGATATTTCCTTTGCCCACATTCAAGAAAGACAATCACCACTTTCTGTTCAATGGGGAGTGGGCAGAAGTTTCCAGGTTTCTGCCAGAACCTTCCAGGACCTCTGGGAGAAGCTTGAGCCAGGCCCACTGGGGTTTTCTTCCCACTTGACCCACACAGTTCTTATGCTCAGACGTTGTTTACTGTTTCTTTTCTAGAAAATAATCATATGGAGACTTGACTACTTTTATGATGAAAAAAGGGCTTTCGAAGTTAACTACACTCCTGCTTATGCAAACATGTACACAGTCTCCATCAGTATTGAGTTTGGGGAAAGAAAAGAATTTCCTTGCACTTTTTGTTTAGTGCACCTTCTTGTGTGACCCAAACTCTGAGAAAACCACTGTGACCAAACGTACATAAAGCCTGAATGGAGTTTTCATTTTCAGTGGAATTTCAGTCCTCCCATAGCCTTTTCCAATGAGGTCAAGACATGACTGTACTATAAAACCAAGAAAAACTGAAATATGAGTTTTGTTCATTGCTTTTTTTTTTCTGTGCCACTCCAATGAAAATAGTTATCAAACCCAGCAGCATGAATGCCTCTCTGTAGTAATAATAATTTTGTGCCTTTTTGTCTTCATTCTTAAGACCAATTGTTCACACTTTGTAGATATTAGACAAATATATTTCGATTAAATACTATACCTATCTCTGTGTTTTACTTTTAGGAATTCGGAAATGGTCGAAATTGGTGACTCTGAGTACCAGTTTTGGTGGTCAAATATTAACATAACAGCAATCGTCTTTACCTTAAGTGTTCTAAGCACATTTAAAATTCTAGAGGATAAACCATTTATGGATATTTTCTGACAAGTTCATAAAAATAGTGCACTCATATCTACTGAGTGGTTTATTTCCTGAAGAGTTACTACCAGGAAAAATCAATCTTAAAAAAAAAAAAACAAAACAAAACAAAAAAAACTCAGAGAATAAGTGCATTATTTCTGAAAGGAAAGGCAGAATCTGTTATTTTGAGGAAAAAAATCTTCAATGAGAAGACTGAAAAGTAATCATCGATGTTTTTAGATTCCACGGTCTAAATCCCCAGTAGAACCCATTTGGGGAGAAAAACATAAAGTGCCACTTTTTTTTCTGAGCGGGGGGAGAATTGGGTTAATCTGTCTTTAAAAATTGTGGAATAGTGTAAACAGACTGACACGGCGCACAGTTCCCGGACTGGTAAGACCCACATGCTCGCTGCTACAGAAACCTGTTTGCTGTTCTCTAAAAGCAGCCCTTCTTGTCCCCCAGGGAGCTCTGCTGCTGCCCGGGTTCTTGGACCAATTAATTGTTCCCTTGCTTTTCATTTCTTCCACACATACGATGTGTGTGTTTCTAAAGAACATGCATAGTTTTAGTATTTATGGACATTATACAAATGAAGTCATACTAAGCTTATTTGAGCTAATGTTTTATTGTAGGTCAGTCTATTGATAGGAGTTGCTCTGTTGATCACATTCTTTTTGGCTGGTTCACATTTGTCTTCAGAATTCTTTTGTAGTAAAATATATGTAACATAAAAATTATCTTTTTAAAGTGTCCAGTTCAGTAGTATGGAATACATTCACATTATCATGTAAATGCCACCAGCATTCCTCACAAACTGAAACTCACCCATCAAAAGGTGACTCCCTTTTCCCCTCCTCTCCGCGCCCCATAAACACTGCCAATCAGTAGCGCCAGGTACCTCTTGCAAGTGGCCCTCTAACACTTGTCCTTTTGTGTCCGGCTTGTTTCGCTTGGCAGAATGTGTTTAGTAGGGATTTGCTTTTAAGGCTAATATTCCAGTGTATGTCTGTGACATACATACACATATATTTCACTTTTAGCACCTGTTTAGATTTTTGACCCACCTAATTTTTGCATATGAATTTAGGCAACTTTATCCTTTTGTATGTGGATGTTTTCCTTGGACCACTGCATGGTCTTGACACTCATCAAAAATCATCTGGTCACCTAGGCAAGGGTTTATTCCTGGGATATTTTCTGTTCCATTGGTCTACGTGTCTTTATGCCAGTGTTTGTAGCTTTGTCATAAGTTTGGAATCAGGACGTGTGAGACTTTAAATTCTCCTTTTTCAAAATTGTTTGAGCTCTTGGGGATCCATTGAGATTCCATAGACCTTCAGGAAGAAATTTTCTATTTTTCGTTAAAAGCATCATTGACGTTGAGTCATTGCCTTTACTCTGTAAATTGCTTTGCATAATTCTGTCCTCTTAACAATATAGCCTTTTAATCCATGAACGCAGGAATATCTACTTATTTTCCATTTCAGAAATATTTTGTATGTTTCAGTGTAAAAGTGTGCAGCCTCCTTTATTTTGTTTATTCCTAAGAACTTGCTCTATTTAAGTGGAACATTTTTCTTTTTCCCTCTGGACTGTAAATATTAGTATGCAAAACAATGGAGTCTGTGTGTGCTCATTTTTTATCCTGAAAACCTACTGGATTAATTTAACCGTTCCATGTAGGATCTTTAGTTTTCTAGATAGGCCACTTATGAATTCAGATTATTTTATGTAAATTAAAAATTTCTGAAGGAACGTTGCACCATAACATTCTGTGGGTTTATGGCACGCGCCATTGTAAATCCACAGCTCTGTCTAATATTGTCTGTCGACAGTCCAGCTCTGCCCTTCCTTTCCACTCGATGCCCTTTATTTTTCTCTTCTTTAATTGCCTAGGCAAGCTTCCAGTGACTGAAGTGGACTTGGCAAAGTGGGTATCCTTGTCTTGATCTGATCTTCATTGAGAATATTATATATGGCTTTTTTCATATAGTTTGTATTATGTTATTTCTATTTGTTTTGTTTTTGTCATGAAAAGGGCATAGAATTTTGCCAAATGGTTTTTCTACATCTATTGAGAAAATGACCACCATTTGTTTTCTGTTCATGTATTTCACTTGTTGACTCATCCTTGCATCCCAACTATAATCCTGTTGGGCATGGTGGATAATCCTCTTAATATGCTGCTGAATTAACCTTGGTGTTTTGAAGATTTTTGGACCATCATTCATAAGGTATAATGACCTGCAATCTTCTCTTTTTCTGTCTTAGGTATCAGGGTACGTCTCCCCTTCGATCCAAAAGTAGAACGTCCCTGTGTAACCTGATTTGGGTAGGTTATTTTAGGGGTCAGGAAATGCTGTTACCATTAATTTATATGGAATATTTGATCACAGCCTGACACTTCCAAAGTGATTTACCAAAACTGGTGATGTTAGATATTAATGTTCTACTTTGTGATAACTGGGGCAAGCCTATAATGCTGGCCTCATAGAATTAGTAGACCCTCTTCAATGTTCGGGAAGTTTGAGGAAGATTAGAGTTAATTCTTTCAATGTTTGGTAGACTTCACATGTACAGTGCTGCCTAAGCTTGTCTTTGTTGTAAGGTTTTACATTACTGCTACATTTTCCGTCTACTTACAGCGCTTGTTCATATATTATTTCTTCATGATTCAAACCTGACAGGTTGTATTTCTAGGGGATTTCTTCATTTTTACCTACGTTATTTGATTTGCTGATTTACAGTTGTTCATGGTAACTCTGATTACCCTCCAGTTTCTAGAAAAGCCATAGTAATCATTGACCTTTTTAAGAACCAACTCTTGGCTTCAGTTCTTGATTCTCCAATTCTCTATACCTAATCTGAGTCTATTTCTTCTGCTAGCTGTACATTTACTTTGTGCTTTTATTAAGATTTCATAAGGTTCAAAGTTAGGTCATTTGAGATCTTTATATACGTAAACATTTCACATATTTCCTGAGCATTGCATTTACAGTAGCTCATCCATTTTGACAGTGTTTTTAAAGGAGCAGGCATTTTATTTTTTATTTAGTTGTTCACCCCCGGGCCTGGGACGCGAACACCAGGGGTGTGAGCCTGCGTTCCTTTGGAGGCAATCAAGCTAATAATCACTGGTCCACCAGGGTGTGCCAGTATGTAGTATCGGTATTTTCATTTCTCCTAATTTCTCGTGATTTCCTTGTCCCATTGGTTAAGAATTTGTTATTTAATGCCATACATTTATTGTTTCCCAGATTTTCTGGTTAGAAAAGATACTTTGTATGATTTCAGTGTTTTGAATTTAAATGTTTGAGAGAAACAGTCCTAGAGGATAGTCCATGAACACCTGAGAAAAATACAAATTCTGTTGGATGACCTCTAGTTCAACTGACAATTGTGTTCAAATTTCTGTTTCTTTGTGAATGTATCCATTATTAATAGTAAGTGGTTGGAGTCCATTTTCTTATTTTGCAGCTTTAATTAACATTTATTGAGATAACTTAGATTTACAATATTATATAAACCGGTATGTACAAGTTCAGGATTATTCAGATACATGAAAGCACTCGCTGCTCAGCATCAAATTACCAAAAGTTCACCATTGTCCACTGACCCATCACCATTTGCCCCCATCCCCACATTACTACTAGTAACCTGTTATTGCTATGTCCAAGGGTTGATTTTTGTTTGGTCTGTTCCTTTGCCTTTGTTTCTTTATATTGCACATGAGTGAGGTCCTCTAGTATGTCTTCTAAATTATCCACTTAGCATAATCCCTTCTACTTCCATCTTTTCTAAAGGCGGTGCAGTATTCCATTGAGCATATATTCACGCCATGTTCATTATCCATTCATCTGACAATGAGCCCGTAAGTAAATTCTAACTAACAATTTGTAATAAACACAGGGTGGGGTGCATATCTCTGCAAATTACTGTTTTGTACCCTTGTATAAATACCCAGAAGTGGGATGATGGGATCACATGGGATTCTCATTTTCAATTTTTGGAGGAATGGCACTAATTTGCATCCCATCAACAGTGTAAAATACTCCCTTTACTCCACCTTCTTGTCAAACATTACTTTTTCCACTTTCAAATAATAGCTTGACGAAATGCAACGTCTCTGTTTCCCCTGCTGCAGGAATTGTCTATAGACTTCTCTATGACTAATCACAAGTAAATGACTTGCCTATATTATCAAGTATTTAATGCCTTATTGGTCTTATATTCAAATATCTAATCCATTTTGAATCAGTTTTTGTGTAGTGTTGAGAGTCTAGCTTCATTCTTTTGCATGCAGCGGTCCAGTTTTCCCAACACCTTTTACTGATGTCTGTATCAAATGTTCTGGGTTCCTTTGTCATAAATTCACAGACCACCATACATGAAGGAGTCTATGATGAATCAGTTCTATCCCACTGATCTGCATGTTATTAATTCCAGTGCCATATAGTTTTGGTCAGTATTGCCTTGTTGTGTTGCTCTATATCTGGGATTGTAATATCTCCAGTTCTGTTTTCTTGTGATTCCTTTGGCTAGTCGCAGTCTTTCGTTAATCCATACATATTGAAAGATTTTTTGTTTGTTTTATTCCCTTAAAAGCTGCCTGTGGGATTCCGATGGGGGATTGCATTAAGCCTATTTATGGCCTTAGGTAATATATTCATTTTAACACTATTAATTCTTCCCAGCCATGAACATGGGATCTTTCCGCATCTTTTATATTCATCAATTTAAGAAAGTCTTATAGTTTTCATTGTATAGGTCTTTCACCTACCTCAAGTTATGTTCCTAGGGATGTTTTTGATTCTGTTGTAAATGGGAGTATTCTTGATTTCATTCTCTTCTATCATATTGCTTGCATATAGAAATCCAACAGTTTTTTATGCATTGATTTCATAGCCTGCCACTTTACTGTATTCACTGATTGATTCTAGTAGCTTTTTGATGGAGTTTTAGGATTATCTATACATTTATCATGCCATCTGCAAATAGTGATAGATTACTGCCTCCTCTCCAATTTGGATTCCTTTGATTTCTTCTTCTTGCCTATTTGCTGTCGAAGTGCTCCAGAACAATGTTAAATAGTAGTGGTGCGAGTGGACAGCCTTGTCTTAGAAAACCCTTTTTCACCAGAGTATTACGTGGGCTGTGAGTTTACACATATGGCCTTTATATATTGAGGTAGGTATATTCTAGCCCCATTTTGAGGAGTGTTTTTTAAAATCATAAATTGGTGTATCTTGCCAAAAGCTTTTGCTGCATCTATTAATACGATCATGTAATTTTTCCTCTTGCTCTTTGCTGATGTGTGGCATATTAGATTAATAGATACACATATGTTGAAAACCATCCTTGCATCCCAGGGATGAATCCCACTTGTCACAATGGATTATCCTTTCAGTGTATTGCTGAATTCTGTTTGCTAATATTTTGTAGACTTTTTGCATTTATGTTCATTAGAGATACTAGTCTGTACATTTTTCTTGGTGACATCTTTTCAGCTTTTGGTATCAGTGCAATGTTGGTTTTATAGAAAAAGTATTTGGATGCATTCCCTGTTCTATTTTGTGAGAGTTGGAGAAGACTAGGAATTAATTCTTCTCTGAAGGCTTGGTAAAACTCAGTAGTAAAGCTATCTGTTCCTGGGCTTTTTCTTTTGGGGGAGACTTTTCTTGCCAGTGACAGTTCTGTTTAGGTTTCCAATTTTTTTCTTGTTTTGGTAAGCTGTTCCTAAAACTGTGTACATGTCCTTGAAATTGTCCAATTTATTGGCATAAAGCGATTCATAGGAGCCTCATTATTCATATTTTCTGAGTATAATCTTCCCCCTTTTGTTTCTGATTCTAGTTATGAGGGTTTTCTCTTTGTCAGATCAAGCCAAAGATTTGTTAAAGAATCAGCAATTTGGTTTCAATGATCTGAATTGGCTTGATTTCTATTATTTCTGCTTATTATTTATTTTGACTTCAATGGTTCTTTTTGTCTCGAGGTAGGCCTGGATTGTTAATTTCCCTCTTAAAATTGTTATTGCGGCATCTCATAAATTCTGGTAATTTGTGCTTTCACTCTTAATTTTTTCCAAGTACTTTCTAAATTCTCCTCTGATGTCATCCTTTTCTCAAGTGATTCAGAAGCATGTGGTTTTTATCCTCCATATATACTGGTATCTTCCTATTCTAGCTTTCTGTGATTGATTTCTAGTTTTAAGCCATCATCACAGAAGATACCTGGTATGATTTCAATCTTTGTAAAGTGTTTGAGGCACGTTTTTGTAGGTGAAGTGATTGATTTAACCTTGAGAATATTCTAAGTGAACTTGAGAAAAATGAGTATTCTGCGTTTGTCACATGAAGTGTTTGGTACATGTCTGTTAAACCAACCTGCTCAAAATTATCATTAAAAGCTGTTTCCATATTCATTTTATGCCTAGTTTATCTACCCATTGCTGTTAAATGGGTGACTTGTTGAAGTCTCCTGCTATTACTTGCTGTTGATATCTTTAACTGCCTTTCGTTTTTTGATGCTCCTTCACTGGGTGCCTACACACATATATTAATAACTTGTCTTTGGAAGCTTTAATTGCTACTTAATGTCCATTCCTGTCTTTTGTTAACCTCTTTTGTTGAAAGTCTTTTTGGTTAACATGTGACTGTAGAATTACCTTCCAATCATTGACTCTGAGCTTATGTTTAGAAAAAAGATGTCTCTGGAATACAACTAAAGTTGGGCTATATTTTTTTGATCCATTCAACCACTCAATGGTGAGTTCAGTCCATTGACATTACAGTGATCATTAAAATTTCACCCTTTATTGCCATTTTGCTCATTGTTTTCTGGGTGTTAGTACCTTTTCTATCACGTGTTTTGAAAGCAGTTACATTGTGATTGATTTCTCTTTACATTTTCTTTGTTTTATCCTGGGATGCATTTTGAGGTTACCCTGGGGTATCTAAAGTGTCTTATCATGTTTTACATTTGAAAGCTAGTTAGAGGAGCTCATTCTAACCATCCACTTTTTCTCCCCCACCCCATTTTTAATATTTTGATGTTTGTAAGTGGAGTTTCTTTACCTTTTCATAGGACTTATTTGTATTTTTTGTAAAGCTGGTTTTGTGGTGATAAATTCCTTTATCGTTTCTTCTACTTTAAGTGATAATCTGGCAGGATACATTATCCTTGGTTGGAAGCACTTTTCTTTTAGTACTTTGAATATATGCCATTCCCTTCTGGCCGATAAAGTTTCATCTGAGAAATCTGCTGAGGTTTTATAGGGGCACCTTTGTATGTTAATAATGCTCTCTAGTTGCTTTTAAGATTTTGACATTTTAATCACAATATCTTGATGTAGATCTGTTTGGAACTCTTTGAGCTTCCTGGGTCTGGAGATCTTCCTTCCTCATATTTAGGGACATTCTCAGCTATTATTTCTTTAAATACAGTTTCTGCAACTTTTCTCTCTTCTTCTGGGACCCCTGTGATGTGGCTGTTATTCCTCGATGTTATATCCCATAATTTTTTTTCTTTACTGGTCAGTTTGTGCGCAGTCCACTGTCGTGTCTTCTAGCTCACTGATTCCATTGGAGACTTCTTCCATCTACTTTTGAGCCTCTCTAATAGTGTTTTATTTCAGCTATTGTCTTTCTTAGCTTCATGAATTGTTTTGAGCTAAGCTGCCTCATCTACTTTTGTTTCTCCGTTGTTTTCCTGATTTCAGTATGATTATCCCTGTTGCTTTAAAGTGTCCATCAGGTAGTTTAAGTTTGCTGCACTGACATTTCCCCCTGGGGTTTTGTTTCGATTCATCATTGAATTCATATTTCTCTATCTTTTCAATCTGGTACTGTGTGTATTTCTATGGGTTACGCATTCCTGATGGAATAGCCTTATGTTAGGGTGTTGAATTGCACAATAAACATGGAATTTGGTCTTGAACAGTAGACTTAACTTTTAGTTGTGTGATCTCAATACTGGTTGGGTTTGCTGAAGTTCTAAGGTGAGTCCTGTGTTGATGCATGAGTCCAGTCTACAAGGTTGGTTGGTAGGAAATACAGCAGTTTCCTCCAGAAAGCGACCCAAGAATTGTGGGCCCACAGTGAGCAACCAGGTCAAAGCCCCAACATAGCCCAAAGGGCAGAGATAGCCAGGAGCAATCCATTGTGAAAATTCCAATCTTCCAGAGATGCTTACATCAGTAGTGGGTGGCAACCACACCCTTAGGCCTGGAGGAAGAATTCCAGGAGGTACTTCACAGATATGAAGGTATTTTACTGTAGCCACAGGCTGGTGGGAAATTCTGCTTTTTGATGGTGTCCATCCCATTATTTTCCCCATGAGAGGAGCTGAAAGTAATGCTCCTTGCTGGAAAACTCCACTTGGGTGCTGCTTGGTACCCACCTAGATACGTAGTGGGAAGTTCTGTCACATCTGCACCACAGGATGTCTGCATCAAGGGTCAGTGGCTCTGCACTGAGAAACACGGGGGCAACTACTGACATTGGGGTACCAGTGTGCCAATGGCAGAGGAGGGCACTTCCCAGCGATGGCAGCTTCTCATGCTGTTTCCTTGCAGAAGATGCATGTCTTTCTCAGGGAGCTAGTCCCCTTGCCATCCCACAACAAGGGTTCCCTTTCTAACACTTCCCCGTCTGTCCATCAACTGCACACAGCTAGGAAGTGCTAACTGCGGAGAAAGTCCTTAACTCCAGGGGCATGTTGGTCTCGCCAGACTCCTGATGCTCTGGTCTCAGAAGTGATGCAGCAACCAGACAGACTGGCCTCTCCTACCTATTATGGAGGCATGTATTCCCTCTTGGTGTGGAGTTACTGGTCCCATTTTTTTCCTTCAAAGATTGTGTTAAATAGATGTTTACTTCGTTGTGCTGTGGGGAGGAGGGAGCCTGAGATATAGTAAGTTTGTCATCTTGGAAACAGAGCAAAGTCTATTTGAGAATCACTTCTCCCTTCCATTCAGCAATGTTGGCTTCATGTAACATTTGGTGCATGTGTAGTACTTAGTGAAATGATTTCTTAATATAATTTCTTTTTTCTTGTAAGTGATAACTTATTTTGTCTGATATTAATATAGCCAGTCCTGCTTTTTGTTTACTATATGCATGTTCTATCTTCCCCATCCTTTTCATCTCAGTCTCTTGAGGACTTCTGGAAGGTGGAGGCAGTGAAGGAAGACCTTAAATTTATCTCCTCCCATAGACATAACAAAATAAATGCACCTATTGGGTAAATTCCTCTTGAAAAAGAATTAGTGGAACAGTTCATCCTCATCAGGAGGAGAACATATTGATGATAGTAGGAAAGCAGAGACACAAGCTGGTCAGGAACCCACAAAAGAAGAGATTTTGTTAGCAGTGCACTTCAACCAAGGCAAGTTTGGGCCCCGCTTTGAATACTGTAATCTTTTGAACCTTCACCAGCACGATAAGGGTCCTCTAATCACCGAACAAAAACACTGGCCTTTGAAAACCAATTGGACATATATACATCCAGGAGAGCTGAGGCACTGTGGGGATTGAACACGCTCCTTTCAAAGGGCTGCACCCAGCCAGGAACCAGAGCACATGCAACAGCCTGAAAAGCTTATGATGTGTGTGAATAAGATTCATTTACTGCATGTGGAGTGACTACCGAGGTGCTCAACTTCAAATGGTACATTTCCAAAGAGAGAATATGTAGGGACACCAAACTAGTCTCAATAAGTTTTAAAAAGATTGAAATAATATCAAGCATCTTTTTCAGCTACCAATGGTACAAACTAGAAGTCACCCAAAGGCAGACAGCTGAAAAAAAAAAAAAATCACAAATGTGGTGATTAAGCAACATGCTACTAAACAATTTTGGGGGCCATAGTTGCAAAAGTCATGAACAAAATACTAACAAACCAAATTCAACAATATATTAAAAGGATCATACATGGTGACATGTGATTTGTCCTAGGAATTCAAGGACTGTTAATACACACTAGTCATTATTATACCACACCAACAGAATGAAGATGCCAATGTCAAGATTCAACATGATTAAAACACCCTTAAATAAAACGGGTTAGACTGAATGTACTTCAACATAACTATGACCATACATAAGAAAGCCACAGCTGCTAATACTCTATTCAATGATGAAAAACAAACCCTTTCTTCTTAAGATCAAGAAGATACGGAATGCCTACTATCACCACTATCACTTAACATAGCATTGGAAGTACTAGCCACAGCAGTTAAGGAAAATAAATGGCATGCAACTAGAAAGGAAGAAAAGTAAACACTTCACTATTTGTGGATGACAGTTTTATATGCCTAAATTCTGAAAGATGTCACTAAAAAGCTATTAGAAGTAACAAAGTGAGAGGCCAGAAGATCAATATATAAAAATCTGTTGTGTTCCTATATGTAAGCAATTAGCAGAGACAAAAACAAATGATTTACAATGGCATCAAAAAATACTAGCATTATTTTAACCAAGGTGGTAAAAGACCTGTACATTGACAATACGTTTAATGGACTGGGTGAATTAATGTTGAAATGGTCATTTTACCTAACGCAATCTCTAGATTCACTGCAATCACTATCAAAATTCCAACAGCATTTTCTACAAGGAAAAAAAGCTCTAAAATTTGTACGGAACCAAAATAGAGCACAAGGAGCTAAAACAAGCCTGAAAAATAACAAAATAGAGGTATCAGGCATCCTGATTTCAAAGTGTATTACCAAAGTTAATCACTGATATTAGAATAAAAGACAAAAGATCACTAGAATAGAATTGCGAGCCTAGAAATTGTTCACACACATTTATATAAGGGTAACTAACGACAAAGTATCCATGATCACACAATGGCAAAAGCAAATTCCCTTCAATATAAGATGCTGAGGAAATTGGGACAGTTGCATGGAAAAAAAAAAAACAAAACCACTGTAACACCTAAAATACATAAAAATTAATTCAAAATGAATTTAAGACTTGAATGAAAACCAAAATCAGTCTTCGTGGACTCACTAGCAACAGCAAGAGAAATGAAAACAATTAGTAAATTGTACCAAACTAAAACTTTTGCAGAAAAACTGAAAGGAAAGAAACTAACAGAATGGGAAGACATTTGTACATCATACATTTGCAAAGAGGTTAATATCCAAAATAAAGTGAGTTCATGCAAATCAACCCTATGTAAAAGGAGGCAGACCTGAATAGGTATTTCTCCAAAACTACATATGGCAAAATATAGGCATAAAAGAAGATGCTTATCACTAATTAGGGGAATGCAAATTAAAACCACAATGAGCTACCACTTAATCTGCTAGAACAGCTATTATAATAAAAAAAGGCAAGAAATAACGGTTGGTGAGGATGTGAAGAAAAGGGAGCCCTTGTACCATCAGTAGGAATATAAATTGGTGTAGCCATAAAGTAAATTTGGAGATTCTCAAAAAAAATTAATAGCTATCATATGATTCAGCTATTCTACTTCAATGTATTTATCTAATATGAAAACTAATTCAAAAAGGTATCTGAACCCATCTGTTTATTGCAGCATCATATCTAATAGCTAAGATACATAACCTAAATGTCCACTGATGGATAAATTGATAGAGATGTACTATAATCACATCAGCCATAAAAAAAAAAAAAGAGTATCATCACTTGTGGTACCATGGGTGAGACCTGAAAGTACAGATGAAATGTCACATGGAGAGAGATTAAGTGCTATGTGATTTCACATAGGTATGCAATATAAAACAAACTTAAGAGGACTGACTTGTAGTTACCAGAAGGTAAGTGGGCTAAGGAGTTAGGGAATTGGGTAAAGTGGGTCAACTGTATCACAATGGATGGAAACTAGATTTTAGGTGGTGATCACAATGTAGTGTATATACAGATGGTGAATTTATTATAAACCACTGTTGCTTTGATATACTTTGATATAAATTACAAGTTCCTGCTAAAAGAAGTGTTGGAGAATTGTTCATTTACTCCATTTTGTCTTCCTGTTTTGTGAAACATTTGATTCCCTTTCCTCATTTTGTCTATTTTACCAGTTATTTTCTTTGTGGTTACCACATTAATTAAAGTTATAAGCACCTATTTAAAAAAATTAATGTAAATTCAATTTTATATACAAAGTAATTCTTTACAGCTCTTCTAAGTGATGTTTCAAATTACATTTTTTTTATACTTCTGTACCCATTAATATATTTCTAATTGTTAGGCTATTATAAAGTTGGAAGTATCCAAATTATAACAATCTGGATTTTCATATTTGTGCATGTATTTACTATTATTGTCTAACTTTTTATGTCAGAAAGATTCCATCATTTTTTTAGCGCAAATGTAGTGGTCCTGAACTGTCTTGATCTGGAAATGTCTTTAGTCCTTCTCCCAGCCCCCGCTACTTTCAATATATCTTATTACATGCCTCCTGGTCTCCAGTGTTTTGGCGGAGAAAATCTTATAGAGCAGTGCTGTGACAAGTTATTACTTGAAAGCTTGTCTTGCTTGGTCTGGGTCTGCTAGTTCCTTTGGATTTAACCTACTTGGAGGTCATTGAGGTTCTTGAATTTGTGGGTTCAGGCATTCCCTCAAATACCACTGCTGTTCCCTTTCTTCTGGGATTCCCATAATGTGTATTGGGCCATTTAATAGTGTCTTAAAATCTTTTTTTCCCCCTCGAGACATTAACTTTGATCTGTCTTTAGGATTTTTCTTCCTGCTCAAATGCTATTTATTACATTCCTCTAGTCAACTTTTCTATTTCTCCAGTTCCAGAATTTGTTTTTTTAATGGTTTTCCATTAGATTTTCAAGCATATTTAAGAGCTGTTTTAAAGTCTTTAATATATCTGAGACCTGAGGCTAAAGAATGGTTTCCCCATTTTATTCCTTTGGAGCATGTTTTTTGTTGGAAATCCTCTACCAGTCTTTCACACTGGTTCTGTGTAAATGATTTTTATTCAGTGTCTGAGGCTTAGGATTAATTAACCCACGATGTAGGCTTAAGGTCCTCTCAGGATTTTTCCTGAACACGTACCTTGACTAGAGCTGTCTGCCCTCCCAAATTTTCCCTTATACAAAGCTGTTTTTACAGGTCTTAATTTTCCTTCTATTTTTCCTCTAGCTTCTTAGGACCCTAGGCATTCTCTTGTACTCGTCTATGCATAATTTCTTACATCTCCAGATCGATAGTTTCCCTGCAGCTTTTATGAACCTTGTTCTGTGGCCTTTCCCAGCCTGAGATCTAAGCTATTCGACTTTTCCCTGTCTAAGCCTACTCAGGAAAAAAGGAAACCAGTTCTTCAGGCTCCCTCAGATGAACGCTGAAAGTGCAGTCTGATCTCCTCCCTCCTGTTTATGAGACGAACTTAGGAACTGGGATGCTTTTTCTCAACTACAACAGACCATTCTGTGGAGATGGGGACAAAGGTTAATAAGAGGCCCATGAAACTTCCTACTATTTGTAAAGTGACTTTTCTTTGATGAGGCATCCATTCAGTCACTGTAGCACTGACTGTTTTCTGAAGCTACTAAGAAGTTAATGCTGTCAGTCCCTAGTTTTAGTTTCATGAGGGCCTGGAGCTACTGTCTGCAACTCTGTTCTTATTTTGTGTGGGCAAAATAACACAAGCACAGAGCAATAATCACAGTGCAACTCAAGAAACAGGGATGGTAAGTAGCATGATGCTGGAGCCATCTAAGTGAAGGACCCATTATTTTCAACGCCACCCCTCCTCAGTATTTGCTTTATAGTTTTTACATGATAATACACACTCCTGACCATTACCCATTCATTTTGCCTATTCTGAACTGCAAATGATGCCTATAACCTTTGGTCTGGCTTTCTAACACAATTGTTATTATCAATGCTGTCTTATAATTCTCTGATACAATTCTATGAACAAAGCAGTTTATCCTAATAGAAATGCTGGGACATGGAATAATCTTTCCATTGATTAGCTAATGCTGATCAATGGGTTTTCAGAGTGGTTTTAAGTTTTAATTCCCACCAGCAATGTAAAGGTCTGTTTTTGTATATCTTCTCTAATAATACTTACTTGTATACTTTAGTAAATCTGCTAAGTATGTTTCATGTCTTGAACTGTCATTCCGGTTTCTTCTTTTAAGGATTCATCAAAATCTTTTGGTCTAAAGAGTTCTTTATGTATTCTGGGTGTTAATCCTGTGTCAGTTACAGGAAGTGTGATGATACAACCTCATTTACCCAAGATACACCTGTGGTCCCAGGGTAAATACTAAAAGGCCAACAACACTGGTCACTTGATTGCTACACTTACTGAAAAGTTACAATTAAGACTGGTATTGATGTATTGATGTTTATGCTCAGAAATAGATTAGCACATTTTTAGTAAGCTTGTTTTCTTTAAAGGTTCTTTAATTTCTAAAAATTAAATGGGAGAGAGACTGTTTTCAACAGATGGTATTAGCTCAAATGAATGAAACTCCTACCTCAGATGAGTCCTGGTAAAGGCAGGGACCAATATGAAATCGTGCTGCTTCCTCCTGCCTGCCTGCCTGCCTCTGCTTGCTTTCAAAAAAGGAAACTATTACCTCTAATTCAGAAGGCTGAAGACCTAAAAGTTGACTCAAGATACAGAATGGCAGGTGTGCCCATCCATAGGTCTTTTGAAATATTCTTTGAGAAAAGGCAGGTAACAGAACCTTGACTAGTGCCCACCTTCTGCAGTTTTAGCTACGGTCACACCACCATTAAAATTTCCTTCAGTGGGATACTAGGCCTGAGCTCAGATCCATCTTAATCTAATTTTATCAAAGAACATGTCTTTATCTTTCTAGTTTATTGGAACAATTAAGAATGTGCTGACATAAAAATGCATTATAGTTACTCTGGCTTCCATTTGATCTTGAGTTTCATTCAATTGCATTAGCTTTGGCTGTTTCAGTAAGACAATTTCACAAAATCAAAATGTCTCTAGGCTCTTTTAACATTTAAGAGATCTACACTCCAAGAAAACTTCATGTTTTGTAAGTAAAATAAGAGATTGTCAGTATCTAGCTCTTATACAGCAAAACTGAGGTAATGGCGAGAGTAAGCGCTATACGTGTATCTTACTCAACTTCTAGCAGTGGACCAGGCGAGTCTGGACCAACTGCACAACTATAAAGGCAAAATGTTTGCTTTAAGATTTCATGGAACCAGGCCAGATGCAGATTAAAGTCTTAGAGACACGTGGCATTTGGAGCCATCGACACCTGGAAGTTGGCAGATATTAAAAACTAATAATTTCAGCAACTTTACAGAAATAGCAGGACAAGTGTTAGTATTCAAAGGTGGCTGGCGAGGCTCTTGAAGGACTGAGAATAACAACTCGGAAATGGCAGGCTAGCTTTGAGTATCATCACAAATTAGATTAAGGCTGCCTTGCTGGTTCCCTTGAGCACTTGGCAGGAACAGTATCTTCTATAAAGGAAAACATTCTAAACTAAAAATTATTTCTTCAACACATCCAGAACACATACCACAAAACCTCTTCAAGAGGAGGGCACACAAACAATAGAAACCTCATAGTTTATGCTCATTATGTTAAAAAGATTGAGAGTGTCACTGAATAAGCTGCAAACCATAAAGAGAAACAGCAGGGGTGGGGGTGTGTGGTGGGGCGGAGGTGTTATCCTCCAATTGAAAAATAAAGGTCAAATGATGTTTGATCTAGTCTCAAATGGAAAGCAATAAAAAAAAAATGGGGCAAAAGCAACTATTTAAAGATTAAGAACTTTTAAACTGATGAAGAGCACCACCCTGGTGGAGCAGTGGTTTGGTCAGCTGCCTCTGGGCAAAACACAGTCCTATACATCCCAAGGTTCATGTTCTGAGCTGGGAAAACAACCAAGATGTACAACTAAATAATAAAAATGCTTCGTCTTTCTCTTCTGCTTACTTGCCTTCTTTCTTATCTGCACCTTAACAAAACAAGCTACAAATTTTAAAATTCAACAAGAAAAAGACATCATACAAACTGCACAGAACACTATTAGACAAGATAGGCACTAACAGCAAGCATTATTTAAAAGTATGATTTTCCAAAAACTGAGGGTCCAATTTTCTAACAAGTTCAAAATGTATATAATACCTAATAATGTGGGTTAAGTTCGAAGTGAAGCTACAGTTTGAGGAAGACTAGGCAACCATTAAATCTATTATAAGTACCAATTTCAGTATACTCAGCAAATAAGGAGAGAGTACATGTTTGTAAATATTCATCCTTTGAATATGAGAAGTCTGGTCTGTGGTTCAGTATATGATCAGCTTATTTGTACAATTGAGCTGTGCAAATTTTAACCATTTTCAAAATCCCAAAATAATCTGTATCTGCTTAGAATACAATTAAGGTAGAAGTTGACCAAAAAACTACCATATCAGAAAATTAAATGTGTATCTACATAAACCATTTTTCAAAGAATACAATGTAAATTAAATGTACATTAAATTGAATGACATTTAGCTCACACCGCAACTTCAGAAAACTATGCTTGGAATTTATTTAGTAGGAAATGCACCAAGTTATGAACATCTCCCCTCCAAAGAACAATGTAGAAAATTCCAAGAAAGACAGAGGAAGGCCTTTGAAAGGAGAAAAGAAAAAAACGGCAAAGGAAACTGAGGGAACGCTAATGAGGGAAAGATGAGCAACAAACAGTCCGGAATGAGGACATCACTATATAATCTGCAAACATTAAAATAACCATGAATCAGTACAAGTATCAATTTTGAAAATTTAAATGAAATGGACAAAATTCTTGGAAAACACAACTGCCATTATCAAAACTGACATAAGGACTAAACAAGTACTTCTGTCTATAAAATAACAATTTGTAATTTAAAACTTAAGCACAAAGAAAAATCTAAGCCCAAATGTTTTACTAGCAAATTCTATCAAACACTGATCATTATTTCAGGAATATAAATTTAACACTGTGGAGGAAAAAAGTGTCTAATTCAGACCATTAACAGAATACAGGGGGGAAAAAAAATCAGTATCATCAATATATGAAAAATAAAAACCACCTGAAACCCATTCATGATTTTAAAAACCTCAGAAAACAGAAAAAGTTGTCCTCATCTGATCAAATAGATCTACCGAAAATCTGTAACAAAGTTTTGAGAAATACCAAACACATTCTGTGTGAGGTAGTGAATAATACAAGGACGTTACCTTTTCTACGCACTACCACACTGCATTTCCCAACCTGTGTAGAAAAGCAAGAAAATTAAATATCTAATCATTAGAAAGGGAGAAAGAACTTTCATTTATTCCCAATTACGATGGCTTATAACAATCTAAATGTTGAATAAGTTTTAATAGGTGGCTGAGTATAACAATTTTATACTGAAAACTGGAAAATACAATTTTGAGACAGCATCAATTATCACGACTTATAATAAAACTCAAAAATGTTTAAATCTATAAAGGAGAAGTTAAAAATGACCTGGACACATGTAAATGGGAAGATAAGCCATTTTTACAGACGACTATTTGTAAAGGTGTCCATTTCCCCCTAGCTATAACTTCAATAACCAATGTCAACCCAGAGAGGTTTCTTCATCTTTTTGTTGGTGTTTCACTTTAGTCGGTTTTACCATCTGTATGAAACAGCAGAGTCACAGACGAGCAGTTTAGAGAACACGATGGAATGGGAGAAGGACTAACTTGATCATATCTTAATGATCATAAATGCCAGTAAAATCAATACACAAAGAAGTCTGTAGGCTATAGCAGAGCCCAGAAATGAGTATATGAACACTTGATTTAGGAAAGGCATACTGCAGAGCTACAGGAAAAAGATCTTTTCACCTAAGTGTACATACACAAAACGAAAGTCCCCAAACAATCAATTTGCATTACACTGAAATGAATTCCAGATGGATAGCAAACCTAATGATATAAAAGCAAAACATTTTTCTGGAAAAGAATACAAGAGACTATCTTCACATTTTAGATTACTATGTAAATTAAAACAACAAAGCTACAGACATACAAACTACTGAAAAAAGTTTATATTAAAATAATATTCTTAGGCGTCTAGTTGCACAAATTAACAAAGGGTTTAGGTACAAGATATGTGAAAAACCTCTACTAATACAAGTTAAAAAGAAAACCAACAGAAAAGTGGACTCAAATCAACAGCTTTATAAAATATTTTCCTGTGGTCAACCTCATTAATAAGCCACAAAAGGAAAAACATGAGAAATCCTCAGTCACTCAATAAAATGCAAAATGAAAGATTTAACAAGTTGCAGAACCAACAAAAACCTTTCTAGTCTACCTAGCAATTCTACTTTATTATGTAAATATCCACAAAAATGCACATAGCTATAAGAGATGTAAAAGAACAACCCTATAGCATTAATTAAAAGTACAAATAATGCAAATAACCATCAACCAAAAGTGTGGGAAGGGGAAAGAGGCTACTACAGATAATGAAAATAAGAATTGCACGCAACTTAAAATTTTCAAAACTGAGCAAAATAAGTCACAGATTACTGAATCCATCAAATAGTTCAAAGAGTAAGTACAACTAAATATGTTTACAGATAAATATTTTGAGGTTAAAGCCAGAAATCAACGTATTTCCCATGAAAGCTGGGTAAGCGATGACCTTCTAGAAGGGAGTGGACAGGCCAGTGAACGGATGCTGCGCTCACCTGGATTTGATTACCAAGATGCTTGCCTGTGGCAATTCACCAAGATGTTGCATTTTTGTGTTCTGTTACATTTCACAAAAAAGTTTTCCTTTAGAAGAAAAATTGGACCACGTGGCATTACTGGCTGCTCAGTTCCCTGTGGTGTCAGACTGCGGCTGAGCCCCCTCACTCCTCCATCACTACACTTACCTGGGTGGGTCGAGGACTGGGCAGGAGGGCAGATGTGACAACGGCCCCGCGAAGCAGCAGCGTGAGGCAAGAAGCGAATTCTGGAGACTTGCACATGACAATGTGAATGTGCTCAGTACTGCCACCACACTGTGTGTAAATATAGCTAAGATGGTAAATTTGCTTTATGTATTTTACCACGGAAATTAATTTAAAAAGGCCAGTGGGTCCATATTTCACGATCTTACGGTTCCTTTGCTCTACATAAACCGCTAAAGTCTACAGGATGTGCTTCAGGGGGTCTAGTCTTCCGGCCTCTCGGCTGTGGAACTCAAGTAAGGCAAACTCTGTAGGTGTAGCTGGAATAGGTAACTGACTTTGAAAACTGAATTTTGTCTTTGGATTTTGCTGCTTCAGTGCCTTGTTTATACTACAAAGCACTAAGCTTTGTTCTAGTCTAAGATGTGGAACAAAAAGCTGGTTTATGGTCTAGTGCGTCAACGTCATGACCCTTAATGCCTCCCCCAAACTAATCACTACCATGTGCAGTGAGATCAGACATGAAATTGATTGAGATCTAAAGAATATTCGCGACCAGAGATCCTATATTCCAGTGTATTTAAATGACTTTTACTTTTCTGCTACAATAACCACAAATGTAGTTATGATATGGTGACTCACAGACGCAATTCATAAAATGGTGTCCCTTAAAGTTGAGAAAGGCGAGGGACCATTCCTGCTCTTAATGAGAAAGTTCTGTAATGAAGGCTTGACTGATTAATGCCAGAACACTGGTACAGGGCTTCTGTTAAGAGTCCTCTCATTTAAACAGTGCTAAACCTATTTGTCTAAGTGTCTCCCTGTTCCTTCACTCTTCCATAAAAAAGCAGAAGTATTTTCATTCTAAAGTAAAAAGGCGGCAAAATAAAATAGTAGGTGTAAGCTGACTAATCAGGCACTTCTTTCTAAACATATTCCCTAAAAAACATAAAACCCAACACTTAACACAAAATTTGAATTAACTTTATTTCCCCTACAGTCAACAACCTCTCTGCATTGAATTTTAAAGCAACAAAGTAAAATAAAATTCCCCAAATGACAAGGTATCAGAAATCCAGATTTAGTTACACTTTATTTGTGAAAATGTTCACCATTTTATTGGTCTGTAAAAGAACCATCATCTGGGTCAAAAATGAATTCTATAAATCAAAGAATATTCTACAGTTTGAAAAAGAAAATCAGCAGTAACATTCTCACTGAATATTGGAAATTACACTTTTCTTCATAAAAGGTACATACTATTCTGCACTTTTCCACCAAAAGCAGTGGTGTAAGTTATGCTTGTTTATATAAAAAAAAGTTATATCCTGTGGCAGGAAAAACCCTATCTCTTTCACTTTTACTAAAACAACTGGAGAAAATTTTCAAGTCTATATAAAGTTGTCTATAAGCTGGAAAATGAACATGTTCATCTCCATTTATATTTTAGTGCATTTTTGACAATTGTCACATTTTTAATAAAAGTAAGAAAATGCATATAAGCATTAAAGAGTGTTTCATCAAATGCTTAAAGGATTAAAAATGTAGAGCGGAGGACAAAATTGTGATGGATGAAACAAAACGAGAGAAATCTAGGCAAAGTTTACAAATCCTTTGTCAATTCTGAAGTCACAGGAAATGAACTTTGGCTACCTGTCTACTTGAAGGTGTTGTCTTCATCCTTTGCATGTAAACACAGTGCTAACCTCAACACTAAGCTGCCAGCTCCATCCTGGTAAGCAACATTTTCTGCAGATGCCACGATTTCCAAAGGATATAAATTTAGCCCTTGAATGAACAATGTATGAGTTCTGCTCTGTAAGTACCTGGTGAAAACAACTGCTAACAGCAGCAATAATGTTATCAACATAAAAATATATTTGAATCAGTTATCCATAAGTCCATCTTTGAAACAGCAGCTTCTTCTTAGACAGAGCAAACGGTAAGCAACGGAAAATGTACATTTGATGAAACAGTCTTTGCATTGGAGAAACATGAAAATAAATATAGTTCAAGGAAGTATAATTACTTTTCTAACACCTCTTTCTTAGACCTGTACTCATTTACCGGTTCAAGAAGCTCGTATCACATTTTGTCATTTGTATTTTACATATTGCTATTTGGAAAATTCAAATAAAATGCAGGTCTTGTAAAACAATAAAAACATTGACAAGTATGCATGTGCCGGGGACCAAATTAGAGGGTTCTTTGGTGCAATTAGTCCAAATTCTCAGATCTGAAGGAGTATGTACCAATAAAAAAAATCTGCTGCTAGACAGTTACAGCAGTGCTCTGTCTTGCTTCACATTACAAATCGAAAACAGCTGTTCTCAATAAGCCAATTTTATTTTTTAAATCAGGCATTGCCAGAAATTTGTACATTAACCTGGACCAGTGATGGTTCTGTACCCTCAGTTGCTGTGAAACATGACATGAGCTAAAGGCAAAGACTGGTTCTCACAAGGACAACTGCTTCAAGTTAGGAACCAGAACAGTGTATTTAAACAGTCTTCTTAGATACTTTCTTGCCTTTCTTAAAAACTAGTTTATTTTTAATGTAGCCACGCTTCCTTTTCGTAGTCTAGAAAGAAAATAGAACACATGGTGTTAGTGCAGGTTTTGTACAGATTAAAAATAACATCACACATGGTTTACTGTGCATGAAGACTGTCTTACTAAGTAAGCGCTTAGCTCTTCCTATAGCTGAACTCCTTACACAGTCAAGAGCACCACTAATTGTACTATGTTGAGCACACTGACAAATCCAAGATGAACAGGACTCGGTCCTCAGCCTTAAGATGAAAAGGAGATGAAAGGAAGGAGCAATCCTCAGATGCCTATCATATAGCCCTCGCCATCAGGTGAATGGAATCCTGCTCCCCACTTCTCAATCACTGTATGTTTAAAGTGTAAATTACATTTCCAGGCATCATGATAAATTACATTAGATTTAAGAGATCTGAAAATATTAATAATGTTCCTGGTTTAAACCACCAAGAATTGGCTGTGTTTCAGAAACAAATTAACTTTTAGTAGCTTTTGGAGTCCCAGTTTATCTCTTCAACAAAGATGGTTATATTTAAAATTCAAAGAAAATTATTTGGCACATTATCCAATTCAGGTAGGAAAATAAACTCTTAAAAATGAAAAACAGGACACCCTGGTAGAGCAGTGGGTGAGCACAGTTCACACGCATCCTGAGGACCATGGTTCATGCCCTGGGGCCAGCTGAAGCACTAACCAGAATAAATAAAAGTGCTTCTTCCACCTCTCTGTTCTTGCTGCCTGCCCACCCATTCATCTTCATTGCTGCCTGTACCTTTCTTTAAACAAAACCAAACCAAAAATACATTTTTCTTAACGTCGCAGGATCCCACTAATACACTTTGAATAGATGTTTCCTGATTTAAAAAAAAAAAAAATTACTGCAAAAGTGTTATGTTAGATTCCTAACCAAGATAAATCATACAGGTACATGTGTCTGTCGATCTGACATATCCATAGATAATGAAAATAAACAAATGTTAGAAAATAAGCAATTTAATGCAACATCAAGGCACTGGGTTAAAAGCGGCCTAAGACTTAGAGATTGAGTTTTCACTGTTTTTTTTTTTTTTTTTTTAAAGGAGAGGAAGAAGCAGAGTCTTTTTATTATTCTGGTTTTTCCGCCATGGCCTGAGCCACCAGGGTCTGCCCAGTTTTCACATTTAAGTTACTTTACATCATCACCTACTGTTTTCTAAAATGAAACTTTTTCTCGGATCTCATGCAAAATGCCCCAGGCCTGCAAGTATGTAACTAAGCTCTCAGGTGGTTTTCTCTCTTAAAATGTGAGCCATGCAAAGTCTTTCCTGAACTACAATTCCTAGTGCCTCGACCATAAGAGCTTTGCAGTAGGCAAGAAACTCCTAAAATGACTGCTATATTCATCGTGACTCCCAAGACCCACAAAATAAATATTATTTGGGAGGAAGGTAAATAAGGAAAATGTATTCCTTGAGTGCTAGTACAAACTAGAGACTATAGACGCATGGAAGCCAGAACCTCAAATCCATGGCTGGCTACTAAGATATATTTTAGCTTTAGGCATATATTAATATTTCTAATTCATTTCTAATTCATGCATTCACTTACTTATTTTGGGCAAATGATGGGGGGAAAGGACTTCAATTAAGAAAATTCGCTATCAATTAGACAGCATTTTATAGCTCGTTTATTAGAAAAACTAAACCTTAGCTGAGCATTTAGATGTATTAGGAATAACCGCTTTGACTTCTGCACTAATGTTATTTAACAGTTTCTCCCACCGAACACCTGTGAGAAACCAGGCCATATGATTTGTCATTTGTTCTGAAGACTGGTAAAAGTGGATATGCTTAACTAATACAGAAAGTGTTAGCTGTCTGTGACACATTTAAATACAAATACTTGTTCTTATTACTCTAGACATATATATATATGACATAAGAATATTCATGTAAAAAGTTTCTATTTACATATGAGACAATACTTGGCACTTTTATAGTACACACTGAAATAATTAGCACTACGAATTTTTGTGGGAGTATTTTAAGTAACAAAAAGACATGAGACAACATTTCAATGTGTTAAAATAGTTTATCCAAGTGATGTAAGCCTAGGCACCTTCCAAGACTTAAGATACCACCCACTTCCCATAGCGGGCTCGTTTTTCAGTAATCTTTCACAGTAAAAGATGAGAGCTATTCGGCTTAAGTGAATAATGACCTCTAAGAAAATAATTCAATTCTTATTAAATATTCATTACAAAAAGACTGCACTAATCTATCATTTCTACCTACTACTTTGTCATGACCATTACATTTAAAAATTATCTTTAAATGATCTTTTAAATTCAGAATTCTACCAACTCAAGCTTATTCTTTCTGCAATGAATATAATAGTACTTTCTATTACCTTTTTAGCACTAACGAAGAAATATGAAAATGCAATATAAATCCGCTTTGACCAAAAGATGAGGAGTCAATCACAATTCGGTCAGTGTTTGGCAATTTCACTTTCGCACAGGTTCACAAGTGAGTTGTCTTACTAATGAGAAAGGCACAGACTAAAGCCAGAATGCCTCTGGAAAATCTCGATTCCTGCTTAGCCAGCATGTGGTCCAGAAATGGCTGCTGCCGGAGATGTCTGAAGTGCTCAGTTTGAAAGGAATGCCCCAAGAAGGCAGGCTTTACACTCACTTTACGACAAGCCACACTTTATAGATCTAGCAAGTGGAAATTTATTAGCAATTTTCAGTAATTATTTTTCAAACCCTGACTTTGAGTTACTCTTTTATAGACATGACTTCACTTGGCACCTACCTTCTTTGACAAATACTTCTGTTTGGGGATAATGTTGGTGACTCGAGGTTTGTGATCTAGCGTCTCCCTGTTATCAGGTGCTTTGACTTTATATATCCTTACAAGCCAATGTTCTGATGTAAAGGCCTCCTCCAAATGCTTGAATTTAATGTCCTTGTTTCCAATCTCCGCATTACGTGTTCGATCGAAACCTGGGGGTGTACGAAAATCCAACTGCAAAAGTGACATTAATATTAGATGTTAATTAACCATATTGAAAATATTCAGGAGAAGGTAGTAACGTTATCAGTAGAGAGCTCTCTCCCTTTAAACTAGGAAAACAGAAGCAGGCTTACAGATCTTAAGGGTTCTCATACACTGCTAACTAGATAGAAAGAAATCAGGAAGAGTGAAACTAAATAGATATGAATGAGATTCCACTGCACCCTGACAGTGGAGCCTGCAGGCATTGAAAAAACAAAAAGGCAAAATAAAATCCACCAAAGTTTTTTTTATAGACAGAACACACAGCATTGACTTCTTTTCTGCCTTGGGTCAGCTCTTTCACATGGCTGGCTCTTTTTCATCCTCTGGGCCCAGCCCAAATACCATCATCCCTTCAGGAAAAGATTTTCTTGAGACTGGTGGTTGAGAAGTCTCCTCTACTGTTTTCTTATCTTAAGAGTTATTGTAGAGGGCTTACTGCGAAGGTTTTAATTTACTTTTAAATCACTTGTCTCCTCCATCAGGATGTAAGCTGTGTGATGATTTGATCGTATTTGCATATAGCTTTCTCTCCCCAGGGTTATTTGTTAACTACTTCCTAAATGTAGGAACTACTAAGGAAAATCTAAATCAAACCACAGATCAATTTATGAAGATGAAAAGAGGAAAAAATGGGAAAAGAAAATTTCTTAGAGTGAGTTTATGGTGACACATTAAATTGAATGGAAATATTGAATTTTAAAACAAAATAAAAAATCAATTTCATTAAAGAAATAACTTCTTGTATATTTTGTAACAGTTATACTATATAATTATATATATGAAACATCATATATATATATAGCTACATACAGTAAGTTATATATGTCTTAAACATGTACGTGAGCAGGACAGGCAGAAAAACTAATGCACACTAGGGGCATGGCCTTAAACTGTTCCCAGGTGGAAACCTCTAGTCTAGAAAACAATGGCCTTGTACAAAGCACAAGGTCGAAGACGGGGCGGTGAACAGTGACTGCGTTTGAACTGGAGTCAAGTATGGTCCTATCAGACAGTACATTTTTCTTTACAGTACAACCAAAATATTACTGCTTTGTAAACATGCCTTCTTTTAAAGCACCTCTGAATGAAGATTACGGAATAGCGCATGTGACCAACCTGCATTTCTCCAAACCTGTAGTACGACATTTTATACATGAGGCAGTTCAGCAAAGTGGGGGAGCCAGCTTTGTCTACCCGGAATTCTCCTTGTGGGGTGAAATAGTCACTTTCCTACAGGAAAGAAGCGGAAGTTTGCGTCAGCTCAGTGGGACACAAGCAGCAGGCCCCCTCTCACTTCCCCTGTAGAACCAGCTTTCGAAGTATCTTCATAAAGTCAGATTTAGGCACATCTCACACAATGTCATCCAAAGACTAATTGATAAAAGTTAATGTGAAACGCCCCTCCCAACCATTACCAAAATAAATTGTCATGGACATTTTTTCAAAATGAAGCCTAGAAATCATTTATAAAACTGGACTTCTGGTGGCAAACATAATACTATACATAGATGCTTAAGGGTTGTATACCTGAGAACCAACATCTAGATATCTGTAGA
Organism: Solenodon paradoxus; assembly: GCA_004363575.1. NCBI lineage: Eukaryota > Metazoa > Chordata > Mammalia > Eulipotyphla > Solenodontidae > Solenodon > Solenodon paradoxus. The sequence goes on from RJWH01002175.1 coordinate 57,646, forward strand.
CATATATACACATATATAAAATGCTATGGATCAATATTACTTCAGTTGAAAAATCAAAAAAACTAAATAAAAAGCCTTCAACTGTATCTAAGCAAACAAAAAACACAACAGTCTCTGTTGAATTGAGGGAGGGTATAAATTCCATCAGATTCAAATCATGCTATAAAAACCTCAATAATTTAAAAGAATGCTACCAACACCATGGTTAAATACCCTCTCCCCCAACTTTTGGAGATCTCTGAAGTGTTCCCCTCCCCTCCTGCCCATATGAATTTCACAATCAAACTGCTTGGGAAGGGGAATATTTCAAAACTCATGTAGCAATTCTAACTGGGATCTTATCAAATTTATAGATTAAACTTTAAAGAGGACCAATCTGGCTCAGAAATTCCTTCTTTAGGAATTTATCCTACAGATAAATTGTGTTTATGGGCAAAATAATGACTGTCGAACATTATTTATTGCACTAGCTTTGGAAAACGATCCAATTAGAAACTATTTAAATGTCCATAAATAAGGACAGGATAATCACACCCACAATAAAATAAATTGTGCAGATGTACAACAAAAAAATGAAGAAGGCTCTCCAATACAGAAAGAGCTCCAAAATATAATAGGAAGTGAAAAAAACAAGATATAGTATATATTTTGCTACTACCTATTTGTTTGATAAGAATCTCAAGAAAATAATAATAGTAATTATCACCAGGAACTTTTTAGGAGAACTTTTTATATATTTTAAACAATGTGACTGCCCACAAAAATTTTAAATACTGAATTTAAAAAACTCAGAAATTTCACTTTTCTCTACATAATGTTCAGAGCACATGATCTAGATCTGTCACGTCACAATTTTAAGTGATAAAGCAAATCTCACAAATGGAAAACTACATCCTGGGAAAATTATACTAAGAGTTACAACCAAGTAGGTGAAATGTGATACATTCTACCTAAAAAAACAGGCTGCATGTGATCTGACTTCAGTAGACATGCATGCATCAAAGAAGGGCTTCTGGAGAGGTGATAGATCTGTGTGGTAAGGGAGTATTTTCCAAGAAAGAAGAATACAAGAAGCACAAGACAAGTTTCACAGGGTAGAGAAGGTGGAGACTCTGCATTCCCACACTAGGAGCCTGAATTGTATATCAATGCTTCATTACAGAGATTATTTCACAATATTCATCTATATTACAATTCTCCTAACAGCACTAAAAATTATTCATGGCATCCCCATTAGTGGTAACACGAGGCTGCCTTAATCACCATTTGATAAAGAATCAACACTCAAAACTAGCATTCAGAGCCTCTAAGTAACTTGCGCATCATCCCAAGACGACAGTGGCAGAGTTTTAGCTCTAGCTCATGTCTGTCTGGTTTCAAGGCTCTTTCCCTTAATCAACTGAAGTCTTCTAAGCAAGAAAGTAGCATGGCCCATGTCATGCTGGCTTGGAAGAGTTTTCAAAGAAAGCAATTTCAAGGTCAGCTTTCTAGTAGCTAACGTAATATACAGATGTTTATTTCAGGTTTATGACCAAAGAGGTCAGGAGTCAGGACTAGAGTGGAAGCAATGAGAATGGCTAGAAAGGGCAGAGTGAAAGGCTGTAAAGGAGCAAGAGCAAGAGTCATGGCCAGGGATTGCATTGTAAGAATACCTATCAGGTATGAGTTTCAAAAGTTTTACATCTGGGGAAATATTTATAGTACCTGCAATATAAAGTAAAGTCAGAGCAAGGGACAAATGTGGGGAACAGGATGGTGAAAACAAATACAATGTAATTAGCAAGGTACGAGATACCATGAACTCTCTCATACACCTGAAACCATCTAGTTTCTTACCCGAATATCTTTTGGATGTTCCCCTTCAGCTATCCTAACCATCCAGAGAAACTTGTTGATGTCGTCACCAGAGTAGCCAATGACCCCTCCAAAAATAACCAAAACATAATCTACATCCAGAGTCCGCATAATTTTATAGGCTGCTGTTTCATTTGAAGACATAGCTTTTCCCACCTAAATAAAAAAATGGGAGTGTGAGTACTTAGTCCCACAATATGCTAACCCTAAAAATGAATGTCCATTGTTACAGTAAAATGGAATACATCACAAGTTTGATTTACATGGAATTTTTTATAGAAACGATTTGCTACAGAACCAAGAAATTTAGAAGAAGCGTGTAAGTTTCTCACTTATAGAATCAGAAATATAAAAATAACCCAGAATACATGCTCTTATAATTTGCTAATAACTAGGTTTCATAAAATTAACATGTTAATATCAAAACTGGCAAGTTTAAAAACATAATTTCTCAAAACTTTATGTTGGAAATGACCAGTAATTTGGCTAAAACATTCTTAACTAGTCTATCACACATATGATTATCTACAACACTGACACAAACAGAATTCAATGACTAACACCTTGTATTCAAACTCTTTAAAGAACAGAGATTACTGCCTTGTTACAAATTATTTAATATCAAAAGTGAACATAATTTGTATGCTCATAAAATACACTTCTCATTTGTTTTATATACTTGAAAATACTTTCTTAATTGATAAAATATAAGTCAAACATAGCATTTTAAAGGTTTCAGATTTTGCCTAATTTTCCAGTGAGCTAAATATGTGAGATCTGACAGATATCAGCTTGCAATTTACTCTGGAACGATACTTAATGTTTTAAAAAATAAAAATAGGTATGACTTGTACTTTAGAAAAAGATTCGTAATTTCTGACTTCTGTCTATCAAGTTCTTACCAGGGCTATGTGGCTGTTATTCCACGTGTTGTTATCCACCAACGTCGTCCTATTCGCCATCCCCGCTATCTGATAACCGTAATCCCACCAAGACATCACACGGGCATGTTCATCTGTATTTTGTCTTAGCCAAAAGTAAGCTTCTCGAAAATCATCTAAGATATTCCTGGTGCTGGGGGTGGGGGAAAAAAAAAAATCACAGCATTCTTTTAAATGGAACCTTAAAAATGCAAAAGATAACTTAAAATCTTCGATAATTGGGGACAAGAAAAATTTGTGAAGAGTTAGATTACTGCTTCTTAAACTTGAATATGTACACAATCATCTGGACTCATGTACGAAAGCGGATTCTGGTTTGGCAGTTTTAGAACAGGATCTGATATTCTGCAAGTTTAACAAGCACCCAAGTGAATGAAGCAGAGGTTGGGGGGGCAAGTGGTGAGACAACACATAAATCAGCTACACTTAAATTTTAACTGCACTGGAATCACCTGATGAGTTTATTAAACCACTGGCTGCTGAGGGTGAACCCCAGGTTTCGGATTCAATATATTTAGGTGAAGTCAATAATTTGCATTTCTACTAATTTCTGTGGTAATGACAACACCACTGTGTGCGAGGACTGCGCATGGAGGAAACTAATGCAGATGTCTACACAAGCAAGGTGCTCTGGCAGACAGCATGAATCACGATGATTATTACCTGCCTCCACAAAAAAGGTGAGTGGTGGGGGAAAAGTTTGTAAGAAACACATGACAGATTCAAATGAAGAGCCTCACAAATATCATTCTAGATTTTGAGATGGAAAAAAGGGCATGTAGAAAATTCTTTGGTAATCAAGCTACTTCCTCACCCATCATGGTTGTAGGAGGCCAGGACCACACTTGGACTGGAGTAGGCATTGCTTGTCACCCAGGTACAGTGCACCGCGAACATCATCAGTAACATCAGCATTAACATGGTGACAATGCTCTTTATATTAGGACCTAATCCCTCTTCCGTTTTTTCCTGCTCAGTTACATGTTTCCTCACTTTACCTGCCTGAAAAGAAAGTTAGACAAATTCAGAATATGACTAATTTCACTAAAACACTCAAGAGAAAAAACTGCTGAACTATCAATTTAATTCTTTGAGAAGGAAAATGCATAACCATCAATTATTCATTCCTGTGTGGAATTCCTAAAACCATCAAGGTAGATTTTTCTAAAGTCAAGTGTGAAAAAAGTTTCCTCAGAATATATATATACTAATCCAGGAACCATTTATAGAGCAAAGTATCTCTAGGTAGAAACTGCTTTCAAACCCAGTTCTACTTGAACTTTAAATACAAAGAAGATAACTAAATGGGCACATTGGCAACTTTTTCTTATAAAATGTGAATTCTTTATCCTAATAATGACAATGTTCAGCTATAATACAGACCATGCAGGCCTCCCCCTTTAGGGAAAAAAAAATCCCACACAGCTTATGATCTGAAGACAGCCTTTCAATTTCTAAAGCCCCAAACCAATAACTTGTTACAATTAAGATTGTATCTTAAGAAAAAGCACCAAAAATCAGAAGAGGGACCAGATCAGAGGTTCTAAATTTCAAGGCCAGTTATAAGAAACCACAAAACAACCACAAACACAAAGGCGCACATGTGTTTATTCACACAAAAATGTATGAATTATATTGGCCCTATAGTTTAAAAAAAAAAAATTTCAAAGGTAATTCTTATCTAGCAGTTTCAGTGCCTACTGTTATTTTAAAACCTAGCTAACTTTCAAATTATCAAAGTTTAATCTCATCTAAGACAAATGCTCTAATTTTATAAGCCTTTTTCACATGAGCACCAGACATAATCCTGCCCTGTTTCCTGAGGGGTTAAAAGTGAATTACATTGTATTGGTTAGGCACCCATTGCTACCTAACTAAAGGGTTTTGGGTTTGTTTGTTTTTTTTAATGGTATTCTACTCCTTTTATTTTAACCATTCAATCAAATATTTTTTTAGTTTACACTAAATATAAACCACAGAATAAGGACTTGTGTAGGCTTGTGAAAGATTTATAGTGCTGCATGTTTTATGTAATTCAGTAAAGTACCAGGTTTTTGCTCTCAAAAATAAGAGGGGGCTTTCGACGAAAGAAGAATTCTTTCTCTGATTACATTCTTTCTCCTCATTCTAAGCTAAAAGACCAAGCAGGATTCAAATTTTGAGGCAATTAGTAGAGACCAACTAGAAATATTCTGGTTTATCTAAATACTTGTTTAATCACATTTACTAATATGAATGATTCTTACTGTGGTGGAAAATAAATCACACAAAAAATTTAAAGGCCTTACTTTAGATTCCCCACCTTATCATACAAGTTTCCTGGGTTTCTTTTGTCATCCTCATCACTGCTGTCCTCCACAGGTGGATTTTCCCTTTTCATGTCGTCCCCCAAATAGTGCTCAAATACATTAGAGAAGGCGACAGCAGAGAGCATACAGACGACTGGAGTCAAAGTCAGCATCAGCCGCACCATCACTCCCGCGAAGTAGACGGCACTGATCGCATATAAAGCAACTGCAAAGACAAGCTCTCCTGTAATACTTCCGCAGAGAACACACTCTCCAAAAACGGAAATAAACAATACCTCATCAACCTAAAATAAACAAGCATCTCACAAGAGTTTACAAATGGATAATACTGACCAGCTGATTTACAAGTCATATTTGGAAATTATAACGGGCTGATTAAGTAAATACTACGTATCAACATTTTAGAGACTTGTATCATGATTCAAATTTAATTATGAGTATTACAAGGAATGAGAATTAGTTATTTGTCAATAGTACCGCATACTATAAAATTCACAGCTGACAGACAAAAACACTTGGTTAAGTCATATTATTAGGCATAGTACGAACAGAATCAAAATCAAGTTAATGAAAAAACAGTGCCACTATGAGGCATAGGCCTGCTTTAAAGTAACAATGAGATGAGAATAATATAATTAATCAAAAGAGGAAGTTATAATGTAATTGCCAAGAGACTTTAAAAAAAAAAAAGCCACTTCTAATTGCCAAGGCATTGCAAGATATTGTGCCAACCACAGGCAAAGGGTCTGCCATTTCTGGCTGAAGGCTATCTGACTTCACACAATCAGTGAGTCACTTGAGTGCCTATGTCATTTGAAGCTAATTTTTCCGGCTAAAAATTCCATTATACCATATTCTTAAGTGTATATAGCTCAGTGAGTTTTTATATATGTACTTACTCCCCTATGTAATTACCACCCATATAAAAACACACAACATTTTAAAACTACCTAAGAAGGATGCTTCATGGCTCATGCCAGGCACTAACTGCCCTCCTCCACCCCTATGAAAAACAGTAATCACTACCGGAACCTCTAAAATAAAGCACTGCTTTCTTAAACCTCACAGACATAACATCATATTAAAATGTTCTCTTTCTTAACGACTTATCCATGCTGTTCTCTTATTTCTGTGCTGCATTCAATTGTACAACTATATCAATATTTTAATCCAGTCTGCTAAACTCTGGAGTGTCTCTAACTAGGGGTTATTGTGAATAAAGGTGTTGCGTGCTTTCTTAAATATGCCCTTTGAGGGACAAATGCACTCATTTCTTGTGGGTATACATCTAGGATTAGGGTTACTGAGACATGAGGTGGGTAATACATTTAAGCTAATCTTACTGATGATGTAATATGAACATGGGCCTTATCCAGAGAGGTATGAGGGTTATCTTCTGATTAGACCTCAAGCAGGTACTATTTTCATTCTCATGATTTCACTTTGGAATATTGAGTGTCACTCACAGTCTTGGCCCTATAGTTGCTGTTCAAGTGCTGGTATTATAAATTATTTGCTTCTGTGTCCCTGTGCATGTTACAAAGCTTTTCTCCATTTCAGATTTTAATAACTTGCAAAATAGCCACATCATACTACTTACGATAGAATCATGTAGAAATTAATAGTATCTGCTTATTTTATCCAACTATATTTTGGTATTTTATACTGAAATTTGAATGATGCATGCCCCTGTAAAATTCTTCCTACTTAATCAGATGGATCTTAGAAAATGAATCCAAAACTACTGGTCAATAAAGTTATTTTGAATTCTCAGTCACAGAATACTAACCTATCAGAAACCAGAATAAAATGAATGAAAAATTTATTTACTAGTCCTATATTGAAAGTTAATAATTAGAACACAAATGATGTACATTCACAGAATTCTTTTTGGCTGAGAACAAGTGCAAGGTGAGGGAGAAAATGAATCTCGAGTATGCAGTTAAGCAAAGAAAAACAAAACTTTAAAGTGAAATATTTTCAATAAGAAACCTCTTACCAAACACTCTTTCATCGTTGATATTTTTAATGCAGAACCATAAGCCTGCTGGGAAGGTACACACAAGAATATGCAGATCAAAGAAGAAAGACACCCAGGTTGTGGGTTGGTGCTCGGACACAGATGCAATAATTGGAATGTGTATTTTTGCATACCTGGGGTTAAAAAAAGTACACTTGAAATTAAATGATAAAACAAGCTTCTTTTGGATGAAATTTTCTTTGATTACAGAAGATTCCTACTTCCCAACTACCCCTTCTCACTTACACATACAATCCAAAGCAACCTATTAAATTGAACATAAATCTAGTTCATCGCATTTGTAAAATTAAAACCAATATGCCAATACTAAAACTGGGAGAATTGACTGCTCCAACAGGAGTTTTTTCTATAGTTTAACTTACATCCTACTTTTGCATCTACCCTTTGGACCTTTCACTGCAGAAACACCTTATTCACTAAGCTATCCTATTACAATAATAAATACCTCTCTTAATAAGGACAAGGCATGGGGGGGAAGTCAGGGAAGTGTGAGGGTTGGACAAATTTTTTTTTTTTTTTTTTTAAAAGAGGAAGGTAAAGGAGGAAAAAGCATTTTCACTTGTTTATTTTATTTCTCCTCTTGGCCCTGGGTCTCAAACAGGGTGCTTGAGCTCTATGTGATCCACACTCCAGCCATCTCAGCCTCATGAGACACCAGGACATTCTCAGGATTGGACATATGATTCCTGAAATGCCTGGAGATTCCAAATAATCAGTTTAGAACACAGGAATAATATGACTGACAAAAAATTAACCTTGTAATTTAATAACTATCTACAACTGGAGTTTTACCTTAAACTCTCCAGTAATTCTCAGGCTGGTCATTTGAGTATGTGTCTAAACGCTAACTTCTGCAATTCATACAAAATTTGTTTATATCCTTTTAATTAGACCTGGACATGAACCCTTTAGGTATCACATAAATAGGCAGGTCCATTCAATAAATTGTGGTCTTTTTTTATTGGGCCATCTTGGGAATTAGAGAGAAGACATACGAGCAGAAACAGGAAGAGAAATAAATTATCATTAACAGATATATTCTTATACTTAGGGAAGCATTTTATAGATAATTACTTAACTAGTTTAATTTAAAACCAAGCTCTTAATTTTATAGCAGCACTCTTCAAAAAACTTATTCTCTGGAACACTGGATAGATTAAAAATAGCAAAGAATGCATAAAATGTGGTATTAGAAAAAAGTTTTTTTATATCTATAGTATAAGTTTATATCATAGCACCTATCTTACAGAAATTATTACTAAGAGAAATTTTAATGAGTAAAAACAAGAATCACTGAAATTGCATAAATTTTACCTGCAATATTTTGACAAAATTAAAACAGGGAGTTGCCTGCACATAACAAATAAATGACTTACACATCATACTTAAGGTACATTCCAAGAGGTATACAGGGAACAAAGACAATCAAGCAGCCAGCATCAACAGCTAATGAACACCTGCTGGGAACTGTAGCAGCGTTGGCCCAAGTACTGATGGAGAAACTGGAGATATTGCCCAGGAAAGGAGAGATTTAAACATCACATAAGGACAAGTAATCTATCTGTGCTTACCCAGTGTCCCACAGTGAGTAGAACCTGCCACTCCATGGTGCAATATAACCTTGGAAAGAAAAACACAGGAAATTACTACCTTTGTTCATTTTTTTGCTTATTTAATGTTTTTGCTTGTTGATTATTATGAATTAACTTAAACTTAGTGAAAGAATTTCAATTTTCTTTTGTAGGCGCCCACATATTTCATAGAGTTAACAGATGAAATAAGATTAATGGATCAGATAAAAACCAGTATTCAGAGATTACATTTCCAGAGAAACACAAGATTACGGTAGATAAAATTCTATAAAGTTTTCCAATTCCCAAACTTTTAGTTGACCAGTAAAATAAGCAGAAGAGTTTAATATCAAAATGGTTAATTTTTAAAAGGAGAAGGTATCTAAATGATCTACTCCAATCTGCCAAATTCAGATAAAGTCAGAATTAGAAAATAACAATTTGGACTGTTTAAAAAGAAGTTAAAATTGAAAAGTCACAATTTGTAGTGTTATGCAGATTTTAGAAACTTTAACAATTATTTTTATATTGTTCATAAAGAACAGAACTAAAATATTTGGTCTACTAGGATAAAGGTACAAAATTTGTAAATGAACTACAACCACTGAATAATCCTGATGATCACCTACCTGTGTATGTCAAATAGATGACACTAAGAAACACAGCACCCGCAGCCAGTGATACGCCCAGAAAGAAAAGGGTCTGAAACTCTTGTTTTGTTAACCGATCTCTCAGATATTGCAAAAACGCATATGCTTGCAGCAATGCAAACACACCTAATTAAAGAAAAGGGTTAGATAAGCAGTAATCAGCTTTGAAAGACCATTTAAAAATGTTAATTTGAAAGCATTTTTAAGAATGCCATTTTGTATCATTCATTATCAGACTATTCCTTCCATCTGATATTTACTTTGTAAAATGAGTTAATCAATTAATACACCAAAAAAAAAACCTGCTATATATTTTAAAAGAAATGATCAGATTTCTCTATACATAGACCAGGCAAGAAAAATCCCATTTCAGTTTAACTCCTCCTTTTGCCCATATTTTAGGGTCACGTTTTCTGAGGAAAAAAAAGGAAATGTCATAAAAAAAGTCAATCCTACATTTACTGCAGGATACAAATGATTTAGAGCAAAAAATCCTGACATATAGTTATCGTTTTCAGTTGAGAAAATGTGATCTTAACTGTGCATATCAAAGTCTAAATTAGTAAATATAAGGGTGAATGTGAAGATAAAATTAAAACAGTAATAAACTGTCAAAAATGCAAAAATTATAAGTCATAGATGTAAAACTTTAAAACATCAAAATTCTAACCCAGCCAGAATATTGATTTCTTAAAAAAAATTTAATAAGGGTTTTTTTTTTTAAATTCACTTTATATAGTTCAGTATTATCGGGTTTAGATGAATGCATACATGTATTTGGGTGACTATCTACATAGACACTGCTATACGTGACTGCATACTCAAAACTGAGTATCTGCTTCTCAAAACAGCTATTGGTAAGTTGATAATGAAATTAGGTATGAAAGTAACAGCATTTCACAGATTTTATACTGCTGTGTATTGATGTATCAGTCAAGTATGGGTTCTTAACTATTTCTGGTGTGTCCTCACTGAGAATCTGATGATGAAAGCTACCAAACATCATCTCGGAAAGTTAAATATTAATATATGCAAAAAGTTACAAATAAAATAACTACCCAGAGGCTTCCTTTGGGCCCTGGAGCTTATGCTGAGAATCCATGATAACATTTTATTTACAGATGTCCTGTTATCTTAATTATGACCCAGATTAATAATGGCAAAGTACTCTGCTTAAATGGAGGAGAATTTTATAATTTTATTATCAACATAATTAATTCTATTTGGTGAATACAGATAAAATATTTTAGCAGGATGCAAGTGACATAAAAGTAAATTATCTAAATCTGTTGGAATGAAAGTTCAGTAGTAATACATGACACTGTTTATTTAGTACGTTTATGCAAAACAAATGTTACTTAGTGTTTGCAAGTAACATGGATTGTGCGAAACGGACATTTTGTCGTTTCAAAAGAGCAGTGGGACGATAAACTTTTGGGAATACATCAGAAAGTCTCAATAAAACAATTAAAATATTCATATTACATATATTTAATATTCATATTTTATAGTGGCAATGTCTTAGAATATGATGAAAATTAACATCCAGTCCTTTGAAGATTAGCTAGTCACACAATCATTATTCTTAAGAAGAAGAAAAATAAATATTTTTTCATACCAGCAGCTGCCATATGTTCACTTGTTCTGATTGGCTGGAATCCCACAAAGGGTATTTGCATGGATAATATTAAACCCACAATGTAGAAAGTGCTATATGCTATGAAGACAAAATTGGAAATAAGGATAATTAACTACCATTAAGAATTTAAAACATTTAACTATTTTCCAGAATACCATTAGGTAACCATTCATTTTAGTAGGCTGGTGCTGCTTTGGATGGTGGTGTTAACATATTTCTTTTATAAATCTATCTTGGGTAGACAACTGACAAGTCAGAAGACAGCTTTAAAGAAAAAAAAACAAACAAAAAAAAACGGGGGGGTGGGGGGGACAGGATTATGTGATTTTTGAACAACCAACAAAAGTTTCTATTTTCTCACTACAGAATGTCAGGTTTGGGCAAGATTTGTAGATTCCTCCAAATAATAAATAACCCAAGACTATATGATAAACAAGCCTGAACTGAAAAATCGAATACTGAGAACACAAAAACACAGCTAGAAAGCTCAGGCCTGAAAAAACCTTCTGTCATTTATGTGTTGTGTTTTGTTTTGTTTATTAACAGTTAATTCCACTTATATTCAATATTTCAAAGAGAACCATTTTCTTTTAAGGAAACTGGACTCGTGAGTTCCCTATTTTCAGGGGCTTTTGGGGGGAATCTCTGTTGCTGAGATGTCTATATAGGGGGATATATGTTCTATATTGCAGTAATCTGATACATAGGTAAATATTTTCAGTAAATAAAATTCAGGACCACTTCCCAGGTAACATAAAACATCACAAATTTATTGTTTATTACTGCCCTTTTTGAACCTGCAAGATTAATATATACATCTCTATAACTCAACTTTAGTGGTGATAATGCCAAATGCCATAATCCCTAAAGTCTAAATCCTGAAAATCAGAAGATGCAGGCAAAAAACAGAAGTAATCCCTCCTGCCAAATTGTTCGGTTGCATGAGATATCTGCCATACAGCACCAGGCTTGCCTTCAAAAAAGAACCTTTGTTAGAGACTAAGAAAAATAAGCAAATGCTTTACTTTGGATAAATGGTGGCACATTCAAGACTGCCCCACCCACTGATTTTTATCAGCTATATCCAAGTCATACCCCTAGTGAATCTGAATAGTCTTTATGTATTAAGAGTGGGAAAATGGAAGCATTCTATATATCAACACTTATTTGTACATTTGGTGGACTGTGAAGAAAATGGTTTTCAGCTGCATCCCCAGAACTGTAATGATATTTGGAATTGTGCACAATCAAGGCATCTATAATTGAACTTTAAGGTGTTACCAAGTAAAATTTGGTGGGTTTTTTTTTTGGCCCAACACATTTCATGGAAAATTCAGATGAGTGGACTGGCCAAACCTGACAAAACCTTTAGTTTAAAATTGGGGCATGTCCTGGTGGAGTAGCAGCAGAGAACAGTTACATTCCTTGGTCCCAGATTCACGCCTTGGGGCTGGTAGCAACAACCAAGATGAATAAATAAAAACGCTCATTCTGCCTCTTCCTGCCTGCCTGCACCATTACTTAAAAAAAAAAAAAAAAAAAAAAAAAAAGTACTCTTTATCTGTATTAGCATTTCTTCCCGCTGATGAAATTCCAGGAGCATTATGAACAAAGGCCAAATTTGCTTGAAGAAGCCAGTGACACTGCTGACTGGTTAGATGGCAGGATAAGCAGACATTTACACAGGATATTGCTATTAGAACACAGTCATTGTTTCCACCAAATACGTGGTCTGTATATGAATGCAAGTGGAAAGAATTTCCAAGTACTCAAAGCATAAGCATGGCACAAAAGATAAGAAAACTTAACAGGGAATGCTCGTGTTAGTTATATCAAATTAGAAGAATTTCAAAATGAGCAGCACCACACAGAAAACATGTATTTCTGATAGTCATTTCTTTTCAACAACTAAACACCACCACCAACAATAACAAAAAGCTATTACTTGAGATGCAAGATCATGAACATGCCAAGTCAGCCCGCTCTTATGGAAGGCCTCCATTCAACGGTGCATAATCTATTGCTGCAATACATTTTTCATTCTTTCTTTCATTTTGGCTTTCTTTGAAAAAAAATTGTTCCTGCTATTTTAAATTGTCAGCTTTTTTTTTTTTTTTTTAGCAATTCGTTGTGCTATTTATTTCATTTCGCATCATTTTCAATACTGGAGGTATAAATTGTGTTAAAGGTTTTTAGAGAATCCTAATTTGCATTATTGGTTGGTTTTGGGGTTTTGGGGTTTTTTTTTTTTTTCCCCATACTTGACTCAAAGCTCATTTTCACAATGTTGACCTTGTGTGTAAGCATTATACAATATGTAAAAATATTAAAACCTCCTTAATAATGAACTGATACCCTTTTGTACAACTAATCTTAATTTCTCTTTATTGAGTAAAGGGGCTGGTGAAGTGTTCTGCTGTATTTTTCCACCAAAATAAGTCCCCATAAAAATGTAAATGTTCTTAAAATTCTTTTAAAGTTATTTTTCCCAATATTACATTTTCTGGATTTCAAACTTTAGGGATTTTCATCTTCTGGGATTATGACCGAAATCCACTCAATATAAATCACATTTGTACACCCATGAATTAGATACACTTGAGTGGAATAAACAGTGAACGCTTAATGTTTAATAAACAATCTCTACTACAAAATGGAAACATACCTTTCTCCAGGCTTTGTTCTCTATCATCAAATAGTGTGTTTAAAAATTACCTCATTAATTCACACAAATATTAATTTTATGACTATGGTCATGACATTCAAAAAATATAAAGTTCTACTATTAAAATCAATTCTATCCTTGGAGTTAGATGACAAAATCAGAAATGTACAAAAATAATAAAGTACATACACGTGACATTGATGACAAAACACTGACTTTATAAATACTTAATAGTGGGAGAGAGATCCTCCTCTGGACATGAACATGGAAGAAGCAATTGACAACACCTGTACCATTTTCTAAAGTTCTCAGGAGACCTCAGTAACACTAACCCCTAAGCAATCATTCCTACTGATTCTTACGAACTCTTTTGGAACGCTGACCAAACTACTATCCATATCTATTACAGCATTCTATGCATCCATGCAAACTTACTTTTCTTCTCTTTAAACCGAAACAACAAAGTTTTTCATCTAAGTAGTGAGCTCTAAGAAATTGCACAAGGCAAATGATGTTGTAAATCATTGCATCATGAAATGTTACCACAGTGCCATCCTGTGGATGCACAGTTCCTGGCATTCGTTACTGCTAAGCCTAACTACCAATGTGTTACAAGAATGCCAGAAGAAATTATGATTAGAAAGACATAAATACAAGGTCTGTTATATCCCAGTTGATTGCTTTCAACCAAGGACAATCTCTTTTACTTGGGATGAACAGTAATCTTCTAAACATCTTTTATTTTTTTAACTCACATTATTTAAGTCTATCAAGAGTGCATATTGGGTGGGACCAGATTTAATATAGAAAACACACCATTGACTGACTTCAAAGTGTACGTGAGTTTTCTACAAAATAAAAGTCACTTCTGGTGAATATAAACAGCTTCTGTAGATGCTTATTCATAATGCTGTACACCTGAAACTACGTAACATCACAAAACAATAATTCCATTTGAAGGAAAAAAAAAAAAAAAAAAACGATGGGGATGGAAGAGGGCACTGAGTCTGTTCTGGATCCATTGAAATATCAAGTTTTCAAGTTCCCCCCAAATAACCATTAAATACCTTCTTCCTGACAAAACATTACAACTTATGTTGATAGTACCTTTTATACTTTTAAAGTACTGCTGTGCTTCTTTTTACTTAATAAAATTAGAAAAGGTTTTGCAAATATTCCTCTTAACTATGACTATTAAATCTTCTTAGCATTTCTGATTTGCTTTATCTCTTGGTTGATATTTAATGGTTAATATTTAATAAAATATTCGTATGCTGTCTTGCCCCTTCTCAATCAAAATAGTAGTAACCATAAAAAAGTGGGAAAAGTTTAGAATCCTTCCAATTTTGCTTTATATTTAACAAATATGATTAAAAGTTTTAAAGAATGTTGAAGCATTTGATTAATAGAGTTTAGCACTTCATTAATGTGAATGCTGGTAAATAAGCAGGGTAAAGAATGGTAAGAAATTTACATGAATAAAGCTTAATATAAAAGTCTTCCTCACCAGCAGAAAGAGATTAACATGCACGCAAAATAAGAAAAAAAATAATTTCACAAGGACACAGCTTGTTTAAATATGTAGAGAATGAATTATTGAAAGTTATTTTACAAGTTCCAGATTTGTAAAAAGGAGCAAGAATTTGTTCAAAGAACAAGTACAGAGACAATCACAGGTCTTAACAGTAGCAAATATGTTTCATATTGATACCTAAACTAAAATCAAGCAAAGTAAGTGAGGCAGCAAAAAAAATCTAGAAGAAACATATCTGGGTTTGAGTTCTATTCCATCTACCATGTGGAAGCCATTTTCTTAATTTCTGTCAATGGTAAATGAGATAACAAAGCACACTGGGAAAAAGTATACATGGTGTGTGTGTTAAAGACTATAGGAACATCTATGAAATAAAACAGTTTTAACAGGACTTTCTCCTTGGTAACTTCTAGAACATAATAGTTACTAAGCCTAACATATAAAGAAGCAGTAGGAAGTGGCCCCGCTGTAGCTTGGGGTGAAGGCACAGGTTATGAATGCCATGGACCCAGGTTTGAGACCTGGTGGCGGGGTGAGGGGAAAAAGCAGTAGCAGTAATTGACAATTCTCAACAAGTTTTATTCACTCATAAACCAAGAGAGTAAAACAAACACAAAATAAAAAGAATGTAAACCACACAGAATCATAAATCATGTTATCACTAATTTACATAATTGGTTCAGGGCCCTCTTAATATGTCCTTTTCTCAATGCTGACTACTATAGTTAAGTAGACTTCCAAATTCACTTGACTGTAACGCCACGGAGAATCTATTCACTTCTACCACACAGACGCAAATCTGATCTCTCAAACAGACAATTCTCAGTGAGAACAGACCTTTAAAGGGAAATTTCACTCAGGTCTACTTTTGTAGATACGAGCACCCAATGACATGCTTCTGCTTTGTTTGTAGAACATAAAGATTCTTTGTTCTACTCACTGACAGAGCCTTTCTGATCAAGCAGATGATTATTACTAAATCATAGGTGAGACCCATGGTTCTAAATATACTGGGTCTTAATGTAAGACAAAAGACTAATTCCATGCAAACTAAATAATGAATATTAACAATAAATAGGGATCATCTGCCCTCTGAGTGTGTACTTGGAAGTAAACACGACCCCCCAATAATCCCTAATTTCCTCTAAAATACCCAGAAACAAAATTGTAAGAAGATTCCTGAAGTGTGATAAAGCAGTCTAAGGAAAATCACACCTACTTCTTCCAATAACTAGATTCAATGCGTATTACAGGATACTCATCTGGAAGAGGCACATTATGTAACTAATACTGCAACTTATAACTTAAAATGAAAATTGAGTATAAAAATTAAACAATTTAATTCTGTACATACTTCAAAGTAAAACTTGGGAGCAGCCTTCCCTGTTTAAACAGATGCCTGATTTTACTTGAAAGAACACACACAGGCAAAGCAAGAAAGTGGTATCATGCACTTCTCTTTGTGTGTACGAGGGGCTAAAATCCTTAGCCTGTGTCATCTGATCTGATCACTACAGGTGGATGGTGTCTGAAATGAGTAGCAGAGGACACCCAGCTGGTATAAGAACAGCTTGATGGTTTGAAAAATCATGCCCCTAAGTTGGAACTCGTGACCAGAAGAACCTTTAATACTACATTAGCAGTAAAAAGTCAAAATAAAAAAAAGAACTGAAAGTGACTGTGTCTCTCAGGAGAATTTAGAGAGTCAGTTAAAGAAAAGTGGAGAAAGGATTACTGCTGGTTTGACTTTTTCAATTATATACATTATATATATGATCTGGAACTTTTCTTGTCTGGCTATTATTTTTTCTAACTTTAACAGAAGTAAACACTTTGTTATCCCAGTTATAAACACTTTTAACAGCAACTTACTTATCCTTATAAGTCTTCAAGGTAAAAAACTATTATCTCTATTTGACCCATGAGAACATGAAGGCATACAATTTTTAATTTGTTCAAGGTTCCACCACTATTAAGTGACTCAACCACAACTTGAACCCTATAAATTTGGATCTGCAATGCATGCTTTTAACCTATAGTGTTATGGTCCCTCTCATTTATGGTTATATTATCTCAAATCCTTTAAGTCTGTTTCCATACTATTTTCTCCTCTCAAGATGTTTAGTTGGAAAGCCCAACAAGACCTCCCCCAAACTCAAAACTGATTTTCGCAAACTTCTTCCCATTTCCATTTTGTTCAAATATCACAATTCTACTGCAATAATGGATTATATTGCATAAACTCCTTAGAAAAAGGTCATTTTGAAGTCATCTGTATGTCCTAACTGCCAGCACAAACCTGAATACCTAATATCCATTAAGCACTTATTTAGTGAACTGATTTTTGCAAATTTCCTCAAAAATACACAGAATTAATCTAGAATGTTGTTTTACAGTATAAATTTGACTCCTAAAGAGTATGGTTTTCTTTTATTGCACTCAAGTAAGTAAGATTATATTACTTTATTCACTAGCTATCCAATCCTAGAATTTGTACAAAACTAAAATGTGATATTTTCTAGAAGACTTTACTCTTAATGATGGTTCCCAGAAAACTACCATGAAAATACATTTTAGATATAGTAAGGAAAGTGATTCCTTAAATCAACTTACTAAGATGATTCCAAAAACAAATTGCTTCAATTGTATTTGCAAATCATCAATACTAAAAACTTATTTCTTTCTTCTTAAATTATTTTAATTTAGTTAATAAGACCCTTACGAACTGAGAGGCAAAGTTTATATTTCTATCTATGACGAACAAGTCTCACTATTAATTCAGCAAATCCAAAATATATCTTCAAAAAATAATTTATACAATTCCCTTCATACACATTTCATGTATCAGTGAGGCTTTGTTTTACACCCATCTCCGACTCCTGTGTCATTTCTACCTTATACACCTAGATTATTCTTTCTATGTGCCTTTTTTCCACATGTGAATATAGTTTTCCCTGGCTTAACAACTGACTCTAAAGACATCTGTAAAGTTTGGTCAAAGGGAAAATAATTGTTTTTATTTCATATGATTTATTTTTAATTGATTTAATTTGATATCAAGAAGTCAAACTTTTCATTTATATGATTATGAATTTATAATTTATCAATACTTATCAAAATAATTCTGCTCACAAGGAGGGAGAACAACAGGCAAAGAATGCTACCTGCTAACATCAGAAGACAATCTATATATAACACTTAATAATACTTCCATATTTTTCTGGATCACTAAGTTAGGTTAAATAATTTAAATTCTGATACATTTGGGATGAAGGCAGAGAAACAACTGTTGTTTATCACTACTACTTGCTGCAGTTTCCACTACTTGTTTCCAGTCATTTAAAAGTAAACTCTAATGAAAAAGCATAGAAACTACTCAAAATCCTAAGTGACAAGACAGGGCAGAGAATGTGATCATTATCAAATTATCTGAAACATTTACTGATCTAACTCCATCATTCCTAAATCATTTCCTTTTTCTTCCTTCTGAAAAGAAGTAATATTCTCAAGAGCCAACTGGCAGGATTAATTTTCTAAAGTGACCAGAGAAATCCTGTCATCAAATACAAGGTCTTTTTAAACTTTTGTGTAGAAAATATTTCCACCATTTGATCTCTTCAACAGTCTCTTTGGCTGCTTCTGACTTCACTTTTGGCTCTTCTTCCTCTTCCTGATTCATGGATATTCCATAAAAGTCAATCCCTCAATGTTCTCCCACCCACTCTATTACACTCACCATTAAACTTTCAGGACCCCCAATATTTTCAATTGAACAAACTCCTATTTCCATAACCAATTCATACATATCTCCAAAGCAAAAAGTTGAGAAATAGAATTTAATCCATCATTCTCATTTTTGGGGTCCTGATAACAGTTCACAGTGCTCAAAGTAGGGAGGTATTTCAACAGTAAGGTATTTCTTTACATAATAGACACGTAGTCAGTGATTTTTAGCTTCATGCGCTGATGAGCCAAAACATCTTACAGTCTCATTACTAACCACATGATACTGAACAAATTATGGTATCTTTTCTAATTCCAGTATCCAGCAATGAAGACAGTAACAGTATCTAACCTCAAAGCATGGTTATGAAGTTTCAATGAGTTAAATACATGTAAGCACTTAGAATAATTTGTGGCACATAATAAAAACTTCATATATATTATTATTTCAATGGTGATTTTTATAATGTGTGTTGAAATTATTATAAACATAATTATGAATTCTTGTTTGTTTTTAATTGATACAAATTATCATCCATAAAATTCACCCTTTAAAAATGTACCATTTAGTGGTCTTTACTATATTCACAATGTAAGTATCACTACTATCTAATTCCAGAATACTTCCTTATCCCCAGAAGAAATTCCATTCCTATTAGCAGTCATTCCTCCACTCACTTCCCCCAGGATTCCCACTCTCCCCAGCAATGTGGCAGCAACTCAATCTATTTTCTGTCTCTGTGGATCTGCCAATACTGGACTTCCATTAAAAATAATAGTAAGAGAAAGTAGGGGCTCTCTGGAGCAATGGAGAGTGTATCAAACTTCTTGGGCAAAAAAGCAAAAACAAACCTATACATGACCTTTCGTGTCTGGCATTTTTTTCACTTAGCACAATGCCTTCATGGCTCAAAATGTTCCCTTCAATCCTTTTTATAGCTGAATAATGCTCCATTATATGCATCTATCACCCTTTATGCATCCATTCATATGTTGGTGGTTATTTGGGTAGACTACATGTTTTGGTCATTATGAATGCTGTTATAACATCAGCATATAAGTTTCTGTGTAAATATGTATTTTCCATTCTCTTGGGCATTATTTAAGACTGGAAATACTGGTCATACAGTATGATTTAAGTTTCTGAGGAACCACCAAACGACAATGCTTTTTAATTAAAGTAAATAATACTTATCTTTGAATTGGTTTCCCAACAGTATTATTATAAAGGGATTGTATTCCCTTACTGAGACATTGGTTTTAGATCACAACTTCTAATTAATTCCACCCATAAAAGTTCTCATGACAAATGAGCTCTAAGATTATATACACCAACTATCACTAAACATCTTAAGACAAAAGAAGTGTTGCAAAAACTGCAGAGAAAATAAAAATTTTGTTGTGAAAACTCACTCTATATTATGGTCAGAAAGTTTATGTGATATTCCAACCCCACCCAGATTCCTATACTGAAAATAGAAGGCCCCAGGGTGAGAATACAAGGAGATATCTATGGCAGGTGACTAGGTCACAGGGGCTCAAGCAATTAGTGACCTAAGAGAGGACCCAGAGGGTCAGCTCAACCCTTTCACCAAGAGGTCAAAACAAGAAGGTATATTTGTGAACTAGGAAGAAAGCCCTCATGAGAATGCAACCATTTTGATATCTTGCTCTTGTATTCTGAAGCCTCCAGAACTGTGAGAAATAAATTCCTGTTCATAAGCTACCAACCTACTTTGCAATTCTGTTACAGCAGCCTTAACAGAGAGTCTGTTGCATAAATATTGCACAGAAGGGGCTTTCAAAACTTCGTCAAACTGTTTAAGGATGCTTTCTCTGTCCCTTACAGTGAGTTATGGAATTTGAATATGTATAATATATGAGGATGATTTTCATGACAGAAATGTCCATCCCCGATATTTAAAAAAGAACTGACAAATTATTAAACCTTAGACTAATTTCTACAAAAACCCTTCAAGGGAAAGTTGGTAAAAAAACACTTGGGTAAAAATGATTGACCCTCCTTATTAATATAATAAGAAACATAAATAAAACAACTAATTTTAATTTTCTCATGCTTAATACTGGCTAAACAGAAATGACTGTTTAGGAAAACGACTGTATATGAAACACCTTTAAGAAGTTGACAGATTTAAAAAGTTAAATCACTTACCTATGTAGACTCTCTTGCTATATCTCTGCATCAGTAACAACACAAATACATGCAGTGGAATAAGGTTGATAATAAACACATAACCACCCCAAGCAGAGACCTATGGGTAGAGAAATGCTAAGTTAAATAAATTATATTTGCTTTTTAAAATAGGTAAGTTTTGTCATGACAATCTAACCAAATCAGAGCAAATATAAAACATATTCTTAGCAATTTTGGGATACACAATGGATTTAAGTAATCTACAAATAACCTTTTTTCTCCTGGTTATTATTGACACATTTTTAAAAGCCACTGAACAAATGGTCTTATCTGAGTAAACTCATTAAGAAAGTTGAGAATACTATCATTTGTAAATTGGCAGTGAAAAGACTCTCGGATGGTGCACCCTGGAGAGGCGGTTGAGTCTGCTGCCTACAACCAGACACAATCCACATACATCCCAAAGAACACAGGTTTGCATCCCAGGGCCAGCAGAAACAACCAAGATAAACTACTAAATAAAAAATAAATAAAAATACTTCTCCTCTCTCTCTTCCTGCCTGCCTACTCACCTTCATTCCCACCTGCACCTCTCCTTTAAACAAAAGACTGCCACAAAGATTAGGAATTTGAGAATATTATAATTTTTTAAAGGAAAAAAGAGCTATTACTTTCCCCAATTTTGAGACAAATTAATTTCAAGGAAGTTAACAGACTAAAAACAATAACAACACCAGTGAGTAACTCAACTGAAAGCAATTATTAGATGATCTGATGTCTTGAGATCCTCAAAGAGGTCCTGCATCGAGTATAAATAAATCTCATACTAGTAAATTACAAATTAAGATCCCATTTTAGTGTTACCCTATACATATTCTATTTAATCAGAATAATTATGTTCTGGTTTCGAACATGAAATCTTACCATATAGAAATACGATAAGCAGCAGCACATTGTCCAAAAAACTGACCCAGTTTTTACAGATTTTACCTAAAACAAAAACAAGCAACTGATATTAACATTCATAAATGTTCCTGCTGAATTAGTATACTAATACCTACAAAAAAAATCAAGCTTTTTTTTGAAAGTTAAAGTTAACAGTGTTAGTCACATTCACTTTACACACTTTTACGAATGGGCAACAAAGAATAACGATTTTTAGTTATGAATTCTCAGTAAACAACGATCTTAAAAGAAACCAATTATATCTTGCTATTTGTTATGTTTTCTATCTTAAAATGATTAATAGCAACAAATTGAAATTTTTAATAAAGAATACATTTGTACAGTAAATCACATTTTCTTATGACTGGTTTGCTTACACAGAACAACATAACGCTACAATCTTTTTTTTTTTGTCCATTTCATTATGTGGTCATCTGTAGCTCACATATCATCTTAATTATGAGCACCCATTCTTGAAAACTTTTCATTTAGGAATTTTCACATGCCATAATCAATAATTTCAAGAAACTATAATCCTGAAATAACTGAATGAAGCCCTAATTATAGGTATGGGTAAAATCCTCAATTACTCCATTAGAAAGACAATTTACTATAAATGAAAGTTCAAAAAGTTGACAAATTTCTATTGTCCTAAAAACTAATCAAAGGATATTTTCCAGATTGAGTGTATATGTTCACCCAAATTTTAAAGTGAATGTTCTTAAAATACGATAGCGTTAGGTCTCATTACAAGCAATTTTATATGTAAAAAGTAACCTTCATGTCCTGATAGGCAAGTTCAAATTTAATAGTATTCTACAGAGCTGATTTCAAGGAATTCTTAACTTTAAAAATGGGCCCCCACTAGTACATTAAAGCAAACTACAGGTAACATCCAAATTTTGGGAGGCAGGGGGACTGTAAAATAAACAAGGGAAGGAGGGAGAGAAAGAAAAAACATTCTCAGCACATTAAGATATATCAGACTGACTAAAGTCTGCTTTGAATTCAACATTACAGTTTAAGTGTACGACAAAATATAGTCCCTTCCCTTCAAAAGGACCACCTTGATTTTGAAAGAAAGACCTATGATTTATCTTTGACAGGGTAAAATACACACACACACAAGTACGTCCTATTCTAAGCTGTAAATAGAGAAGGGAGTTCATTTGACCCTTGAACAATACTGGTTTAAGGAGTGGTGACTCATTCCCACTACACAGTCAAAAATCCAAATACAACTTTTGACTTTTAATATACATCCTAATTTTAGAGATGCTAAAAAGCAGAGGGGCGGGGGAGGCTTGGTGGGGTGGGAAAGTACGTATCTTAGAAGTAATGAAATTTAGTATATGCCAAATGCTGTAACAGGGGTAGGCAGTAAGAACTAAGTTTTATGAAAACAGAAATGAGAGCAAAATTACCTACATAGATATTTAAATAGTCTGCTCTTGACACAGGCCTAATGGGCAACAAACAGTAAATTAATACATATTTGGTATATGTATTATACGTTGTATTCTTACAATAGAGCCAATTGGAGAAAAGAAATTGTCATTTAAAAAAGTGATTAAGAGAAAAAAACCTTTACATTACTGCACTGTATTGATCAACAGCAGGAATGCAGACAGGAGAGAAATATGAGGGAAATGATGTGCAAGAACATGACCATCATTACAGCTAATTACCCAACGTTTATGAATTTCTCTATTTCAACCAGTAAAATACCTTACTTCATATTAAGGTGTGAAAATTGTTTTTAAAAAATAAAACATAAAATGCATCATAACTCATGCATGGTGCCCAGAAGATATTAAAACTTCAGACCTCTTATTATCCTCAAGACATTTCAGAAGAAATACTGAAACCGGAAGATGGGAAAATTCCCAAATATTTGGAAATTGAACAATTCTAAAGAACTCGTGATTCAAAGAAGAAATCGAGAATTAAAAAAGAAATCTTGAACTGTGTGGCAATGAAGACATAACCTATTAAAATACATAATAATAGAGTTAGAGCAATGATTACAGTGTAACTTTAAAACTCATTTAGCAAAGCAGAATAAAGCTTCGATCTCAAGAAGCTGGAAAAGAGCAAAATAAATACAAAGAGATGGAAATAATAAAGATCAAGAAATCAATGAAATAGAAAATATATAGAAACATCAATGAAATCAAAAGTAGTATGATCTTCAGCTAGACTGACCAAGAAAAAAAGATACAAACACAAGGAAATGTGCTAAAACTGTATAGAAATTTAAAAGGAATCTGATGACCAATTTGTGTCAACAAATTAGATCATTTAGAGAAAAATGAAAGAAATACAAAAACATACCCTTTATTACTCTCTTAAAAAAAGAGAAAATTAGGAAGGAACTATGTTATTAAGAATTTAAATAGTAATTAAAAATCTTCACAGATCATATGGCTACACTGGTTAAACAAAACAAAAAAAGGCCCAACAGAGTTACATGCAATACATAAAAATCCATACTGCTACCCATACAAAGCTACAATAAGAAAGACAAAATGTCACTGGCAGAAGGAAAAATATACAGAATGGAGTACAATGATAAATCCACAATTAATGGTCAATTAATCTTCAACAAAGAGAACAATGAAGTGGGAAAGATCTGTCTTTTCAAAAATACCTGAATGACGACTGGATATCCACACACCCTATAAATGTGGGATGAGGAATTCAGACCCGGAATGCATTCAAAAATTTACTAAATGATCACAGACATAAATGTAATAGATAAAATAGGAGAACATATTTGTGACTTTGAGTTAGGCAACAATTTGTTAGATATGACATCAAAAAGAAAATCTATAAAGGGGGAAAAAAATAAATCAGGCCATCAAAATATTAAACTTTTGTTCCTTAAAAGACCATAAAAAAAATGAAAAGAGAAGTCAGACTGGAAGAAAATCTATGCAAAACGATATCTAACAGAGGCCCTATATTCAAAATAAAGAAATATTACAACTCCATTATAATACAGACGACTCCCCTCCCTAAAAAATGAGTAAAATAAACGCTTTACCAAAGAAGAGAATATGAATGGTGAATGAGAACAAGAAAAAAGATTGAACATCATTCATCTTTAGAATGATACAAATTAAAACAATTTATTACTAAACAACTTCCTAGAATGGCCATAATCAGAAATTGATGCACTAGAGTTTTCAAGCTGAAAAACTGGGAACCTGAGATAATGCTGTTTAAAATGAAAAATGTTACGTCTTTGAGAAATCAGTTTGGTAGTTTCTTAAGGTATTACATCAAACATATGACCCAACAACTCCACTCCTAGGTGAAATGAAAACACAAATAACTTGTTATTAATGTACAAGCAAGATTATTCATAGTAACTAAAAACTGCAATGTCAACCGATGATAAACAAGATATGGCATGTATCCATAAAACAGAGTCCTACACAATGAAAAAGTACACAACTGACACACACACAACATGAATGAACCACTAAGACAGAAGTAAAAGATAAATATACATAGCTCAAGCAAAGTTTCTAGAATGGAAAGAAAGCATTACAGTGCTTGCATGTGCAAGTGTAAAGCTACTTCTGAGTACCGAAAACATTAAAAATGGAATCATCACGATAGTATTATAAATTTACCTAAACCGATGAAATTTCTTAAATAGGTGAATTCTACTGTTCATAAATTAAACCTATATAAAGCTGTTTTAAGAAGAAAAAAGAAGGGAAGGGGAGATTACCCTCTGTCAGAAAGACAATTCCTTTCTGAGAAGAGGTCCCACTCAAATGGAATGGCTGAGAAGGAAAGGGAAAGATGGAGAAAAGCATGTTTGATATTGATTAGCTGCCAAAACAGAAAGACCACCTGCCTTCTCTACTCAGGCAAAGATACAATATTAAACAAAATGGGTAGGATGCAGAATTGTGTTCCGAACAATTATCTACTGTGTATAGGAGGAAAAAGCAAAGCACATGGGAAATGAATATAGACAAAAAAATGCATAAAAATGGCTAACTTAAAGACACTAGTATGTACAACTAATTTTTAAAATTTACTCAATTCTATGTAATATAATCAATGCTTTTGTAACAAAAATTAGTAAAAAAAATTAGAGCATAATACAAGTTTTAAGGTAAAAATATTTTATAGGCTAGACATTAGAAAATACTAGTTTAGATTTTATATAGCAATGAAAAAAAAACATAAAAGATTAGCCCTAATCTCATACAACCTTTCTTTATAGTCAAAATAAAACTGAACAAAAAGATGAAAACAGTTCATCAAATATGTGAAATTTTCAACTGGTGACAAGTCGATGTCCAATCACTAAAGAATATGAATACATGATATGTCATACACAACGATATCGTATTTGATCATAAAAGAAATGTACTCATACAAGCTACAACAAGAATGACCTTAAAATATTATGCCAAGTGAAAAAAAGTCATATATAAAAGCCACGTATTAGGACTCCATGCACATGGAATTCTAGAATAGGCAAATTCATACAATTAGAAAGTCGATTTCTGGTTGTCAGTGTCTAAGAGGGAGGTGGGATTGAGGAGTGACTGCTAATAGGGCTTGGGGTTTTATTTTTTTAAGTGATGAAAACGTTTTGCAATTATCTAGCTGCAATGGTTTTAAACTTTGTGAATACACTAAAACTCACTGAATTTTACATTAAAAGGGGCAATTTTGTGGTATGCAAATTATCAAAAAAAGTTTGTGCAGTGAAAGCTAACATAGTGTTTAGAGGAAAATGTAATTTTAATTGTTTATATTAGAAGAGATGATTTCAAACTATTAACCTAATAATCTAGAAAAATTAAAGCAAAAACTGAGAAAAACTCAAAGGTCTACATAATGGAAAGATATACCCTTGTTCATGGATCAGAAGACATCATATTGTCAGGATGACAATTCTCCCCCAAACTGATCTACAGACTTAATGTGTTCTCAATAAAAATCGAAGATGACTTTTTTGATAAATGTAGATCCTCTGGATAAAGATTACACAGCGAAAGGGACTATGAAGTTTCGAAATAATTTCTGAAAAAAGAAGAACAAATATGAATTATACTACCTGATTTCAAGAGTTCTACAAAATAGTCAAGACAGTATGGATACATACATATGTCAACAGAATAACAACAAAAATCTCAAAACAGACCCACAAGTATATATTTAACTGATTTTGACAAGGATATCAAGGGTAAGTAACTCAGTGCACACGATCTTCAACGACAATGCTGGAGCAACAGGACATCCATATTAAAAAAACAACAACAAAAACAAATCTTTGCACCACAGACTATAATCAACTCGAATAAGCCACACATCTGAATGTAAAACCACAAACTCTCAATTTCTAGAAGTACACATATAAGAAATGCTTGTGATCTTCAGGAAGGCAAAGATTTCTTAAGACACACCAAAAACGAGAAGTATAAAATCAGAAAATGGACTTCATTAAAGTTAAACTTTCTGCTCTTAGAAAGATACCATTAAAAAAGACATGCCACAGGCTGAGAAAATGTAGAGTACATGCAACTACTCATATATTTTGGTGGAGAGAAAATAATGCCCGTTTTGAAAAAACATGGCAACTTTGTATAAAGTTAAACATCAACCAAACCAGCAATCCTACAAGTAGACATTAACCCGAAAGAATACTAGAACATATTCAAATAGTTACTTGAAAACAAAACGAACCCATACAACAAAATACTATTCAGCAATAAAAAGTAACTACTGAAACAAGTAACAATGTGATGACGTACACAATTATTATGCTATGTGAAGCAAGCCAGATAATAAATGGCCATTCCTTACTGTTTCTGTAATGTGGAATATTCTGGAAAAGAAACTCCTAAAGATATCTAGACCGAAATCAGATCTGTGATTGGCAACAAATATGGGTTAAGAAGAGGAATAACAACAAAAGCACAGGACCAAATCTTTGGGGAAAAAAAACAGCAGGAAGCAACCAACTGCATTAGCTCTTCGCAGCACCCACAAAGGTAATAAACCACTGCCACCATGCCCTCAGCACTTTCTGGGTTGTCACAAGGTTCTGTACCTTCACATGTATTAACTTAGTCAAGTTATGAGGTATTATTATTACTTCTATTTCACAGACCATCAGATGAGAGAGAGGCAGACAGAGAGAGACAGAGACAGAGAGAGGCGAGAGAGAGAGCACACGCACAAGAGAAGTAATTCAATAATCCTCTGGAGACTATACTCGTAACCACTTAACCCTAAGGGGAATGTTAGAATCTAGAGGGCGAACACAAGAGAATCCAAATAAGTCTGTAAACACCAGCTTATAACAGAGCTAGTACTTTCAAAATAATGCAATGACAAAGAACTTTATCTTTTAAAATTAAAAACCTTGTATCTTATGAAAGTTTAAACAGTTGGTTTAAAAATAAATACACCACGGGGAAGTTCCAAGATGATGAACTGTTAAGATCTCAGACATCCTCCACCCCTAACAACCACAAAACACTTATTTGGCTACCCCAATCTGTGAAAAGCAGTGAGAATGGCACCTCCCAGAGCAAGGAAACACACGCCTCCAGAAAAAGTAAGGAAGCCCATCTTTCTCCGTGTCACATGGCTATTCTGAGACTCTAGGCCAAGGGAAATGTCAGGAAAAATGGCTCGCACCCAGAGTTAAGGGACTCTTCTCTGGCAGCAGTGGCACTGACCAGCTGGCTTGCAGTCACTGAGCAGGAGCGACATTAGGGAGAGGTGGAAAGGGTACCAGCGCCTGGGTAACTCTCCCAAACCTAAGGGCCTGGCCACCACACCCCTACTGGGACTGCAGCTTCTCTGGAAGACTGAAAATTCCAGAAAGGAAGGAATAAGATCAGCTAGTTCCAGTCCATGGGCTGAGTTGGAACTGCGGTCTGCTTGCTGATTGCTGGGGATAACACCAGTTCAATCTCTGTGGTCTTTACCAGTCAAACCTGGGACTCTGGGGAAATTTCTGCATCACTTCCACCTACTCTAACGCCATAGGCTAGACCCTCAGATCTCAACACAGGGCCCACCTTAGAGCTTTGACAAATCCAACTGGGGCTGAAATCATACAACTAAGAAAATATGATGTTGAAAACAAGATTCAGGTCTATTCTGTGTAATTTGACACTCTAACACAAGGTCTTTACTTCATGGAAGCCTAACCCATGGAAATAAACACAGAAAATCAAACAAATCTAAGATAGAGAACTATACATGAAATGATGGCTCTAAGCAGAACTCCAGGGGAAAATGAGTATAACAGACCTGAGCAAACTACCGAAGAAAGACTTTAATAAAGCATCAGTGATTAACCATGCTCGTTGAAATTAAGAAAACAATGGAGGGACAAAGAGAGCCACAATAAAGAGAGAAGATAGGAAGGAGCTCAAAACAGAAGTCAGGCAAATAAGAACATGATACTGAACTAAAGAACTCAAGAGAGGGTCTCAAAAGACTGAGAGAAGTCACCAACAGAATCAGTGAACTAGAAGATGAGGCAATCAAATATACTCAAGCAGACCAGCAAAGATAGAAGAGAATGAAAAGAAACAGACAGCTTCCAAGACCTGTGGGATAACATCAAGAGGAAAAACATTCACATCACAGGGGTCCCAGAAATGAAAGGGGCATATATTGCATTTGAAGAAATAGTCCTTGAGAATGCCCCTACCCTGAAGAAGGAAGCACACCTCCAGACCCAGGAAGTGCAAAGAGTTCCAAACAAAAGAAACCCAAACAGACTTACGCTGAGACAGAGTTGTTAAACTGTTAAAAATACAAGACAAAGACAATCTTAAAAGCAGCTACAAAAATATGAGTTACATACAAAGGAACTCCCAGCCTCCGTAAGACTATTAGACTGTCAACCGATTTGTTAGCAGAAACTTTACTGGCCAAAGGGAATGGCAAGTTATATTCAAAGTGCTGAGAAGAAAGATCTTTACCAAGAACACTCCACCCAGCTAGATTATCTATTAGAACTGAAGGAATAAAAAGCTTCTCAGATAAGCAAAAGTTAAAGGAATTCATCACCACAAAAATAGTTTGACAAAAGTAATAAAGGAAATCCTGTAAGTGTAAAAAACTCACAAACAGCAAGATCTGAAAACAAAAAAGTAGGGAAAAGAGTAAAAATGTGAACAATTGGAAAGAGCTCAAAACACATTTAATTTGCTTACAAGTAAAAACAGGAAGTAAGCATAGAAACTAGGGTAACCTCAAAATAGCTAAAGGGAAAGAGCAAAGGCCAAAACAGAAAAGAAAAACAATCAAAACATAACTGGTTTTAAATCACCTAAGAAGAGAAAAAGAACACAGGTACAGTCTGCAACACTACCCAGAATACAATGAACAGTTATGCACCAATAAACACAATAAATGTTAATGCGCTGAACTCACCAATTAAAAAGCAGAGGGGCCAAATGAATGAAAAACAACCCAACTTTCTGCGGCATTCAGAAGACTCACCTTTCAAGAGATAAGCATAGGCTCAAAGTCAATGGTTGGAAGACAATCGTACAGTTGAATGGTAACAACAAAAAAGCAGACAGCCATATGGATATCAGCTAAAATAGACTTCCAACTATAGAGAATAACAAGGGATGCACATTATAATGATTAAGGAGTCAATTCAGTAAGAAATATAACACTTAATAATATACATGCACCAAATGAAGCCACATCGAAATACATTAAAGCAATTAGAAACAGAACTAGACACTGAAAGCAATCTGATAATAGCAGACTTCAACATCCCTCTTAACTCCATGCAAGTTCGACCAGGCAGAAAATTAAAGAAACCACCACTATAGATAACAAATATGAACAGACAGGTTTGACAGACATATAAGTAACCATGAATCCAATAAATGCAGAATTCTCAAGGACAGCCCATATGCTGGGACACAAAACATGTCTCAACAAATTTACAAAGAATGAAATCATACCAAGCACCTTCTCTGATCACAATGGCTTAAAATGAGAAATCAAAAACAAAACAAATGCTGAAAGATTCCAAAATATTTGGAGGCTAAACATGCTTCTGAATTACTCCGTGGTAAAGGAGGAAATCAAAGGAAAATATGAAAAGTACTTGGCGACAGAGGAGAATAAAGACATGATCTATCAATTTATGGGATGCAGCAAAATCAGTACTGAAAGTTTAGTGAAATACAGGCCTACCTCAAGAAACAAACAAAAAAGTGCAAATAAGTAATCTAAACCTAATCTAAACCAAATAGGAAAAAAAAAGGCAAGATCAATAGAAGGAAAAAAAATAATAAAAAATTTGAGTAGAAGGGAGAAATCAAAAACACAATCCAGGTGATTAATGAAAACAAAAGTTGATTCTTCACAAAAATAAACCAAACAGACAAACCACTGGCAAGACTAAGAAGAAAAAACTCATAACTAGAAAAAGAAATGAAGGGGCAAAGTTACAACACATACCACAAAAATACAAAACATCATAAAAGACTACTATGAACAGCTTTATGTAAATAAACTGAATAACCTCGAGGGCATGAACAGAGTTTTATAAATATACAGTTTACCAAGACTGAATCAGTAAGAAATGGAAAACCTTAACAGATCATAAGCAAGAAAATTGAAGAGGTAATCAAAAGTCGCCCTAAAAATTAAAAGCCCAAACCAGATGACTTTACTCGAAAGTTTTACCAAACCTTCAGAGAAGAGTATCTATTCTCAAAACTTCCAAAATATTGAAGAAAACGGAATACTCCCAAATATTTTCTATGAGGCTAACATAATACTGATACCAAAAGCTGATCAATGTCACCAAGAAAGAAAATTACACACCGATATCGCTAATAAATATAAATGAAAAAATTCTCAACAAAATGTTAGTAAACTAAATCCAACAATACATTAAAAGAATCATCCATCATGATTAAGTGAAATTTATCCTGGGGATGGAAGGATGGTTCAACATATGCAAATCTATCAATGAAATACATCTCATCAATAAGACCACGGAGAAAAATCATAAGATTATCAATAGATGCAGAGAAAACATGACAAGATTCAACATCCATTTATGATAAACACTCTAACTAAAATGGGGATAGAAGATACATACCTCAATATAATAAAGATCACTTATGATAAACCCACAGTAAACACCATATTCAATGGTGACAAATTGAAAGCATTTCCTCAAAGATGAAGAGCATGACAAAACTGTCCACTCTCTCACACCACTGCTATTTAACATTAAAAACTGGAAGTCCTAGCTAGAACAAAAAGGCAACAAGAAATAAGAGGAATCCAAACTGGAAAGTAGGAAGTAAAACTATCACTATTTGTAGATGACATGATTATATATGTAGAAAACCTTAAAAATTCCATCAAAAAGCTACTAGAATTAATCAGCGAATACAATAAATTAGCTGGCTACAAAAATCAATGAAGAAGAGATTCGAGTCAAGAGGCGGCCTGGTAGGCTAAAGACCCACAGAGTAACTAGGAATTCATCTACTCTCCAGAAACACAATGATGAAAAGCAGACACACAGGCTACAGAACTCAGCAGCAACAGTCAGCACAACAGCAGGCGAAAACGGCAGGGTCCGGAGTAACACTACAGATTCCGGAAGCAGCAGAGCGGGTGGAACTGCAGAAACACCTGCGTCTCACAGGAACTGCGAAAAGCAGGACACAGAGAAGGGAAAGGGTTTTGGAGAAGATATTTGCTTTCCACATTTCTGACAAGGGCTTAAATTTCAAAATATTAAAAAACTCATAAAACTAAATAACAGAAAAAGTCGATCCAATCAAAAAATGGAGGACGAACTGGAGAGATTTTTCTGAAGAGGACATACAGATGGCCAACAGGCACAAGAAGAGGTGTTCCTACTTGTTGGCTATGAGGGAAATGCAAATCAAAACAATGAGTTATCACCTTACACTTGAAATTGGCTATTATCCAAAAGTCTGAAAACAACACAAGTTGGCAAGAATGGAGAGAAAAGGGATGGACTTTTACACTGATGGTAGGTAAGCATGCAAATTGGTGAAATCTCTTTGGAAAACAGTATGGAGATCCCCCCAAAAGTTGAATATGGAAATCCCATACGATCCCACCATCCCACTTCTGGGTGTTCACCCAAAAGATACAAAAAACACTGATTCGTAGAGATTTACGCACCCTCATGTTCACTGCAGTCCTATTCACAATACCTAAGAACTGGAAACTACCTAAGTATCCAACATCAGATGAATGGCTAAAGAAGATATGGTATATATACACAATGGAATATTACACAGCCCTACTAGAGATGAAATCCTGTTATTTAAAATCAACATGTATAAAACTAGAGGAGATTATGCTAAATGAAAAAAGTTAAAAGAAGAAGACAGATACCAGATGACCTCATGCATAGATGGAATGTGAATAAATAAAACAAGGGAACAGATGAAACAAAACCAACCCTTGAACACTTGTACTAGATCTGAGGTTTCCAATAGGGAATGAGAAGTGGTGGAGGAACCCACTACACAGTGGTAAAGACACTTGGGATTTGTTGGAGGGCAGGGTGTGTTGACATATATCCCAGGAATGGGGAGACCACACATATGGGAACTTATACATAGGAGTTTCTTTTAATGTGTAAAATCAAAGTTACTACACAAAGAAATTAAAAGAAAAAAAGTAAAGTCTGGCATATGCTATAAATGCTTGAAAGTTGTGATGCTATCCTAAAATAAGCCAGTCATAAAAAGACCAAAAACTATTATTTTATTTATATAAGCTATTTAATAAAAATCAGAAAGAGTGAGAAGTGAGAGAGAGAAAGAGACAGAGAAGGGTAGAGGAGGATAAGAGAGGTTATTGGTTAGAAAGATGAATATAACTATATGAAATGCCACTTTACCAATGGCAGTAAAAAAAAAAAAGTATTGGTGAGAATTTAAGAGAAATTACAATCCTCACACACTGGTTGGTGGGAATGTAAAATGGTGTTAATCACTCTGGGATACAAATGTGGCGGTTCCTCAAAAAGTTAAATCACAGCTACCACATGAAACAGTAATTCCATTCTTAGATTAAAACTAAAGAGAAACTAAAACACATGTCCACACAAAAACTTGTAATAAATGTTGCTGCTAGCAGTATTATTCATAAATATCAGTAACTGAAGACAGCTCAATGTCCCTCAACAAATAAATAAAATGTGGTATAACCATATAACGGGTTATTATGCCCTAAAAAGAAAACATCAATGATGTACTGATACCTCGCAATAACATGATTATTCTAATGAAAGAAACCATTCATAAAAGGTCAGATGTTTTGTGGATTTCTAGAAAATGTCCAAAAGAGGTAAGACTATAGAGACAGAAATTAAGAGTTATTTAGAGGGAGAATAAAATATTCTGTATATAAATAGAAAATACTAAATTATACAGAATTATACACTTTAAAATCTTTAAAACAGTAAATTTTTTATTATACAAAATTTTGTCTCAATTTTTAAGAGTTACAATTTTTGAGATCTGGTTCCAAGTAGTGGGATATTAAGATCCCAGGCTTGCCTTCTCAGAACATAATTAAGAAAACATCTTTGAAATTATATGAAAACACCCTTGGCAAGGATGTGGATAAAATGGAAGGTTCTTACATTATTGGTGGGAGTATAAATTAGTGCAACTTGTATGGAAAGCAGTATGAAGATTTCTCAAAACAAAAGAAAATGGAAATCCCATAAAAACTAATTTGAAGAGATACATGCACTGCCCCCCCCCCATGTTTATTGCAGCATTATTTTTAACAGTCAAGAATTGGAAACTACTTAAGTGCCCATGGACAGATGAATGGATAAAGATGTAGGATATATATGCAATGGAATATTACACACCCCTTAAAAAGGATGAACTCTATCATTCCTTACATGAATGGAATAAGAGGGAACTGGCTAAGTGAAGTAAGTCAGGAGGAGAAAGGCAAACATTGGATAACCTCACTCACACATGGACTAGAAGGACATAAAACATAGAAGAGACTAAACCAAAAGTAAACCTTGGACATTAACAGAACTAAAGTTACCATCGGGAAACTGGCAGTGGGTCAGGAGGCAAGGGGAGGTGGACAATGGTGAGGAACTTTCGACAATTTGGTGGTGGGCACATTATCTTGTCATGCAGTTCAGGACTGGGAAGCCTGTAATTTGAATTTCCATTCTTTTGCAAATCAAAGTTACCTCAAAAACTAACAATAAAAAAAACCAGAAAGACTTACAACCAATGGCTGTGTGATTAGAAATCAACTGATGAAATAAGATATAAAACAAATAATAATTATATAATTCACAATGAAATAAGTTAAAATTCTTTTAAATGCTATTACATTATTAAGATGCCAGGTAGGACATTCCTGCAACGGTTCACATACATTTTGTGAAAAGCTAACAAAGAATACAAAACTATAAAGGCAACAGCAGTTCTGTTTTTCTTGAAAGTATAAAAAAATAGGAATATAATAAAATGTGGCACACCTTTGTGGGTCAGGCGATTAAGGACTAAAGTACACATCAAGTCCATGGACCCAGGTTTGAGCTCCAGGGCCAGAGCTTGAAAATAAAATAAAATAATACAAAAAAACACAAAAAACAAAAAACAAAAAACCTCAATTTTTAAAAAAAGAAATATGACAAAATGTAAAAGGTCATAATATCTTGGAAGTTTCTTTACATTATTTTTTGGTTTTGAATTTCCATCAAGTAGAATGTATTATATTTTAATCTATTACAAAATATTTCAAACATAAAAGTGGAGAATAGCCATTCATCTTTCAAATACAAATACCATAAATACTTAGGTTATAATTTTATTAAAAATATTTTTTCTGACATAGTTGAACCCTCCATTCATACTTCCTCCAGTCACACTCAGGAATAACTACTATATTAAGGTGGTATAAGTGAAGGCTATATACCATTTCTAATACTTGAATCAAAAAGATATAAACAAACACTACACTGTATGATTTGTACTATTAAAACTTTAAATATCATATGCAACCTCAACTTATTTTTCTACTTGACGTATCAAGTAGAAATACTCATATTAATATATATTGCTTTTATAATTAAAAAGCTGTTATTCGTACACCCAGCGCACCAGTGGTCAGGGCAATCGCCTCCGAAAGAGCAAGTCACATAACCCTGGGTTTGAGCCCTGGAGTCCCCAGCCCGGGGAAAAGCACCACTACGAACAACAAAATAAATATAAAGATGCTTCTTCCTCCTTTCTCTTCCTGCCTGCCTGCAGACTTGCCTTCATTCCTGTCTGCACCTTTCCTTCTTTCCTTTAAAAAACAAAACTTCTCATTAAATAAAAAAGCTATATATTAAAAAGCTTCAAGCAGAAGCTCCAAATCTACCATTTTGGCCTTAGCTACACGTAATAAACTAAGAGTCACTTGTTTTAAAACATTTTAGGTGACTACAGTAGCCTCCTACTGATTGTCATTATCATCTTCCCCATGGGTACTTTTCTTCTCAAAAATAAAATCAAGCAACTTTCCATACTGATTACATCCCTCCAAAAAAGTTCAAGCTAAGTTGTTTTAAGATCTGTAAAGTAATTATTAAAGTGAAAATAAAGCTTCAATTCACCTATCTACAAATATATTAGATATTAGTATTAAAAAAATTGGGAATTGACACTATTAAATAAGTGTGAGCATTAGCTAAGGCTAAAAAAATAAATACAAGCTTTAGTTCAAGCCAGTACTAAGAAGCATCCTATTCTGAGACAACTTGGCAACAGACTTCCAGTTTCTGGTTCTACATGTATTGCTTAGAAGTCACCATGTCATCCTAACAACAAATAGAAAGTTGAATGACTGAAAAGTCAAACACTCTCTTGGGTATATAAAATTGATGGAAGAATACAAAACACACTGCTGCCCTCAAGAGCAGAGAGACACATGTGAACACAGGGAGTCATGTTACCACCACAGCCAGACATCAGAGGAAAACAAGCATGAAACAGAATGTGCAAGTATGGAGTAGGAAGACCAGAACTGTAACTGAGGAACGGCTGGAGGCCCAATGTAACAATACAGTATGGAGACTTAAACCCCAGACCAAACCCACCGCGCCCCCAATAACCACCCATTAATGTGAGATTCACATCAATGAAAGTAC
Organism: Solenodon paradoxus; assembly: GCA_004363575.1. Lineage (NCBI taxonomy): Eukaryota > Metazoa > Chordata > Mammalia > Eulipotyphla > Solenodontidae > Solenodon > Solenodon paradoxus. The sequence continues at coordinate 94,875 of RJWH01002175.1, forward strand.
TGGTTCTCATAGTAAACACAGCGGGGGAAAATCTTGTTCTGACAGAGGGAGGTTTTTGAAATTGTGACATATCTCAGAGCATTACAGTGTTAATGCCTCTTCCAAACTGTTAACTAGTGTGTACCTAGCTGAGGCATTACTAGAACCTAACCGACCTGGGGAAAGGAAAACAGCCAACTCCAGTCAGCTCTAGCCTTCCACATAGAAAAGTTAAACTCAATTCCCGTCCACTCCAGACATTCTTTCTCACATAAAGAAGGAAACGAAAACAATGAAAAAAATCCAACAACTTGAAAACAATGAAAAATAATCAGAGTTCACAGTTCAGAAGCTTATTTAAAGACTTAGACCTAATTACAGGCCTACAGAATGCTTCCCCCCCTTGCTTGTTTACAGTAATTCCTCTTTCCCAGTACATCGCCTTCAGCTGTAAAGAAAATATTGCAAGACATATCAAAAGGTGAAAACCACAATTTGGAGAGACAGAGTAAGTATCAGAGTAATACATAGCAAGAATGTCAGACTACTGTCAACTCTCTAATTTAAAACGATGAGTAACATACTAGAAGCTCTACTGGATAAAGTAGATAACACGCAAGAATAGACAAGCAATATAAACAGAGCTAGAAATCTTAGGAAGAAACAAAAAGAAATGCTGAAATTAAGAACTACTGTAACAGAAATGAAAATACCTTGAATGGGCTTATTACACACAGGCAAAGAGAATCTCTGAGCTAGAGAGACTATTTCAATAGAAACCCCCAAAACTAAAAAGCAAAGAAATCAAATTGAAAAAAGCACAGAAAATATCCAAAGGACTGTGGAACAAAAACGAAATGGATAATACGTGTAATGAAAATACTATAAAGACAGAGGAAAGAGAAATAGAATATTTCAGTGACTTAGAAGTTACCACAAATTAATGTCAGTTACCAAATCATAGATCTAGAAAGCTCAAAAAAGGGCAGGATAAATAAAAGATCTACACATGGGCATATCATTTTCAAACTACAGAAAATCAAAGATAAAGTTCTGAAAGAAGCCAGAGTCAAAAACGCCTACTTTACAAGAACAAAGTTAAGAGATACACCTGACTTCTTCTCAGAAACCATGCAATCAAGAAGGAAATACACTGAAATATTTTAAAGTACTAAGGTGGTGGAAGGGTGGACTCAACCTAGAATTATACTGCGAAACTCTCCTTCACGAGTGAAGGAGGGGCGTGCTCTGGTGGCCGAGTGGATGAGGTCAACAGTGCACATACATCCCGAGGGACCAGGCTGGAGACCCAGCGCGGGAGTAGCAGCTAAGACAGACAACTAAATCAACATAATTGAAATGCTTCCTCTTCTTCCTGCCTGCCTGCCTAGATGACCTTCATTCCTACTTTTTTTCAAAAAGTAAAAGCAATAAAATACATTTTCCAAGCAATTACTACAGGAAGTTGTTGACAGGACATCTAACTTGCAATAATGTTAAACAAACAAACAAACAAACAAACCCAGAAGTTCTTTAGAGTGAAGGAAAATAATATAGACCAGGAAGTTAGATCAACATAAAGGAAGCGAATCAAAGACAAAATAAGAAAAGGTAAAATAAAAACATCTTTCTTATTTAATCGATGTAATAGCTAAGTATGTTGAAAATAATACCAATAATGTACTCTATCATATATGCTTATGAAGATAACTTACATACATACAGGTATTTATGTTTACATGTAAGTGAAATAAATGATAGCAATGATAAAATATAGAGAGATGAAACAGAGACATGAGGATTACTTCACTATTACGAAGTACTCACATTATCTAAGATGTGGCAGAGCGTTCTCTGGAAGTGAACTTGGGTTAGTTGTTAATGTGCACTGTAAACCCTAGGGCAACCACACCAAAAAAATACTTGCAAATAAAGTGCTTCTGCCTCATTTCTCTTCCCTGTCTAACTGCCTTCATTTCTGCCCACACATGTCCATAAAAAATTGTTTTAAATAAAAATGTGTAACACTTTGAGGAAAGATTATGTAATCATATGTAACAAAATATCATGTAAAATGCTCGATTAAAACTTTAAGAAAATGTAGAGGATAAAAATAGAAACAAAAAGGGTAACAAATAGAAAACTAATATATATGGCAAATATATATATATAATATACATATGTGTTGAAGTTGTTTATATAATCATACATAACAACAAAAAGGTTAATTTTCCATGAGAACATAATAATCCTTATTATGCATATATACAAAAAATATCAATCTACATGAGGCAGAAACTGATAGAACTCCAAGGAGAAATGGATGAATACACTATCATACCTGGAGATTTCAAAACTCTTAGTATAGCTATACGCACACACACACACACACACACACACACACACACACACACAAATTACAACTATATCAATTATTTCTTTGAACATCAGCAGTCTAAATGCACCAATTAAGACTATCAGGATAGCTCAAAATATAAAACCTAACTATATCCTGCCTACAGGAAATTACAGCAATATATATAGCATAAAAAAAATTAAATGGCTAATGTGCCCTGGTGGAGTACTGGTTAGGTCCACCACCTCCAGCTGTGGAAAACAAACAGGAACTAAATAAAAATAAAATGCTTCTTCCGTCTCTCTTCCTGCCTGCACCTTTCCTTTAATAAATAAGAAAGTGGAAGATAAATGAATGGCATATACCTCTCAGAAACTAATCAAAAGAAATCAAGAGTAACCATATTAATTTCAGGCACAGCAGAACTCAAAGCAAGGAAAGTTAATAGGGATTAAAAAAAAAAAGGAGTTAACATAAACAATAAAAGGGTTAATTTTCCATCAGAATATAATAATCTTTAACATGTATGCATACAGTAAAGCATCAACCTAAACGAGGCAGAAAGTAAAAGAACTGCAAGGAGAAATGGATGAATCCACTACCATCCCAGGAGAAACTTCAACACTCTTAGAAATGAACAGACCCAACAGGCAGGAAATCACTAAGGACATCAATAAACTGAGCACCACCAATCAACAGGTTACACTGGACATTTACTGACTACATCATCCAACAACCGGAGCATAAACCTTCTTTTCAAGTCCACAAGGAACACTCATCAAGATAAAACTGTATGTTGGGCCATAAAAAAACACAGCTTAACAAATTTTTTAAAAACCTTGTAATGCCTGTTCTCAGTCCATAATGGAATTAAAGTAAAAATCAACAGCAGAAAGGTAACTAGAAAATCTCAAGACATTATGGAGACTAAATGAAATACTTCTAAATAACATGTGCGAAAGAAGAAATCTTCAGAGGAATTTTTAAACATTGTTAACTAAATAAAAATGAAAATGCAATTCCAAAATTTTATGGAATGTAGAGAAAGGAATACATGAAAATTTACATCACCAAATTCATCTTTTAAAAAAAGAAAGAAATCAATAATCTAAATTTGCTCTGCAGGAAACTAGAAAAACAAAAGCAATTTAAGTCCAAAGGAAGTAGAAGAAATAAGAATTAGGGCAGAAATAAAATTGAAAACAGGAAGCAGAGAAAAATTAATAAAACCACAAACTATCAACAAAATTGATAAGCCTCCAGTAAGGCTAAGAAAACAAGATAAATTACTAATCAGAAATGAAAGAAGGACCCCATTACTACAGAAGAAAGGATACATCATTACAGATTCCAGACATTAAAGATAATAAAGAAATACAATGAAGAACTCTATGCCCACAAATCTGATAACCAAAAAAACGGTAAGGACCATTACTTTGAAGGGTAAAACCTAATAAAACTCACACTGGAAAAAAATAGACATGTGAACAGGCCTTAAAGAAACTGCATCATTAACTAATAACATTCTGTAACAGAAAGCATCAGGCCAAGGTGGGTTCACTGGTGAATCTTACCAAATATTTAAGAAATTATACCAACTGTCTCCAATCTTTTTCAAAAAATAGAAGCAGAGGGATAGTTACTAACTCATTTTATGAGGCCAGCAATATCCTAACACCAAAACTAGAGAGACATTACAAGACCACTATCTCATGAATATAGATGCAAAACCCTCAATAAAATAAGCAAATCTAATTTAACAATGTAGTATAATTCTTATACAGCATGACCAAGTGAGATTTATGCCCATACATGCAAGGCACACATGTGAAAATCAATTAATGTAATTATCATATCAAAAGATTAAAGGAAAAAGATCATATAACTATTAATAGATGTAGGAAAAAAAACAAAACAAAAATCCAACACCCATTTATTATAAAATCAACAAACCAGTGATGTAATAGAGTGAAAACTTCTGCAATTTAATACAGAATACCTATAAAACATTAATACACTTAAAGGATGTCCCCTCTCACAACTCCTTTTCTACACTGAACTAAGCTGATGCAAAAAAGATAAAAACAAGGAAATAAAAGGCATATATATTTGGAGGGAAGAAATAACTTGTCAACAGAAAAATAATGCTAGTTTTGAGAAAAGAAGTAAAAAAACCCAAGCCAGTGAACCTATTTCAACTTTCCAAAGTATTTCTGGTTTGACTCCCCTCCAAACTCAATGAATTGTTTTCTTAGTCTTTTTTTGAAGCTATGACTTAAAAATAAGGATACTATATTCTATGAAAGACATAACAGGATTGTTGTTAAAATTCTGAGAACACATGACATGTTTTTAAATGTTACTTATTATAGTAAATGTATTATGAACAGTAATAGAGCTCTATAAGCAACTATAATTAATAAAAGACAAACGTGTTAACCGATATTATTTCAATAGAGAGTTAATGGATAAAATGGTAGCAAACCATTAAGTGTTACTTACCCACAAGTAGTATGTGAACTGAAGTGCAAAAATAGCAATGCCTTCATTATCAAAGGATCCAGCTACTGACCGAGAAATGTAACCTGGCACAATAGCAATAAAACAAGCAGCTAAAAGTCCTGCCCCTTGGTTCCAAAGTTCTCTGGTAAGCAGGAAAGTAGATATAGATGTAAGGCCGCTAAAAGTTGGTGCAAGGAACACACATACATCTCTTATGTGAACTGTTATGTTCAATGTATTTAAAATCCAATGGATAAGGCCAGCTGTTATCATTAATCCTGGGTAAACCTAGAAAGAAAAAAAATGAAAATTTGATTATATACAAAATGAGGTTAACTATACATTAACAAATTATTTCCTTTATTATTATATATTGTTTACACTAAGAAATGAGACTGAGGTCTCAAAACAGTTTGTCTTGTTCACATTACAGTATTACATTTTATTTAGATTGGGTACAAAGAAAAAACTTCATATGAATCAGAACATTTAATTGAAAATATTTAATAATGCAAACTATAGGTAACTGCCTTATTGATTTAGCTTATTTTATTTTTTTCTCTTACAAACAGTATTCAAAGCCTTCAAGTCTAACTTACCTGTAAGATTCTTTTTTCTCCACCATCACTAAATCTACAAAGAATATCGTAAGTCTCCTTTCTAGTCTATATTATTTTAAACAGCAAGGTTCCCATGGTTTTTAAAGCACTCCTTTGCTTTCTTCCACAACACTTATTTCACATACTATTTTACTTATCTATTTTCTATTAGAAGCTAAACACCCTCACTAGAATATAGAGAGAAAATCCCATTATTCAGAACAATGATCAGAATAAAACGGATGCTCAGCACCTAGTGAGAGCACGGAAGAAGAATGGAATAGAGGAAGAGGGGGGAAAAGTGTGGCGATCACCACCGTTCTTAAATTGTTTTTATTTTGTTCAATTCCATATACATTACCAGGTCCTAGTGTCTGATTCTGTCAGCTATATTCAAAGAAAATCAAATTAGTTTGAAATTCCCTCTAAAGTCAAGTAATCCAAGATGTCAGACTGAATTGATACATGAGACATAGCTGCCATAAAAAGAAATGTTGTATGAGTGGATCAAAAAAAAAAAAAAAGAATCACTCAACAGCAACAAAAAAGCATATTCAAGCTCAAAAGAAAGGGAACTGTCCAGATGCCAAAAGTGAAGATGACATTCAAATTTATGTACTGATGGCATAGGAGTCCATGGGAGGCGTAGGGATGATAAAAACAAACCCAGGCCTGATATACACTTTAGGAACTGGTGGTTATTGGCCAACACAAAGAGAAGACCTAATTCCTAGACAAAGTCAGGGCCTGTTTATTGAAACTAGATGCGACAAAATTTACCAATTCATCAAAGGAAGCAACAGAAACTGCCTGAGTTCCAAAGCTTTGAATAAAAACAAAGAAAAGAAGAAACATATTATGAACTCTACATTTATAACAACTTTAGGTAAAGAAAATGTGAAGCTGAAAGAATGGTACCAAATCCCAGGACACATGGGATTCTCAGAAAACAAGCCTCCGTTCAGAGTGAATTCAAGATAAAAAAAAATTCCAAATACATCAGGAAACAAACTAGAGACAAATATTAATATAACACAGATTTTCACGACAAGATGTAGAATAGCCATGTACTATAAATATCTCTTACCATTCACTACCTTTTTAGTTCACATGGGAAACTCTGAGGACATTTAAGTAATCCATAAATCCTAGGAAAATTATAAAGGAAATTAAAATATATTTTGACTGGAATGATAATGAAAAATACTACATATAGAATGTAGTTAAATCTGATTAAGTGGGAAATTTATAGCTTAAAAATGAATGTATTAATAATGAAAGACAAAAAATTACTGAGCAAACTATATAATGAAGCCAGAAAAAAAATACCAAATAAACTCAAAAATGTGGGAGAAAAGAAAATGAAATGCAGTAGAAGACAAACACTTAAGATAATCAACCAAACCAAAGTTTCTTTGGGTTAAGATCTCTAAAACAACTGATAAGCCACTGACAAAACTGGTTAAGAAAAAAATACTAAACATATTTCCCATAATAGGTGTCTTATCTTTTACTTTCTCATCTATATTTTCCTCAAGTTCCAAATTCTAAAAATATTTTCCCTTATGTCATTCTAAATATAATTCTGCATGAACTACAATCAATATTCAATAACCTGGAATAATTTAGCATATTTCTCAGACCTGGAAAATTAGAATTAGCTGATTCTTCTAAATTTCTATTTCCTTCCAAAATTTTTTTCAATCAAGTTGCTATGGACCAAACAACAACATACAAAAAACCTAAAATTACCAAACACTGTGAAAAGAAAAAACTAAATCCTTAGCACACAGCAGAAGTACTGGCTAGTTTGAAATAACCCAAAAACAGTTTGAGGGTACAGGGAGTATTGGGGAAAGAGATTTAGTAATCTACATACTGGAAAATCAGCCAAAGAACTGTTCATTACTTAGCAATTAATGATCTACACAAATAACTATAAAATCTTATATTAATATAAATAACTGTTAGTATACTTACAGTACCACCAACTATTCTTCCTAAAGGATACCATGCTCTTTCATCAAACCAATTTAAAAATTCATAGAATCCATGAGATGCAAGATGATGTGTTGATCTGTAGTTAAACCTAGAAAACAGAGGGAAAAAATGTTATAAAAGATTTACTCATTTAATAGGAAAAAATAGCTATCTTTTAATAATTATATTTTAATATAAATGTTTTCCTATTTAATTCTATGGCTACATAAATAAATCACCCACAGCAATTTTCCTCAAACTTGAATAACGAGTATTTTCAAAGAAATATTTACATCTCTAATACTAAAAACACTGCCCCCTCACCCCAAATGTACCACGAGTACAAGATGGCGGCCTGGTGAGTGGCATATTGCCTCCTCCCCACAGAACAATTAGGAACCACTTATTTTGCAGACACAATGGTGTCGATAAGCAGGACCACAAAGTACGGAGAAAGCAACAGCATTCACCACCATGAAGGATAGGCAAAAACACCAGAATTCAGAGCTACAAAGTGACTCCCAGCGTGGAGGGGAAAAAAGGTCTGTGGTGGAATGGAAGAGCCTTGGAGAGAACCCGACCTTCCAGAGAGTCCCTCCCACTGCAGAAAGCCTGCACGCAATGGTACCAAGACATGCAGCTGCGGGAGAGGATCTTGGCACAGGGCAGGAGGAGGACCAGCACCCCAGTGAACTGAGTAGGAGCCCCAAGGGAAATCTACACAGGATACCACCAAAACTAGAAACCAGCTAGGGGAATACCCCACCCCCATATTGCAAGGAGCCACAGAACTTGCCCCCAGAGAGAAGAGAGACCCCCAGGAGGAAGGACCCTTCAAAAGCTAGCCACTAGCGCCATCCTGTGGGTAGAAGGGAAACTGCAGCCTGATTTCTGCTTGTGGGCCAACAGCAAGGAGGTTGTTACTGTTTAGACTTGTGACACTGGGGGAAGGCTCAGCACCTCACCACACAAGCTCCAGCTGCATCGGCTCAACTCAGGTCCCAACACAAGATCCACCAAAGAAATTCAACAAATCCAACCAGTGGTGACGCCACACAACTTAAGAACCCCCAGTGTTCAAACCAAAATCCAGGTTTACTCGGTCCAAGTCAATACCCTCCACAAGGTCACCACTGCAGGGTGACCTGAAAAACACAATAGCAGAGAGGGAACACAAAGATAAACATATGCGTGAAATGATGGATCTAAACAAAACCACAGGGAAATATCTGAATGCAAAAGACATATGCAAACTACCTGAGAATGAATCGAGGGCAATAGTGATAAACATACTCAAAAGAAAGCATTCGCAATCTATGGGATAAGGAATAACATTGACATCATAGTAGTTCCAGAAGTAGAAGAGAAAATGGAGCAGAAACTCTATTTGAGGAAATAAAAGCTGACAATTTCCCTAACCTGACAAATGATACAAGTCCTTCAGACCCAGGAAGCTCAAAAGAATAAAGCTCCAGTCTCACTATTCACAAAAATTAACTCAAAAGGACCAGAGACTGGGACATAAGACCAGAAAATATAAAATTCTTGGAAAACTACATAGGAATATTATTCCACGACATCGGCCTTACAGAGATTTTTCGGGACTCAACTCCAGCATTGAAGGAAACCAAAATAAATAATTGTGACTATATAAACTAGAAAGCTTCTTCACGCAAAAGAAAACATCACAAAAACAAAAAGAAAAGCTTACTAACTTGGAGAGATATTTGCATTCCACACTTCTGATGAGGGTTTAATATCCAATATATACAAAACTCGAAACTCAGCAACAGAAAAACAGGCAATCCAATAAAAAAAAAGGCAAGAGGAACTCAAGACATTTTTCCAAAGAGGACAAACAGATGGCCAACAGGTATATGAAAAGATGGTTCCTACTTGCTGACTATCAGGGAAATGCAAATCAAAACAGTGAGATATCTCCTTACACCTAGAGACTGGCTATTATCCAAAAGTCTGGAAACAAATGTTGGTGAGCATGTGGGGAAAGGGAAGGACTTTTACATTGATAGTAGGCATGCAAATTGGAAAACAGTATAAAGATCCCTCAAAAAGTTGAAGACAGAAATCTCATATTATCCCACCATCCTACTTCTTTCTGGGTGTTCACCCAAAAGATACAAAAGCACTGATTTGCAGAGATTCACACACCCTCATGCTCACTGCAGCCCTATTCATAATACCTAAGAATGGGAATCAAAGAAGTCGCCAACTCAGAAGATTAAGACCACTGACAGAATAGTGCATTAAAATGAAAGAAGTACACTAGACATGATCGCCTATAACCTCAAATATTACAGGAACAGATAATGTAATATCAAGTCATCAAGGAAATGATCTTAAGGAATGAAAAGTTAAATCAGGGTGTGCCCTGCTGGCCTAGAACACCCAGGGAGCAGCCCCACCTTCCTGTCAAGGTCCCAGGCTCAACACCCCCACTGGGGTAACCATGTGAACAGCTACATTAGGATAAATAAAACACTTCCTCCTCTCTCTTCCTGCTGGCCTTCTCACCTTCATTCCTGCCTGCACATTTCCTTAAAAAAAAAAAATAAAAAAATAAAAAAATATATATATGTATATGTATATATATATACATATATATATGTATATATATATATATATATACATATATATATATATATAAGAAACCACCTACAACCCAAAGGAGCAGCATAGTACTATATTCCTTCCCGATAATAAAGGGGGAAAAAAGACAGAAAATGAAAATTAAATCAGATGCAGAACAAGACAAATGAAAAGACATGAAAATGAAGAAACACACAGCTCCTAATGCAAACAAGTAGACTGCAATCCACTGGGGTGCAGGGGGAAGCAAGGAAGTATGCTCCACATTTAGTACAAAGCATTTATGGGGGATCATGAGAGAACTCGGCAGCAATCCTGAGGATAACCGAATCACTAACAACCAGGTAAGGGATCACCTTCCCTCTACCACTGATAAGCAAGTAAGTGGGCAAAGGTACCTGCACTATGTGTGATAAGTAAAAAAATCAGTTTGATACATTGTTCCCAGCAGCAAGTCAGGACTCTACCTCGCATAATAAGTAGATGCAAATTACGTAGCATTTTTACACAGAATTTATCCAAGATAAAAATAAATCCAAAAATCAAAAATTTGAGAAGTGAACAGAAGAACTAGTATCAGAAGAAAGAAAAATATCATGGCCAGAGGCCTATGATAAAGTCACAACAACCTAAAAGGAAGAATAATCTAGAAGTTAAAGTACAGGTATATTTTAGTCACACTGCCTGGGTTTATATATCTTAAATCACACTTACTCGCTAGAAAAGCTGATATAAAAGTTTTAATTAATTTATAGCTAATGCTATAATAACAGAAAAGTTCTAACTTAAATACATGGGCTAAAGGTTGTATTCAAAGTAAAAAACAAGTTTTCTAAAAGCCTCTTCTGTTCTGTCTTTTTCCCTAAGTCAAGTTACTTCTCTAAAACTACCAAATGCACACAAATAAAACTGAACTTTTACTATGGACTGCTGTTTGACATTTTCTGGGCTGGGAGGGGAGGTTATATTTTCTTAACACTGGCATTAAAATGACTGTCTTGAGTCCCTGCTGTGACAGTCCTAACCCTTTCAGTGCTGTAGCACTTCCTAAACAAATCCAAGGTTAACACACCTTTCAGGTGAACACAGCAAAAACCTAAGAAATTTAGAAACCAGGCTTTACAGAATAGATTCAAAGTAGAAAGCAACACTAGACAAAAAGCTTTTGGCTGTAAAAAAAAGCAGGCTACCTAAGACACAATAGGATACAAATTTGTCCAACATTCCATAAACATTCAGTTCACAAATCTAATTTTCCTAAGACAACATATCTACCTTTAACTTAGGCTATGGCAAAAAAAAAAAATCTAAGAAATGGAGAGGAACCAATCAGTAATAGAAAGCAGAAAAGAACAAAAAAGAAAGGAACAAGTAGCTTTGATTAATGATGGTGATAAAGAACAGCACTGTACCAAGTGTTACAATGTCTCAGTAAGACTCTTCCACTTTAAGCTGAAGCCTGGAATCACTCCCAAGTTGTTTCTGTCTCCACCCCATGTCCCCATCCTAGGTCTTGAACCTGGGTCCTTGGGCTTTAGGCTTTACATTGTCTGCACCTTAGCTTCCTCAGCCGCCCAACCCACAAAGGTGTGGTGTCTCACAGTATCTTTAGTTTACTTTGAGTTGAGATACCAGGTTAACTAAACTTAAGTTTTTATCAAAATTAAAGATACTGGACTCCAAATGAGGGCTCAGTGTTGTCTCCTAAATGGATGAAGAAATCTATTGTGTCAATCTGATAGCATATTTTTCAAAGCCACACCCAAACTTTTTACCTGTGAGACATTAGAATACAGTGTGCCTGTGTGGGTGGCAGCAGACATTTGTAGGTTTTCATTTTTAAAAGGTTTAATAATTGTTTTAATTTTCTTGAGCAACTAGTATACACCAGGTTTCTGTTAGATACAAGGAAGAGTGATGAAAAAAAGATGGTCTTTTCTGCAGTAGTTAAAATCCAATAAACACAAATCAGGTAACGGTAGATTGAAATATGACCTTTGGAAGATATGAAGGAGATAAGAGAATGAAAGGGATATGATAGAAGGAAGAAGATAGAAATTGTTTTATGCAAGGTATAAATTACGTGTTCTAGCATCTACGAGAACTTTAAAGGTGGGTATAACTAGCCATCCAAAGAATTAGGGAAAGCAGCTATCCCTAGGTAGAAAAATGAACAAATACAAAGAAATTGAGGTGAAAGTTAGTGTTTAATGCAAAGAAAGGTGTCCAAGAGTGGGAGTGGGAACGAGATGTAATTTACAATTACTTTTTAAAATAATGGTCAACCGCTGTTAGGAACTCAGATAAGAATAGCTTTCATTTCATCATCACAAAAACATCTTTAAGGTAGGATACAATGTCCAATCTATATATAGACATTAGACAAAGGCCAAAAGGTGGTAAATAATTTATCCAAAGTCACAGAGCCACTAAATGGTCAATGTGTGACTGGAACTAGGCAGCTCTGACTCTGGTGCCCACATGCTTGAGCATGATCACAGGTGCGTAGCACACAACATGTCTAAAACTGAACTCATTACTCACGCTGCCATTCACTTACATTTCAAACATCAATAGAAAAGCAAACACCAGCAGCCATTTGCATTACCTGCAGGGAACTGTGAACCTTAAAAGTGAGTGTCAAACTGGATACTGCATGTCTCCCAGTCCCTGAGAGATTCCAAAGAGCCCCAGGCTCTCTGACAGGAATGGGGTACATGCTTTTGAAAAGGGTACCCATCCCCCCTTTAATCCACATTTATCTATATATGTATATTTACATAAACATTTCAAGGATTCCTTTGAAGAAATCCTAGCAGGTTATATGCAGCAAGCTGTTAACAGTGTGTTTCATTCTTTTATTTTTTTTTAATAACAGTTGTTAAATAAATAAAACCAAATGGGCAAAGAAATTAAAATCATTGCCTGAAAATTTTACTAAGTACTACTTGGCCAATAATAACCATCATCATCACAAACATCACACTTTTTGAAATCAACTCCAACAGTTATGACTCACAAAGGATAAACAAAGTAAGTGGGCCCCTCATTTCTACTTCAAAGTTCTCCCCCTTTGGCACCTTTCTTTCACTTCATATATTCACCAATTCAACCACTATCCATCTCCAGATAACCAAACTTCTTAATAAGCTATAAATTCTCATCTTTACTCCTTCAAAGTTAACTTCCTGTATGTGTAAGTATGCAAGACTAAATTCTCCTCGCTCTTCCACCCCACACAGGTTTGTTTTACACCCCCACAGCTCAGTAAGTTTGCCATCTAAGGACTACTTTCTAAGAATGCCTAATAGTAACACGAAAATGTCTACCATCATTTGAGTATTCAAATGTATCAAAATGAAAATAGACTGGATGGTAAAATACTTTTTTCTCAAACAACTTTTCTTTCATGCTTTTAAAACTATTTACAAGGTGTAAAACAGGGAGCTAGGAATTTCTATTGGACCTAAAAAGACAGATTCACCTCTTAATATACAGGTTATACATGGACCAAAACAATCTGGAAGAAAGTAAAGTCTGTTATCATGAAAAGAAAGAATGCAGGGAATTTAACAGGTTAATTCTGCAGTTCCTATTGTCTGTTACTGCAGTATTTCCCAAGAGGCATATAACTTTCATTATTATCACCATACTCCTCTCAGTATTTAGATGTGAATTAGAGATTTAAAGTGTAACAATTATATAGGAATCTCCTCCTCTTTCCTCTTTTCAAATAGCTTCAAATTCCAAACAAATTTTAAAGGTATGGTTGAAAAAAACCACATTTTACTTTTCCCCCATTTCTCCTTAAATCTTTAAGTAGTCAATTTACTAATTACTGAGAAGTGAGCCAAGTATTTATATATCCAATTCAAAAATGAAATGTATATGGGGCACACCCTGATGAAGCAAGCCAGTTGGGTGCAGTCCGCATATATCTGAAGGTCTCAGGTTCACATCCTGGGGCTGGGAGGAACAACCAAGATGTACAACTAAAATAAACATAAAAATGCTTTGTTTTCCTCTCTGCCTGCCTACCTGGCTTTCATTCCTCCCTGGACCTTTCCTAAAAAGGAAGAAAAAGAAAAAAGAAGAAATGCTATCTTTAAAAAAATATCAGTTTATGGAAAGGATCTATAATTCTAATTTCAGAGCTCTATACTAATCCCTAAAGAACCCAGCTTAACCACGATCAGTGCTATTAGAATAAAAAATCTATGGCTAAGCTACACAAACGCTTGACTGTTCTTAGGGAGACATGTGAACATCAACATTCCAGAAGCATCTCAAGGTAAGCATGGTATAACTTTTGCCCGTGATACGAACCTCATCTATTTTTTCCCTTCCCATTTCATACTAACTTTTCTGCTCTACTTGATGCTTTAGAATTAGCAGTAGAGTCTTAATTGTTTGGACTTACCTCACAGATTATCTAAGGGCATATATTTGTAGTTTCAAGATAAAATTGCTATACTTTATCTCTAGAATTATGACCCAGCAAATAATTTCCAAAAACTCAAATGTCAGAATCAGTTCCCTCAACAGAAGTCTTAACTGCTAGAAGAAAGCACAGTAGTACCCCCACATCAACAATCAACTTGCTTTCATTTGGGACCCGGGACAGGTGAGTGGTGGGGGCAGGTGGGTGTGCAATGAGAGGGAAAAGAAAATCAGAATAGTAGGTACCTGGAGCTCTTTTTAAAAAAAAACAGAAGAAACAGAATTTGAAAACTGATTCGCTTACAAGTGCCCCTAAGTTCCTCGGATGGAAAAAATCTTCCAAGTACCATATGCATACATTTTCTTAATCACCATGCTCAAAATATTGATGCCAAGGTTTGGTCTTCATTGTTCTCTTTTCAGTGTTTTCTCCTCTTTCCTTTATCCACCTCCTAAACTCTGACTACCGCCGAGGATTCCCAGTACGTACATCCCTTTCTAAATTGTAAATCCATCTGTTGAACAGTCTAAACTCTACTAAGATTCTCTACAGGCACATCATACTTAACATATAAAACTGAGCCCATTCTCTGCCTGCCTTTCAGTTATATTACAATTATTCTGTATCTTAAAATGTTACCATTATCACAGGTACCTGGGAATTATCTTAGTCTCCTCAGAGTCCTTAAAAGTTCTTTAATCCACCTGATTAAACCCTCTTCCTATTTTATGCAGACTACTCCACGTGTCTTATTGACTTCCTAGCTTCCAGTATCCCTCCTCCCAACTCCAATCCATAGTCTACCAACAATTTTTTGTTTATCTAGTAATTCTTCAACTCTTTCCCCAAATCTACAGGATTGTCTTAATTTTTTTTCAGGAAAGGTACAGAGAGGAAGAAAGGCAAGCAGAGGCAGCAGGCAGGCAGCAGAGAAAGGAAGTGGCAGCACTCTTCTGCTGTTCATCACTGGTTGCTTCCCCAGGCCTGGTTCTGGAACCAGGGACCTTGGGATGATGTGGACTGCCCTGATTTAAACTGCTAGGCCATCAGGACAGTCAAACTCCTAATGTTTTTAAGACTCTTCTCCCAGCCCCATATTGAAAAGACCACTTCTTTCTCACCTTATAATCCTAAACTTCTGGTTCTTCCCTAAAGATAATACTTTCATGCTTTTTCATACTTCTGTACTAAGAAACTTTTCTGGTAATAGTTCATTTAATATTAACTGACTTGAGATAGGTATTATGGTCATTCGCAATTTACAAATGAGATGACAAATGCACAGAGGTCAAATAATTTGCTCAAGATCATTCAACTAATGAAAGCAAAATCAAGGCTCTATTCCACAAGATTTGTTCCCTAGGCAGAGAGGGACCCCAGCAACCCCAGCACTAAAACACAGTACCTGGCCTATGTTCAACAATTGTTAAAGTACCTCTGAACATTTTACATATGATACACTTTTAAAACATTTCCCCACAAATGTCCCAAATAAAGAGGCTTAGTGTTCATATGAGGTTATGAGTTGGGAAAATGCTTTAACTACAACTGTAAGGTAAACTATTCTCGCTACAGAAATACACCATTCAGACAGAAGGTAATAAAAACAGTGCAACTGGTCTAGCTAAATTTTCATTCAGGGAACACCCCACATACTTTAGGTCAATACTACTTGGGTCGTTCCTCTTTATGGTCTAGACTCTATATAAAGCCTTTTGGCAATCAATCCTATCACTCATGAAACCATTCAGAATTCTATAGAGAAGTGAAAAACATTTGCCACAGTCAAATGAATTTCTGTCCAACTTTTTCTTTTTATTAGTCTGAGTAAGGGTTTAACTCTCACAATAACCATCTCAGCACTTAACTGGCTCTCTCCCAACAATACTCACGCCGTATCTGTCACTATGTCCTGGCTATAGGGGCCTTGTTTTTGTTTCCTTCAACGTGCCAAGACTGCTCTGTTTCTGCCTGGAGAAAAGCCCTTAACTCGGATTGCCACAGGGTTACCTGACTCAGCTCTGGTCGTCCTGGTCTTAGGTCAAACACCACCCCAAAAAGGCCTCTTTCGCTTTCCTAGCATCCACTTATGTTACGAAAAAGTAAAATAAAAATATAGAAAAATATCAAAACCAGATAAAAACAGAACTTTAGGTTCTAAGGACCTATGAAATGAAACGTTAAATCTGATTTCATTTCCTAGCAACCAAAGCCAAATAGGAGAGGCATGAGTAACGCAACTCTGAACAGAAAATATAAAAATGTCATTCTTAATCACATTAAATTTTGATGAATTATAGCAATGAGCATTTTTAAAGTAAACCAAAATACAGATGTAGGAACACAGTGATGCTGGTGTACCCTGGTGGAGTAGTAGTTCGTCCACCACCTCTGGCAGACACAGTCCATGCACATCCCAAAGACAAGGCTGGAGCGGGGAGGGGTAGACAATGACAAGAACCGAGATGAACAATACAGCTTTTCAGTTAATAAAATGCTGCTGCTGCCTCTCTTCCTGCTTGTACCTTTCCTTTAAAAAAAACAAAACGAAACAAAAAAACACACGCACACACACAAAAACAATGACTCTAACATGAATTTTCTTAAAATATATTTACCCTAATAATTTTTTGTAAGAATGTGATTTTATCTTTTTATAACTAGATATCGCCTCAAATATAAGAACTAGATTTGAAGCAGGAGAATCTTGGTAGAACAAATTAACAAGTGATATATAGAATCTGTACACAGTGGTTTAGATGCTGACATTCTTAAAATGTCCTAAAATTCTTGTTAAAGGCTGTAACGCCCCCACCCCCCGCCCCAATAACTGGTATCATAACTGAGAACAAGCAGCTCTGATTGGAGAGTGTATAATAAAAATCAGATGTACTAAAAGTATTTCTTCATCATTCTTATACCTGTGTCTGGGTTGGTTTAGAACAGCAACAAAACAGGCCAGTCAGTGGAAACCAGTAATTAAGATTTAGTTCCTCAACCAAAGGATAAAAAACAAACAAAAACCAAGGGGCACATATGCCCTGTGTCTCAGGCAGCTGAAACACTGGTACAGACCATGTAAAAGCGCAAGGACCCAGGTTCAAGACGGGGGATTGGAATGAAATACCCAAAATAAAATAAAGATGTTTCTTCCTTCTTTAAAAACACACACAAGATGAAACAAAACCAATCCTTAAACATCTGCAGTAGAACTGAGGTCACCAGTGGGAAGAGAACGGCATGCGAGTGGGGTGGAGGGACTGCTGGTAGACACTGGACTCTGGTGAAGAACCCCTGGTGATTTGGTGGAGGGCAGCGTGTGCTGACATATCTGAGGAATGGGGAAACTACACAGATGATTTTATTTTAATGTGCAAAATAAAAGTTACTGCAACCAAAAAAGTAATAAAAAGGTAAAATAAAACACACTGTCTCACAGAACAGTGAAGACAAAGAAATGAAGAGAATCATATACACTTTCACAATGTTCAATGTAGGCAAATGCTCAATATGGAGTAATCTCTTGCCCACTTTAGAGCTGTTTCTGAAAAACTGGAAAAACCATAATAGGTTTCAACTTTTCTGGGTGAAGGTCTGTGAGAATCTGATGAACTCTCTTTGCAAAAAATGGCATAAAATTGCTTACACAATTTTGAATGCAGTTTTAGAAGACCCCCAACATATAAGTCACAGTAGAAAGGTAACTCTTTTAAGCACTGAAAAATCTACTCCAAGTTACCTGTGAACTACTCAAGCAATTTTCAGAAACCTGAGACTAATTTTTCAAGTTTCTGATCTAGCCATTAAATAATTAAAAACTTAACATTTGATCAGGAGAAAAATACCACCCACCATAAGAGATAGCACTAGTTGGGAAAAGTACTATGCAATGACCTGGTTCTTTTTTAAATTACTATGGTGGTTAAGACCCTTCTTAAAACAAGTCTCCTTTCATTGCCCTACTTAAAAAGTTAAGGAGAGATTATGGCAAAAAAAAGACATTTAGGAAAAAATGCTCTAATATTAAGTTTTTATTTTGACTAAGAGGAATAAACTACATATTTATAAAAAAATTTGATTTAAAAATTCTGTATATAAATACAGCACTGTGTTATCTCAAACTGTGGTTAGCAAAACTATTTGGAAGTGAGACTACCAATACTTAAAACAGATGTCTTTTGTGCATCCTAGAATGAAAAGGCTAGAAGCTACATAAAGAAAAACACTGCATGCAAGATTTCACAATAATGCAAATATTTTTCATGAAAATGGAATCATAAACTATGGATATCAACTTATAAATTATAGTTCACAAATAACTTTACTCAGTGTCAAAGAAACCCTGACATTACATATCCACAATTCTAATAAAGAACCGAAGACAAATCTATCCCTGACCCAGATGAAACTGGTAAATCTTTGACAATCTTGAAGGAGGGGCATGGAACATGTGAATACAATCAAGAGAAAAGGGGAACACATAGAATACACTAAAGGATATGTGACTCATTCTTATGTCCATTTTAAAATGAGATATAACTTAAACTTGTTAAAATGCATTGATCTTACATGTTTGGTTTGACAACAGTACACATACCATCAACCGTAACCATCACCTAAAAGCATAACCTGTGTAAGTTCCCAGATGCACCTCTCCAGTCACAACCCCTCCCACTTGGATCAAATACAGGTCATTTCCCAGTTGAGACAATAATATTCACATTCCTATTATAAAATATGAATGAGCATTTCTATAAAGATCTTTTTGAGGCCACGGGTTTTCACTTCTTTGAGTAAATATTTCACAATTCTGGGAGCCCACACTTGTGGCTCAGGCAGCTAAGACGCTGCAAAAGTGCAAGGACCCAGGTTCACAACCCAGAGCCAGGGTTAAAAACCAAAATAAATATAAACTTTAAAAAGATGCTTTTTCCTTCCTCTCTTTAAAGTTTTCTTTTTTCAAATATTTGAAATTCCATTCCTAGGTTAAAGCATACGTATATAAAATATTACGTAGTTCTCAAAATTAATTACACATTTGCACCCCTGCTAGCAGTGTGTAAGAGTTCTAGTTCCTCCATATCAAGGTTTTTTTGAAGGGCCTACCAGCAATGTACTGGGTGCCTGAGATACTAGTGAACAGGACAGTTGTCATGGAAGGCTTCTATAATGATATCTAACTTATTACAATATGGATTGAGCAAGGCAAGCTTAACTGGACACTCGGCTTAGGGTCTTACAAAGCTGTAATCAAGGTATTATTGGGCTCTCATTTGGATACTCAATTAGTGCAAGAATTCACTTGGAATGCTGGCAGAATTCATTTCCTTGAGGCCGTAGGACCGAGGGACCAAAGATTCTTGGTGACTCTCCTGAAGCCTCCTAAACGGCGGCTTGCAGTTCTCACCTAGTGGACTTCTTCAACATGGTCGTTTATTTCCTCACACCAGCAAGAAGAGTCTCTGGTTTGAGTCCCCAGTAAGATAAAGCCTGCTATAATGCAACATGATCATGAAAGCTATATCCTACAGCCCTAGACTCTGGCCACCACTCTATTCTATCCACAAGTTCTTTCAAACACAATTCTTTTTTTGAAAAGATTTATGTAGTCAATTAAAACTCAAATGAGTTTGTCTGCAAAGCATACTGTTAAGATTTCACAAAATTGGTCGGGTTAACATGTATCTCTAACCCAGTAAGTAAGACGATCAGGGCCACCAATAGAAATGCGCAATTATGAATGCCAATGTAAACAGCAAGAGAATCAAGAAAGGAATAGAATTCGATAAATGGAAAATAAAAATGATTCTATCAAGGATTAAAGTTTTTCTATTCCTTCTCTTTTACCTTTGTCAACAGGTACTCTCAGGTTACACACATACACACACACACAAAGGATCTATATTAGTCCTTCTCATTGGAAGACTTCAAATATACTTAAAGTTCAGCACGAATGGAATGTAGAACAGCCAAAGTAAAGGAAATGAGCAAAGCAGTTAAGGTCACCAGCTAGTTGTCATTTCAATTTACCTTTTATTATTCCTGCCATCTAGTGGCAGGATCAAAAACAAAAGCATGCCAGATTGAAAAAAATCTCAAGTTTATTAGGACTGCTGAAACTAACAATCTGTGATCCATATGAACATTGTCTAGATAATTATGTTTAAACACATAACCATCATGTAAGGCTATATTCAAGTCTAATTATAGCAATTAACAGTAAAACAAAATTTCAAAAGATTACTAATGATACAGAATTTCTTGTACTATTCACTTTTACTAGGTCAATTTTGAAGTTTATAAAGACTAACAAACATACTGACCACTACCACACCACCAAATCACAACTCATTTATGTATTATCAGTTTGCAAGTGGGCTCTAAAACTACTCCCGTAATCTCCCTGTCTTACAACTAACAGGGAGGGCCACTTTCACTCAAGATATTCTATAAACAGAGAGCGTGCTACATGCAACAAATGGACAGACTATTTCTCTACTTCTGAGAACACAAGTTAAACACCAAAGGTTGTTCAAAGACAAAATATCTTGCTGACTCTTTGTGGACCTTACCATCCCACTTAAAATGAGGCAGAGAAGCAAATCAAAAAGATATTAGAATATTGAAAACACAAAAGACATAACTTAATCTGTGCCATTTGTATGTATAATATATATTTAAGTCAGGCACACATTCATATATTAAAGGAATAAGATCTCCAATAAACATACCTATAAACATGATACATTTATATAGCTATGAGATATCTCATTTATTAATTATTCTATATCAACACTAATTACTTAGTATTTAGTATTCAATTTTGTATGATTTCCACCAATCATTAGACATATGTATTAGAATACATATATTTGTATTTGTCAGAACCCATTTATATACCAAAGAAACAAGATTTAGGACTATAAACATTTTCTATGGCAACAATATCCTGTGCACATAATTAACTATGATTAGAGAATGAAAGTGACTTGGCCAACAGGCTCAAACTGGCGGTGGGGACACAGTGTGGCGCAGAGCAGCATCGCCGGACAAACTAAAACAATCACTTAAAATAAGAATCACTTAAAGTACAGTTGTCCCTTAAACAATCGGGGGAGGAGGAGGTAGGAACATGATTCCTGAACAGTCAAAAAAAGTCACATATAATTTACAGTGGGCCCTCCATATACATGGGTTGGTACTGGTGAATTCGACCAGCTGACATCTACACTTTTTTTTTTTTTAAGTCCACATGTAAGAAAATCAATGTAATTCAAACTGATGTTCAGGGGTCAACTCTACATAGGCCTTTTCTGGGCATCTTAAATGTTATGACTAAGGGACGGCATATTCATTAGATAATAGTGCAATGTTCAAATCTGAAAATTGCTCAGTGCTAAAGAGCTGAGAGTCATAATATTCAACTTTGTTACCAAGATAAGAAAGGTAGGGGATACTCATCTGTCTAATCTTAAAAATATATACATGCTCCCTATTATAATGTGGATATACTTGATGGTCTTAAATGCAATAATTCAAACAAAAGAAAACAAAAGAAAGATGAAAAGGACACTTCAAACCTGCAAGACTGTCAGGCTGCCAGTCCTAGTTGTAGCTCTGACTTTGAGAAAGTCACCCAGTATCATTAAGCTCCAGGCTCCTTCATCTGTCAACTAAAGCAGCTAGAATAGTATTTTCCATACTGTACCACATGGAAAAAAAAATTTAAAAAAAAAAAAAAAATCCTACAATGAATCCTAAATTAAATTTGGTAAACAAAAGTTTACAGTTTTTGAAAAACTTCTAAACCTTCAACCTGCTGTATATGTATGAAGAAGGGGCATGTAGCCTTTCCCAAACATAAATTATAGGTTATTTCGTCTTAAGTTACAATTCCTGAGACTGTGTACCACAGACCATACCTGGGCAAGCATTCTAATAATGTCTGTTCTCTTCTAAGTTTTAAGTGCCTTCTCTAGTCCAGAGAAAGCAAAAATAATTCAATTTACTCGTTTCAGCAAATATTCAAGAAAGAAAAGGAGAATGAATCCTTTCTCTCCCCCCTTTGAAAGGGCTTGTAGGTGACAGGAAATACTGAACTATATTAAAGCCTATTTACAGTAGTTGTATTAATTGCTATAAAATAAACTCCTCAGAGACTAGCATATTTTGGTATACTCTTAAAATGTTCATTCTGAGAAGTATACCTTACAAATGCAGTAACGGACGTTCAAGTAGACTTAATTTCCCCTTTTCACCAATAGTCTTAAACTGTGTTCAACCAGGAATCTAGCCGTGCCAAATTACAATACAGTGACACTGTCTCAACATTACAGCAAATATATTGTACTTTAGTTTATTTCCTGAAAAGAGGTAGCTAATTCTTACTATGACACTGAAAGCTGGAAAATCTGGGGCAGGAAAAATAAAAATGAGATATTATTAGTCATACAATAGCTGGTACCACTGGTGGAAAATATTTCTGAGTCAATGGCAAAGTGTTCTGCATTCTACTGTCAAGGAATCAGTCCTTAAGTAGAAGTACTATTATCCCGTCCATTTGTGCCTTCAAATCAGACCAAGAAATATGAAAATAAGTTATAATGCTTTTACACTGGAGAACAGCACAAAGGGATTTGTCTTCAACATACAGAATTGTAATGATCAGAAACATTGTACTTCTACAGATCTTTCTAATTGACGGCTGGAAGGAATACACAAGCTTATTTCTGTATCTTTTGTATTTGTTAAGGTACTAAAAAAAGTTGCTTAATTTTATTCAAAGTATTGCATTGTGGAATTCAGAGCTACTGTGGCATTTTCAGCTTTAAAGCAACTCAGCAACACTTGATGCATGCCTATAGTGTTCTTTTAAAGCATATAAGGCAAATACTTGAATTATAATTGTGAAACCTTTGCTCCTATTTTCATTTTGCAAAAATATTTGGACCACACTAAAATATCTTAATTTCCATAATAAAGTCAGTGAAGAAAAATTTCTAATTTACCAGCCAATTCCTTTGAACTGTCTTCTGAGAACTCCAGCATACACCTTTCAAAGAAGAAAACTGTTAGCAGAATCAGTCTATCAAAAACCCAAGTGTTTGGAATGCATGGGCAGATCTGAACTGATTGATTAAATTGAGTAAGTTAAATGAAAAAATCCTGAAAACTAGGGAGGGCAAGTTAGATTAGAAAGAACTTGGAGTTGAATGCAGTGGGGTTCTAGCTGTGACTTTGGGCAAGTCACTCTGCATCATATACCCTCAGTCTCCTTAAACAGATCACGCTTTAAAACATTTTAATTAACCATAAATGATATAAATGTTTCCAAGACTCATTCTTTTGGAAAGAGTATAATCAAGTGGACTGATGGAAGCGTCGTGTCATTTCACATCTGTACGTATTTGCACATGTTATTCTTTATACCAAAAAATATACCCTCCAGATTGTAGTATCTCATAGGATTGCTTAAGGACCAATAAGCCACAAAATGTAGTAAGACAACAAATTTTAACTCAGACTTAGTATCCCCACCCCCACTAAAAAAATTATGTATTCTACCTAAATCAGTAAGAAAAAAGATAAAATATTCCAAAAGAGAATTTACCAAAAAGACATGAGCAGATGTTTTATAGGACATACAAATAACAGTCTCTAAATAAGGCCCCTAAACATTTTTGTTCCTACCTACATACATGTCTTTTCCCTTGAAATAGGCCATGTCTATCTGAGCAACACAGCAGAAATGACACTGATCTTTCCAAGTCTAGCCCTTAACTGGCCTGGCGGCTTGGCTCTCTCTTGGAATGCTTTTAGACCCCAGCAGCCATTCTGTGAGGCAGCCCAAGCAGGCACAAACAGGAACCTAAAGCCCCAGCTGAGCTCCAAATCAAGACTCCAAATGACTCCAAGCTGTTGAGCATCTCATCCATTCTAGCCCCTGCTAGATGCAGCCTTCTGAACCTCCAAGAAAGCTGTAATCATCCCCGTACCCCACCTGACACGACCAAGCAGAAAACCTCCCACTCAATCCACACAACTGTGAACTAAAATGCTGTTTTGACACTATGCTTTGGGGTGCTTTTATGTTTTTATAATTAACCGAAGCATTATGATAAAAATTTCCTAACAAACACGCACACATAAGCATCAGAAAATAATAGTTTTTAATGTAGTAGTAGCAATATCCATGAAACCAAAAAATTGGAAACCCAAATGCCCATCAACTAGTAAATATATAAATACAAGTCAAAGATTATATATACGATATTACTACTTAAAAAAAAGCTCCAGACAAAACAAAGCTAAGCAGTAAATTCTCTTGAGATACGTGTGTGTACATATATATATATATATATATATATATATATATATATATATATATATATAAATAAAAAAGCAAATGCTTTTCTAGTGCTAAGAGGAAAACCAACAGAAGGAACACGGATAGCTGTAAAACTGGGAGAGTTTTATAGTTGGGCAGGCGTTTCACAGCTGCTTATCATTATGTTGCACTATTAGAGAGTCTCGAACATGCAAGTTGCATTTTCAATTTAGTTTGACTTATAAAATACACAGTTTACATTAGACATTTTATTTAAATATAGTAAATTACTTTAACAGTAAAACAGAGGGAGAAGAATCCCCTTTCTAATGAGTGACTCATTTTAACAACCTTCAAAATCTATTTAAAAAGATTTTAGTTGCTCCTCAAACTCATTTTTCTGCTTTGAACAAATGACTGGCCTTTAATTATATGATTAAATTTATATCCTCTACCTCACTTCACATTGCTCCTTTATCTGGTTCCTTAAAATGCCAGAAATCAGCTTAACATATTAAAATTTTTTCTTTAGCTATGAACTACAGTAAAAATGATTTTAAGGTTAAAATTAAACTTCCATGACACATTTTTTAAAGTAAAAACCTTTGTGAAGACAAAACAAAGGAACAGATGAAAAAGAACCAACCTTTGGACACTTGCAACTGAACTCAGGAAACTGGAGTGGGTGGGTGGGGGAGACAAGTGGAGCCCACTGGACAAGGAAGAAGAACACTTTATGATTTGATGGAGGGCAGGGTGTGTTGACATGGATCTGAGGCATGGGGGGGCGGGCTGCACATGCAAGGAACCTACACATTATCTTAATTTGTAAAGTGAAGTTACTGCAATGAAAGAAGAAAAAAATTATCCAATATTTCAACTGTCAATATATACAATAAACCCTGCTCCCTTAACAGATATTTTAAAGACACACTGATGGATAAAAACTTGTTTAACAAAAAGCACATCATTTCTAAGCAAAACACCTTGTGAGACCATTACAGCTTGATCAACTTTAGGACTCGCAGGACCACTGCTACGATTACAGGGAATAATAGTATAATTGAAGAGCTAACCATTTTGTTATATTTCAAGCCATAGTAAAAGAAGATTAAAGACTACATTGTGACTTTTAACTCTCAAGATCTACAATATTCAATGTTCCTCTCAGTAATTAGACATAGACAAAGCTATTTCCATTGCAGAGACACTTTAATGAAGACAAGCAACTTATTTCATCCTTAATGAGTATTTTTATTTAGGATCCTTTAACCTCTTATGGTAAAGTTTTAAATGAGATCAATCAGTGGGATGGCTTCCTAAAATGTTGCTAATTTCCATATCAATTACCTATAATCATTAAAATAAGAATTAAGAAACCAAATGTATCTTTAACTCCACCCAAACTCATCTGCCTGAATTTAGTATATGCTAACTAGTGCCTCCATGTACACCAATCATTTCTATTCTTTCTGTTCCTCCACATTAAGATATATTTCATGTTCAAATAATAGCTTATAAATCTTACATTCATTTCTGACATCTTTTTAAATCTATCATCTCAAAAGTTAACTCTGAAACTTTTGTTTTTTGATATAAATTAATCTTTACTTTCTTACAGCTCCTTAACTAGTACGTTAAAACTTAAAATAGAACTCTCAAAAAGAGCTGAAGAAAATACTCAGAAACTAAAATAAAATGTTCTGCTTTCAAGTTCTTCCTAAGGTATCCATCAGTCAGTCATCTCCCAAATGCTGAAGGCAATCACTAATGTTCACATGAATTACTTCTCTTGTAAGCATTATCATCTCCTTTCTCCATTAGCGACTCTTTCCTCCTTCTATAAGATTAAAATGACACCTTAACTGAGAGCGAGATTATAATGCTCACTCAGAGGACTGCCAACAATTCCAGCATATAGAGGGAGTGTTATTCCCCATCATTTAGCCATTCTGACATCAGCTGGGTTATATTCAACTCAATTCTTACTCTATCCAAGTGCAAAGAGCATCAGATCCCACAGGTTAAGTAAGGAGTCAGTAGGCCTCCCCTCTCTTTCCCCCAAGTTCACACAACAACCCAAGTTTTGTCACCTGTTTGTACCTTTGAAGGGCAGGCTATGCAGATCAGAGGCTCCAACAAACTCTTCCTTGGGTTCAAAGCACAGATCTCAGAGAAACATTTCACTTAACAGCTCACCAGTTTATTAGAAAATGATAGAACTCAGAAAAGATATGTCCTAAGGTATCTAGGTATCTAGGAAAGGGTTCAGAGCTGCCAGGCCTCTCCAAGCACACCACTCTCCCTGAATTTCCACACATTCACCAACCTGAAAGCTCTCTGAATTCTGTCCATGGAGTTTTATAATGAAGCCTTACACAGGCATGGTTGATTAAACTACTGGCCACTGGTGATTCAACCTCCATCCCCTCCCCTCTACACTCCCCTGAGGTCAGGGGTGGGCATGAAAGTTTGAACCCTCTAATCAAGGTAGCTTCCCAGGGCAAGGAGACCAGCTTTAGGTTACTAGCACCCTTCCAAAAATCACCGCATTACCGTAACAAAAGACACTTAAAAACAAAACAAAACCGACAACCAGGAAATCCCAAGAGTTTCAGGAACTCGGTGCTAGAAACCAGGCAGAGATCAAATATATATTTTCCATGAATCAAAACGACACATGATTTTACTGGTTTCAGTCAAATCCATGTTTATCTAGGTATTAAAAGAGATTTCCTGTACTTATCACCGAAACAAAAACGTCATTATACAGGATTTGTGTTAATGTTTATTATAACATTCACTATGTTCCCATAGAATGTAAGATACCTTAAGATGATTATAAAAGGTTTTCTTGCCCTAATGGATCCTGTCAAGCTCTCAGAGGCTGAGAAAACACACACCAAAGCTTCTAAGGTAAGTTATGGATACTGCTATTCATTAGAAGGGAAAATAAGCACCAAATCACCAGGGGAACAGATGAAACAAAATCAGCCCTTGGGCACATGCAACAGAATTGCGGTGACCAGCGGAGAGGAGTCGGGGAGGGAGCAGCAAGTGGCCGCTAAGCCCACTGGACAAAGGTGAAGAGCACTTGATTTGGTGCAGCGCAGGGTGTGTTGATGTGCCTCTGAGGAACAGGGAAACTTGCACACAAGGGGAACCTACAAATAAGAGTATATTTTATTTTGTAAAATCAAAGTTATTTCAATCATATAAAAAACAAATCTTGAGTTTCCTTATAGGCAGTCCCAGATTTAAATTCTTCAACTAATAACTAAAGTAATCTTTTTTCACAAAAGAAATCAACTGTTAACCATCCAAGCAGCATAGGTTCCACACCAATACAAAGTGAAAATATCATCGAATTAAATCAAGGTCATTCTTACCAACAAGAACTATAAACTGCTTGCTAATAGGAAACAAAAAAGCTAATAAGCTGGAATCAATATCCTTTCCAATATCCTTAAACATAACACCAAATTCTCATAACCCAATAGATTCCAAGTTCCTTCATAAAGGTGCATGATTTCTTTAACATTCTTTGAATAAAACTTTTTATCCCAAGGCAATTTCTGAAGATTCTACCATTCTCTCATACTTCTATTATTCCTGAAGACAAAGATAGCAACCTAAACCAATAAAAGAAAAAAATTTAGAAGAAAAAAAGCTCTAGCCATGGAAGATGGGAAGAACAGGGAAAGCAAGTTACCCAAGATCCCATGATAACTACACAAACAAAACCACCCACAACCCACCAGTCAACAATCCTCTACAAAAACAGCAATACATTTAACAGCTCACTCTCGGGTTTTCCTAAATTCCTACAGTTCTAAACTCTTCAACATTCTGTGCTTTCTACAAAAACTACCAGCACTTCACTTCCTCCTGCAAATTCTTATACTTTAAAATGAACAAAAGTTGGTCAAAGCCATAGTTTAAAAGCTAGTCGGTCTTGCATTTTTGATGATCATTTGTCTCTTGAAAAAGTGATACCACCACCCCAGCACCCTCCTTGTAGTTTCATTGTTGAAACAGGGAACACCTCTGGCCAGTTAGTACTTTAAAAATGTTGTTGGTGTACCCAGGTGGCCCAGTTTCAGCCTCCAGGTAAGTCTGCTGCTTTGGCTTGGGGGGCAGGAGTCCCTGACAACCAAAATGAGCAACTAAATAAATAAAATGCTTCTTCCTCCTCTCTCTTCCTTCCTGCTTACCTATTTGCCTTCACGCCTGCCTGCACCCTTTTCGCTTTAAAAAAAAAAAGTTGCCAAGGTTATATCTGGAGATAGGGTTGAGCTCATCTTGAGATAATTTATTTCAAGGATGCCTTTCCTTTCCTACAGGCACTTTCCACTGAAAAAGAAACAGGCAAACTCCTCAGGTGGGCAAGAAACACGGTTAATCAAGTTATTGCTAAACCTTATTACCCACACAATCTCAACAACCCTTTGAGCAATAAATGGGAATCTTAAAAGCAATGCTGAGCAAAATTCATACAAAATCCACAAGTTTATTTATCTAAAGTTTAAGAATAGGCAGTATATTACTTAGTAATGAACACAGAATTACACCACCTATGAGGAAAAGCAAGGATGAAATGTCTATGAAATTTTTCTATGATGAAGATCATATTTCTATGATGAAAATAAATGGAGGGCACCGAGAAAGCATACACAAAGCTTCTGAGGTGGTGGAAATGTTGTGTTTCTTGACCTGGATGATGGTCTCAAAGGTGTTTGTTTTGTGATTAGTCATTACACTACTGCACATTAGGTTTATATATTTTCAGATTGGGTCATATTTCATGAAAAAAGAAAAACAATTTTTTAAAACTAAAATAGAAACCTCACAGATAAGCCTTTGAAAAACACATTTTTCTCATATTGATAAAAACATGTAAGACATTTTCTAATACCAAAAATTACAAGAACAATGCCTTCCAATAACGCTGCACTTCATTACTTTTCCTTGAGTTACACAATTAAAATGGTGTAAGTATGTTTAAAAAATCTTAAGGCGTGCCCTGGTGGTGAGCACTGGTTGAGTCAATCACCTCCAAAGGAGCAGGACACATACCCCTGAGTTCGAGGCCCAAGTCTGTGGTGAAACACCCAGTGTGAACTAGATAAAAATAAAATAAAGTGCTTCTTTCTCTCTCTTCCTGCCTGCTCACCTTCATTCCTGCCTGGATCTTTCCTTTTAAAACAATAAATGAAATATTCTTAAATAGAGCATATTATACTTTATAGGTTTACAGGGTTTTTGTATAGTCATGAAGTAAATAAACAGTGGTCACAAGTGAGTTTGTCATGTCAGATTCTTTTCACCAACTCCATCCACCACATGACACTCAAAGGAACTTTAAAATATAGTAATTCATAATTTCTAAAGATTTTTTTACAATTTTTAAACAGTATGACAAACAATACAGGCTTTTACCTTCAACATCACACATATGCTACAATATTTTCTCCCCATCTATGGAGAGAAAGAGAAATCCAGTAATTTAAGTTTAAACACCAAACTCGTATGAAGTCTTTCACAGGTTGGAAAGACTGCTAGATAACACCAAAAACTACTGTACTGTAAAGAAAAACCTTTACTTCAGAACAGCTAATAAACCTGTAAGGCATAAAAAATTAAATGGAAACCCCACCCCATGCCCCAAATTAATACTTCACAAATATAAACATCAAATTTCTTTGTCTTTATGCATATTACGTTCCTTTTAATAAAACAGATTATAGAAACAACATGGAAATTATAAATAACTGGTACACACAATTTCTTAAATCACTACTTTAAAGTCAAGCTTCACATGAAAGCTGTTTCCACAGTTAAAAACCTGAATTACCAACATTTCCAGTATTGTCAATTTAGAATAGTAGAAACTACTTGTATTCATCTCAGAAAATTCCTTCTAAAGCAAATGCAGGTGCAAAGAAAATAGAAATGTAGCCAAGCTAACAAGTGTACCACCTTAGGAAAAGTACTTCACTCCTCTAGTCCTCAGCCTTTGTGCTCAGAAAACATACCAACACGTACTCCAAAAAATCCTGCAGGCTACATAAAAATCTGGGTCTACTCTGAAAGTTTGGCATCCATCTCATAATTCCCTTAACTGAAACAGTTATTACTAATTTCAACCTCATTACTATGAACTTTTTACAAACAAAATAGATCTAGATGAAGACAACATTCACTAGGATTTTCCTCTCATTCTATTCCCTTACAAGCCCTATCTCTGAAAATTCCCTAAGTCATACAGGTTTAAAAATTTCACCTATCATCAACCCTTCTCTCTGCTCTACATAAAAACAAATTAGCCATCATCCAACTAGCAAGCTTATTAGTTATCAAGAACAGGGATTGTGCTAAGGTATTTTGAGATGCCAGTATGTTAAGATTTATACCAGGGAGGCTGATTAAAAACATAAATTAAATGAAGGACACTTTCATTTAAGTCTGCCTTGGAGGCAGAGGATGCAGTAAAAAGGACATAGATTTTGGAGTTAGACCTGCAATATTCAATCCTAAGGGAACTACAGAATTGAAATATCTTTTATCTAAAGAAAGAAAAGATGTTACCTTATCCCCTTAATTCTATGATCTAACACTGAGTTGTAAAACACTATAAAAACAAAGTGTCTACTACCATTGAGAACATATATTAAAGCTATCCTGCAACACTAAGTTCCATATAAAAAAAAAAAAAAAAGATCCCACAACTAATTAGTGCCCATTACAATCCTTTAGAAAAGTATCGACAAATAACATAAAAGTTGACCAGCATAAAAGCATTCATCAAATTATATACAGGTTACATTTCAAAATGTGTTTAGATAGCTTTCATTTGAAACTATGAAAGTATTTTTCCAAAGAAATAAATTCTAAAAAGTGGTTAGATTTTTTTTTGGAATGTCTACAAATAGCAGTTAATTTACACTTACCTAAAATGTGAGAGCCTCTGGGGCAAGTGCTTCTATCTCTTCCAACTCATACCCTAAGACACTTTTCTTTGGTATGTTTACTGCAGTATTATTTAAGAGCCAAGAACTGGAAACTGCCTAAGTGCCCACATCAGATGTATGGATAAAGACGTGATATACATACAAAATGGAATACTACATAGTGCTTAAAAAGATGAGATTCTGGCAAAATCTGTGGCCCAGCAGTAGGGCTGGCCATATTTCCTTAAGACAAGAAATGGGACAATGGATGGTAAAAATGGGCCAGGGGTATGAGCTGGCAACTAAAGGAAGGAGGCAGAGCAATCCCAGCTGAGTCAGCAACAATTAAGTGCCACATGATGCCAAACAGTAATGACGTGTGGTCCAGAGGGGGTTTCATACAAATGGCCAGGGCTGGTACAAGGAATTTTGGCAGGAAAATCAAATGACGAACCTATAAACCCCACTCTAAATGCCCTAAGACACTTGCTGCTTTAACCATCCCAGTGCCAGAAATGCCCAATAACCCCCACAGCGCCAGAAGTAACTCCCATAGTACTTGCCTGCAGCTTGACCACCCTATCTGTTCTGCTCCCTCTGAAGAAACAGGCACTTGAGGGGTGGGAGTGGGGGTTCACCCTCTTCCCCTGAGGCTCCTGTTTCCTCAGGTGGAGGGGGCAGCCATCTTTGGGCCCCCCTCAATAGACTGGGGGCAGGGAAACTTAACTGCCATTTTTGTCCCACATTAAAGACAGCTCTGGTTTATTAAAAACAGGACAAAATTGACATTTATATTAAAACAATGGGATGGTTGGGAAATATGAAAAATATGACACCGTCCCATTGAAAATGGTACACATTATGGTCAGCCTACCTAGCAGTTTAGCACACCCTGGGTGCAGTCCACACACATCCCAGGGTCCTGGGTTCAAGACCCAGGGCTGAGGGGACCAACCAAGATGAACAACTAAATAAAATAGGGCGTGCTTCTTCCTCCTCTCTTCCTGGCCGCAACTTTTCTTTTATTAAAAAAAGGGAATGAAATCCTGTCATTTGCAACATGGCTGGAACTCAAGGAGATTATGCTAAACGAAATAAGTGGGATGGAGAAAGACAAATAACTGGATGCTATCACTCATATGGAATATCAAAAGAAAATTAGTAAACAGGCAAAACAAAAACCAACCCTTGGACACGGACCATATATAATTGAGGTTACCAGTCCGGAAGGGGTGGAGGCCGGAGCAAGTGGTGGTGGGGTCCATGGGGTCCAACGGACAGTGGCGAACTATTGGTAATCAGGTGGTGGGCACGATGTGTTGTCATATATGTGATGAAGAATGTGCACACAGGGATTTATATTTCATTGCAAATCCAAGTTACTTCAATAAAAAAAATGAAGTGTTAATGGTTTACAAACAACAAATATCCACCAGAATCAGGTAAAGCAACTAACGGGGTAAAAATGGAGTGGTAGGTTAACCAATTGCATTTTCCCCCTTTCAACAGCATTAATTTGGCCCGTACAGAATATATGGGTCCTACATTTTTTGGAGAAGTGTTTGCCACTTTTGGAATCACATATAATATCAAACTCCACATCTGCATATAACATGGTCAAGAGCATGAGTAAAACTCAAAGTAAGCAACAGACTGACAAAAAGATTCAAACAAAGAATTTAGGAGTTCCACAGTCTAATAAAACCAACGCCAAGTCCTTTTCAACAATTTCAAAGTGTCTACTGAGACGACAGATTCAGCAAAGTGGAGGCATTTAAAAGACACAGGCTAATGTACTGACTTATGATGTACTCAGATAAGTTAATCAAAATCTAGAACAGCGGAATCTGATCCCAACATACAGTCCAGCTGAGGATGACAGAGAACTAGTATTTACACTCACTAAGTTCAAGTATCGTATCGTATAAAACAAATGCTATTCAATTAGATACCCTCTATAGGCAGTTTGGGGAAAAAAGTCAGTTTTCACAGTGACTACAAGCAGGACATAAAAGCAGTAATGAACAGAAAGATAGATGATAATCAAAACAGTAAAATAAAATATTAACTGTAGAATCTACATGTTAAGTATGAGCATTTCACTTTTTATAAAATTCTTTTTATATGCTTGAAATTTTGTACAACTTAGCATTATAGAAATCTGTTGAATTGTGGGGTACCTTATAATAAAGTTTAACAGTATCCTAAGATCACTGTTTTCAAAGTAAACAGAAAAGGCTAGGATATAGTCACTTGAGAATATTAATCTTTCATTATTGAAGTGTACATATGCACTAGATTACAATGAAGAGAACTTTTCATATTTTCTTCTATCCCAAAGCACTCAAAATGTATGTTAAGAAGATAAAAATCAGAGATACTTTAAATATATACAGTCTAGTAAGTTTAACCGTATTCGTCATAACTAGGTGAGAGCCTATACTTCCAAATCCTTACAATGACTGACTTTCTAATGCTTGGTCTACAACCAATGTTGTCTTTATACAAATTACCCCTGTCAGTAAGAGATGTGCAGTCTTACACAGATTCTAACCAGGAATATGCCACCTCCTGAAATCTGTCAGTACTACACCTAGATAGAGAAGCCAACACATTCATCCAAAATAGGAACAAATCCAACCCCATCACCCAATCCAGCAGCTCAAGGCACTCCCAGCACCTCCTCCCTAAGTATTCTTGAAACTTTGATCTCAAAAAGCTCAAGGCTGAACAAATTTTAAATGACAATGAAATGAATGACTGAGGTGAAACTGGACTGCTGTTGCTAAAGATTCCACAAAGTGATTTTAATATTTGGGGATGCTTATATTCTAAAACTGGTTTTGTAACCCATTTTGTCTTCTTCAGAACTGAGGTCAAGAGCCTCTTTTTTGTCATCTTACAGAGAAGAAAAACATGGACCTCTAAGTACAGGCAGTTATCCCCAACTTACAGCTTCTGTTCCAAAGGTTTATCACTCCTTTGAAAACTTGTGTTTCTACTAATTAACCTATTGATTTTATAGTTTCTATGAAAAATTGTATTATTTCAACTCTAAACGACAGCTGTCCGCCTGCAAATAGGCATCTGCTGTGCTATTACAGTTAACTGCAACTAAAACTCCAGGCTCAGAGAATTCTTTCTCCAGGGAGATTCACTACAACCTGTGCAGGCAGGGAAAAGGACAGCTCTCCTTATATAGGGAATTTTTACACTACCTCTGTGGATATTATAAGAACATAAAGGTTATGAAAAAGTTACTTGGTTAATATGATGTAAAAATTACAACATATTTTAAGTAGAAACGACAAGAGTAGAAATGAAACTTTGTTCCAGATTAAAAGATAAAACTAGGCACTGTTAAACTAGTTGGTCAACCAAATGTTTGGCAAGTACAGACAACATATTCTCAAAATGCTTCTTCATGTCTGATGAACCCAGTTGATAAAGGAGGAAATGACTAAAGTGAAGTGAGATCATTACAAAAAATGCTGCTAAATTCTAAAAAAGTGCAGTGTATCAAACATGTCATAACAACAAACACCTAATATTCAGCAACAAATACCTTTCAACTGGCAAGATGCATAAGAGTGACACATTTTAAAGAGTGTAACTCTGTGACAATGTGTCACCTTCAGGAGCTAACTAGAGTCTTACACAATTTTAGTACTGTAAAATTTATAGAAATTCCCCATCCGAGATAGCAAACTTTTTAATAAAAAGACTTCAGAGATGAAGCCAGTAACAGACATGAAATGGGATTAGGGCAGGCCAAAATAAAGGGGCTGTGAACAAAGAACCTTGAGAGAAGCATTTAAATACTGTTAAAGGTTCCTGTCACTGCCACAGGTTAAAAGTAATCTGAGACTCTCAAGCTAGTATGACACTAGTGTTAAATTGTAGACCAAAAGTAGTCCTATTAGTGTCTAAAGGAAAACTGCTTTAAAAGTCCAAGTAATGATAGGTAATCTAAACCTAACTGCCCCTTAAAAAAAAACTTTAATAATGCATTATAAAAATGAGATGCCTACTTACTGT
The DNA here is from genome assembly GCA_004363575.1 of Solenodon paradoxus. Lineage (NCBI taxonomy): Eukaryota > Metazoa > Chordata > Mammalia > Eulipotyphla > Solenodontidae > Solenodon > Solenodon paradoxus. The sequence goes on from RJWH01002175.1 coordinate 130,654, forward strand.
AGATCTTCAAAAGGTATGAAAAGAAAAACAGAAGTGAGCAAGCGAGGTTGGTTTTTTTTTTTTTGGTCGGAAATGTAATTCTCATTCTCAATTATACTTAGACATTAAATTTATATTGGCAAATCTCCCCTAGAAATGCATGAATTAAAACACAAATGCTATATTTACATTTAGCTAAAAGGATGTTTCAGAAATGTTTTTATACATGAGAAAAAAAAGCCAATTTTTCACGTAAGTAAAAAAGGTTATGCTCTCCTAACATGAAACTAGAAAAAAGATCAACTTTTAATTCTTCACCATTCTTATAAAAAAAGGGGGGGGGGGGCAATGGAGGTAGGAATTAGTATCTGTGAAGTAACTTGAGAAGCCTTTTAATGATTACATTACTTAATTTTAGTAGTAATGTTTGGCTAATATTCCTACCTTTTCTTCAAAATAAGGAAAACTGATAAAATCGTCTCAGTAAATTGTGAATTTTTCCAAAACCTTTACATTTCAGCCTCAACATTAAGAAACAATATTCGCCTCATTTCTAAAAACGATAGGCTGGTAATACTTTTCACAATTTTGTTACTGGTAATATTTGGTCAGCCATGTGCCTGTCTGCTATTGAAATTTGAAAAGACAACTTTCCCTTTTCACAGTTAATATTAGCAGTTTTCAGTTTCTTTCTGGTTTCAACAATGATGCTTACATGTTTCAAAACTAATACTTTATCTAGTTTATGAAGCTTTAGAGTATTTTCCTGGACCTCAAGTAACATCAACGTTTTTAAGTGCCAGAAAAAAATCAAAACCTCTAAATGTAATTACAACATTTCACAGAAGAATGTCACAGTAATTAACTGTTTACCTAAAGTGAATTCCCGCTGAGTGGGCCCCGCTGGTGTTCGACAGACGCTGCACTACCCATTTTTCCATCCCTAACAGAACTTTAGTCCAGTATTTTAATCTATAGGCGACTTAAGCCCCCAAACATCCATCATCCAGGTATTCGGTAACTCTCAAGAATATCGTCCTCTGTATTTCGAATGATAACAAATCCTGACGCTTAGCTGGGTCTGATCGTAAGGAAGTAAGATTAACTCGAGGCTGTTAGGTCAACAAAGTGAGTTCAGTTCGTTTACGACGCCTGGGTCCGGCGTGGGGTGGGGGTGGGGGGCCTAACAGGTTAGGCAAGGTGGCCAAAATTAAAGCAATCATCCCATCGAGAGAGTCCACAACCCGTGCGGGGTCTAAATTAGCCAGGGCTCTTCACCGGGTCATTTCCGACGGCATTCAGGCCAGTCTCCGGGGCCAAGAGCAACTTGGGTGTGAGACTCGGGGGCTCCCCAGCACCGTGGCACTGCTGGCTCGGTGGCTCCCGCGTCTTCCTGCAGAGCCCCACAAAGGAACGAAAGCAGTGCTTTCGAATGCGGGGAACCCTATCCTCCGGGTGACAGTTTGGCGAACAAACTAACGCTCTTGCCCTACAAAGCGACCCCAAAGAACTGTGAGCCGCGAGGGGCCGAGAGCACGGAGGGGCCTGGGGGAGCACGCCGCCCAGAAAGTGCAGAAGGAGAAGCAAGCCCGAGTCCTGGGCTCTCAGGCCACTTCGGGCTATTCTTGCGTCGCCTCCAACGCCCCACTCGCGCCGCTTTTCTCTGCTGGTTATTAGCGCCAAAGCGAGACGCCAACGCGGAAAACGGCGCGACGGAGCCGAGCGGGCGCCCCGATTCGGACGCAGCGCCTCGGGCGGCGGGCGCCCCGACACCCCGGCGCCCCCGCAAACTCGCGCCGGGGCCGGCGGGCGGGCGGGAAGGCGGCGTCCCCGCGAGTCGGCTCCCGGTGGCCGCTCCGGGCCGCGGCGCGCCGGCCCTCCAGCCTCGGGGACAGTGGCCGCGCTCGCCGGCCCTCCGGGGGCGAGTCCCGCTCGGGGCGCTGGCGCCGCCGGCTTCGCGGGGCAACTTGGCCGCGGGCAGGGGGCGCGGCCGGAGCCCGAGTTCGAGCCCGCGTCGCCCCGCGCCCCCAGCTGGACACCCGCGGCCCCGACCCCGGCCGGGACGACGGGGCGCCGGAGCCGCCCGGGCCGCGCGGGAGGGACCGGCACTCACCACGGGTCGAACTCGTGGATGATGCTCTCGAAGCGGATGACGGCGAACAGGCGCGAGCTGAAGCCGGCGAGCCAGGCCAGGAACAGGATGGTGAAGGAGAGCAGCGACTGCCAGCCGGCCGGCTGCGACAGCCCCCCGGACAGCCCCGCGGGGGCCGGCCTCGGCGGCGCCACGCCGCCCGCCGCCTTGTGCGCGCACTGGGCCCCGGGCCCGTGATGGCCGTGCCGGCTGTTCCCCAGGGCCATGAGGCCGCTCCACGGGGACGAGTTGAGGGACGACTTGTGCTTGCTCTCCGGGGCCGAGGGCTCCGCCATGTTGTGCCCCGGCGGCGGGTCTCGCTCCGCGCGCCGCCGCCGCCGCCGCCGCCGCCGCCGCCTGGAGTGAGGGGTGCTGGGCGGGACCCGGAGGAGGAGGAGGAGAAGGAGGAGAGGAGGAGGGAAGAGCGCCGCGCGCTCCCGCCCTCAGCGCCGCGAGGCCGGGGGACAAGGGGTGGAGGCGGCGGCGGGGAGTCTTCGCCTCAGCAGTGGCCGCGACCGCCGCTCTCGCAACTCGAATGGCCCTAGCGCCCCACTAGCCATCCGTATCCCCAGTGAAGCTGCGGCAGCGGCGGGAGCCGACGGGACGAGGGCGCCAGAGGAGGAGGAGCAGGCGGAAGCGGCACCTCGGCTCCGAGCGGCAATGACATTAGCCCTCACGCTCGCCGCCCGCCCCGCCGAGAGAAGCGGGAGGAGGAGCCCCCTGGAGTCCGGGCGGAGCGCAGGCTGCCTCTGACTCCGCCCCCGGCCAACAGGAACTAGCCCTTCCACCTGTCACAATGCGACAGGTCCGTTGGGGAGGCGGGACCAGGACCACGGCGCCCTCCAATAGGAGCACGGGTTGGGGCGGGGCTTGAGCCAACGTTCGCCCGACACTCCCACCCCCGGCCCGGCCTCGCGTCCATTCGCCCCGGAGCGGCCGAGCTGCGCGGCTACGGCCTCATTGTCGGTTGAAAGACGCGGCTCAGCGCGGCCGGGTTGTCGTTGAGGACGGGTGCTAGGCGGCTCCGCTCGCCGCTTGGAGTTGAGCCAGGCCGAGGGGCCACCTCCTGAGGTGGTCCGGAACAGCGGCGTGGCCACCGTCAGAGCGGCTAAGGGGAACGAGGGGCGCCGCACCGACCCGCCGGCGCTCGCGGACTCTTCGCGGTCGTGACTTTTAACCCGCTTTGCGCGGAACGCTCACCACGTGACTGAGCGCGCAGGCGCACTGCCCTCGCCGTGGGCTCGTGGGTCTGGCCGGCTGCGCTCCGCCGCCCGGGGCGCTCCACGCCCGGCGCTGCGCGGGGCCGGCCGCGGGGTCGCCGCGCTGCTGCTCGCGGGCTGCGTCCCGCGCCCTGCCTCCCAGGAGCCGAGCCGAGGCGAGGTTGCCGGCGCGGAGAACTTGCGGGAGCCGGCGGACAAGCCCACAGTTCTAGAGACCCAGTGAGGCGGGCGAAGCGCGACTTTGGCGTTTTTCGCTTGTTTCTCTAACTGCACAATGTACATTCACTGAAAATATGCGCAAGTGCGGGAATTCATTATTCATGGCCGCTTACATTCCATCAAATGAGTGCAACCTAAGGATGGACTTTCAACTGTTAACCCAATTCCCTCTTTGGTAAACAGGGCTGAAATTTCCTATGTGCAAGTGTTTGCACAGCTAGGTTGTATTTCTCTGCCTTCATCCCTTTTCCCCATGCCCAGCCTCCCCACGGAAGAAAGTGCCATGGCGTAGACCGAGCTCTAACTGCATTTAAACCTCGGTGGAATAGTGGGGAAACGAACTTGTGATATAAGCCCCAGGAAGGGTATGGCACGTCCAAAATAATCAAAACTCAGTATATTCTTGGTTAATTGTTCATGTAACTGAACAGTTAATTGTCCATTTTATTAGGTAAATAACATCTGAATTTAATAGGGTGTATTCGTGTAACCTTATAAAGGCACTGAGTTATTAAGTCATTTCAGATTTTAACATATTTGGAAATGGTGTTTAAATAGTAGGTCTTTTCAAAATGCTGGATAAGTGAACAAACGTGCTTAGTTGGAGGTCGCTCTTTGAATGGCTCCAGCTACTCTTTTAACCTGCTAAGTGATTATCTTTTCTCTCCTGGCTTTGCAAAAATAAATAACGATTCTCAGGAAGGAAGTGGATGAAAAGATTTCCAGAAATAGGCTTACCCACCTACAATTAGTAACTGACATTTATGGAACATCTAAATTGTAATGAGAGTTATGATAGAATAGCTGAGCCTTGTAGGAGAACGGTGACAAGTTCTCAGAGTCAGTGTGCTGTGTTCTGTGAACCAATGTCCTAGCAGACTGAAATCAACTTTTGTGTTAAATTTTTTTTCCGCCTATTTCTATTGTCTTTTGTGTGCTTTATGGTTCTTTAATGGCAGGGTCCAAGATCTGAAAAATGGCAAGGCTTGACTCAAGCCCTCCATTGTTGCTTACTAATCATGTAACATTGGATAAGTCACCTTCATGGGTTTCACTTTCTGCTTTTCAATCAGCTGTTAATATCAAAGGAGATAAGTTATCTGAAAATACTTGGAAAAATTGTTAAGGAATCTGCAAAGGCAGGGTAGAGGTCAAAGTGAAAGTAGAAAAAAACTTACTTGGTTTTTACTCACTCACTCATGGATTTGTTCAACAAATAAATAAGTTCCCCCACCCCCATACATACATGTAGACATATACATATATACAAATATACATACATATATAATGTGTAAAATCGAATCCTGCTTTTCACTTCAAATAAAAGCAAATAGTATAATGTGTTACTGAGTTGTGTCAAGCACTCAGGGCACCAGGGTGTGGCAACAGGGAACAGGAGCGACCCAGTTCCCGTCTTCACAGAGTTCAGCCATCCCGCCCTAGGGAGATGGCATTGACTAAACCATCACATTGCAAGTACCAAAATGCAGTGTGACAAACGCCATAGAAGAGAGATCCATGAGGGAATTGATCTGCATGAGAAGAGGACAGCATAACCCTGAAGAAGCAGCTCTGGGACTAAGGACTGAGGGAGGACAAAGGAACCAGGTAAAAAGATTGCAAGAGTTGTCAGGTCAGAGAAGTACACAAAGGCCACAATGAGGCAGAGGAGGAGGCAAGTAGAAGGATCCAAGAAAAAGACCAGTGAGGCTGCCACTCAGCGCGAAAAATGTGGTATAGAAATGAAAGGAACGGCCAGAGAGTGGGTGATGCTAAGAGGTGTTTTTTGTTTTGATTTAACCTGAGAGTAACCAAAAGCCATAAAGGGTCTTAAGCAGGATGTTATGTGTGTGCGATGGGAGAGAGAGAATCACCAAGCTGAAGTGTAGAAAGCACATTGGAGAGGAGACTGGTAGGAGAGCTCATCAGTACCTGTGCCCGCATCTGCGATTTCAGAGGTGACTTTTGAGAGGAATGTGCTGCTGAGGAACCACTCAGGTCAGGAACCCATGGAAAATAAATTGCAACATTGTTAACTCAATTTCCAGTCCACCAAGGTTGAAGAATCATTTCCAGTTGCGGGTGAAGCTTGAGTGTATTGCTTTGTCTCTGCACTTGAACTTCTTGATCCTGCTCAGTGCTTTTAACATCCTCATCGAATTCCCATCTCTGGGGGGTTGGATACTCAAGCAGAAGCATGCAGTCTGATAGGCAGAGTGGTAGGACCTCGGGAGCAAAGCCCAGAGAAGACCCAGGTCTAGCGAGGGGCTTCCAAAGGGAGGCGCTGTTTGAGCTGAAACCTGAGGGATAAGTAGTTCGTCTGATGTAACAGGAAGAGGGACGGGAGAGTTCAAGCAGAAACAAGGAAGTCCTTGGAATTTAGACACAAACTTTAGTACTAACACAGGCACATTTGAGACTGAAAGGAAGGTAAGAACCAGATTATCAAGTATTTGCCTGGATATGGAGTTTAGATGTTAACCTTTAAACAACTGAGAGTCATTGAAGCATTTTGAACAATACAACTATTGGCTGATGGGAAAACAATTTTTTTTGACAACTGGGAAAAGCATACCGGAAAGGGTGAGAGCAGAAGGGAAACGAGTAAGGAAGCATTTGCGGAACTTTAGACAGAAGAATTTGGTGCCACAACTGGGAAAGTGGGGCCCAGAAAGAAAGGAACAGAGGGTAGAGGTCTCGGGAAGGTAGAATCCCAAATTGATGGTGGGGGTGAGATAAAGGAAGTCAAAATTAGGCTAAAGCCATTGAGTGGGAGGCAGTGCCACAGAAATGGGGAACACAGGTAAAGGAGCAGGTGTGGAGGGAAGATGGAAGATGATCAGCTCAGCTTTGGAAAGGTCATATTTCACATTTCTTTGAAATAGCCAAAAGGAGACAACTCGAGATCTGACACTTGAATGGAAGGGTGTTTTTGGTTATAAAAGTCTGGGTTTCTGTAGCCATGGATGAAGTTTTGGTGGAACCAAATTTAGAGAGAAGATTGAAGACAGAACCCTAAGGAATTTCCAATTTAAGAAGCTAGAAAATCTCTGCAAGGAAGTCTACGACACAGCAAGCCAAGGGACAGAAGAAGCAGTCGAGAGAGTGATCGCCTAGCAGCCAAGAATGGGAAATCAAGTTCAGGTGAGCCAGCAGTGACACGGTGCGGAAGCGTGAAGTGTGACATCCTGCAAAGTGTACCTTGATTTGGCCACCAAGAATTGTCCAGTTGCTTTAGCAAGGCCAACTCAAATGAGGTGGTGGGGGAGCAGAAGCCAGACAGCCGTGGGTGAGGAGAGATTGGGAGCAAAGGGTGTGGGCACAAGGAGTATACGCCACCCTTCATAGAAATCTGGCTTCGAAAGCACACAAAAGACCTAGAAAGAAGGGACAAAATGGCTGATTCTCAGTCCCTAGTATTTCCCACTGTGGTCAAGAAAAGGTTTAAGTGCTGATAATGTGTCTCAGAAATGACACAGTTCTGAAAGAGGGTTCTGTCCATTCCTCAGGTAGATGTCAACACACCCGCCCTCCACCACATCACCAAGTGGTCTTCAGCATCGTCCTGTGGGCTCCGGCACCACCTGTACCCCCACCTCACCCCATTCCCTACTGGTGGCCTCAGTTCTTTCCTGACCAAATGGTTTGTCCAGGAGGACGACAAATACTCTGGCTTAAGCTACTCTGGAGCAAGAGTTGGATCGATCCCACACAAACCTTCCTAGTAGAAAGTCCGAGAAGAAAATAAAAGGGAAATCTGAGGAACTGTTAGAGAGAGGAAGCAGGATTTTGATTAAGAGGAAATAATCTTAGTATAGTTGTTTACATTACAGTGTCTATATTGGATCCAAATAACACTAAAGAATTTGAAAGTTGAAGAATGTATTAAGAAGGAATGTAGACACCTTTCCTTCTCCACCTGTGGCTTATTCAGATCTGCTACTAATCTAGAAAAGAGGCTGTAAAGTTTCTCTGTAAAAACTACTACGTATATGTGTATATATACACACACACATACACATATGTATATATACACATATATATTTTACTTTATGGGTCATGTAATCTTAGATATTCTTCTTTGTCATCATAGAGACAATACATAAATTGTGTTCCAATAACATTTTATTTTTAAAAACAGGTGACAAAACTGTTCTGTCTTTACCGTGGTCCTACTTGCTTGTTGCGTTCTTTTCTAGTGTTAGTTACCCTCGGTTAGCCCTGGTCCTCATGAAAAATAGTACCTACACTGAGAAGCTTGTTGGGGAGGGGAGACCACAGTCAAATCACTTATAGTGCATTGTCGTAGTCTATCTTATATTATTGATTGGTGTTCATCTCCTGCTGTGCCTGATTTACAAGGTAGTTTTAGCGTAGTTAGGTATGTAAAGGAACAAGCAGTCTATTAGGATTTGGTACTGTCCCTAGTTTTAGGCCTTCATTGGGGTTTGGGACCGTTTCCCCTGGGGACACATGGTTCTTATTCCTCAAGTGATGCAGACTTGAGAGCTTGATTTTATTATTATTGCTATTTATTTAATATAATCATTATTATCGCTGAAGTCAATGTAAAGGCAATACACTTACATGAAGACGCTGCCTCCCGCCCTGTCTCCTGTCGTCGAATTCAATCCCTCCTCATCCCTTTAGATAATCATTTTTTTAATTTTTATTATTTTTTTCTAGCCTATCAACATTCTTTATGGAAATGCGAGCACATAGGAATATATTTTCTCGGTTTTCTATTCTTTTTCCACCCTCTACACACTTCTTGCCATCTTGATTATTGGTTTTCCTCAACCTTCAAGAACTTTCACTATCAGCTCACAGAGAAGTTCATGATTCCTTTTCAAGGGTTCCTGATATTCACTGGGATGGATATACCATATTAATTTGACCAATAAACCATCAGTGACATGTGGGTTGTTTCCAATGCTACTACACGATGAATAAACTTATGAAGAAGTGATTTTCCCAAGTGCAAGTGTGTTGGAGAAATGATCATATGTGAAATTTGGCATAGGTATGTATATTTGTAATTCCAATAGATAAATTATCCTCCATACAGGCTTGTATCAATGATATTCCCACTATGGGAGGCCTATTTCCCAATAGAATGTGTTAAGAAACGATTGGCTTTTTGCCAACTGAGGTGCAGCATAGTAGTTTTAATTTGCGTTTCCCTAATGAGTAGGACTGAGAGTACTTGCTTTTATATTTAAAGCAATCTTTTCACATCCTCAATGAGGCAGAATTGCTATCACGAACTGTGTATCTTTAAGCTTAATTAGTGGAATAATATACTCCAATGTTATGGAAACCATTAACCTGGATTGTTTTATTTATTAGTTGCTCAGAAAATGAGCTCAACTATATAAATTCATGCAAATCTGTTCATAAAAAAACAAAACTCTTCTACTAGATTGTCTATTCTAGATCATGTACTTCATGAAAATACCTTTGAAGTAATGAAGGGATTTATTTTATGGTGCCTTAAGAGATTCAGGTAGAAATTTTCTGAAGATAAAGTAAGTAACTGTTAGAAACACCTCCCCTGATAGAAAGGTGATTGCTTCATTTTGTTTTAATATCAGGAAATTTGGGGCCTTCTACTGTGTAGTTAAAGTGTCCACTCCTTCCCAAGAGCCTTATAGGAGCAGACTAATAAATAGATTACTTTAGCAAGTAATATTTTCTTTCAGTGTATTTCAATTATAATTATAGTGATTACCGTGATCACAATGCAGTATTGCCCAGCCCTAGATGTTTGTGTTTGTATTAATCCAAGCAATCACAGAATCAATAACTAACTGCTGTTCATTTATAAGGGAATGTATTAAATTGTGTTTTAATGTGGTGAACCATAAAATAAGCCAGAGTAAGGTTCAGAGAATTTTATAAAATAAGAAGAGGTTATTGTTTCTCCCTATAGTGTCAGGAAGGCAAGAAACTTGAAATAGGAATTCTTTCTGGCATAATAGGCAAATAAATGTCATGCTTCAAAAGTTGTATATACCTTTAAAAATATCTCTGTACTTCTTTTTATTATTTGTTGTGATCTCAAATGTTGAATTTTAAATTTAGGTACAGTAAGTATTATGCTGAAGAAATGTATTCCATTCAGTAATTATACAAAACAAACTCATTTACTAAGGAATTAGGAGAGCTTTTGTTGGTTATTAAATTAGTGACACAGTGAAGAATGAAGGGCACATTAGCTGGAAGTTATAAAATCAAAAACTGCAGTATACTTTGAAAATAAAAGCAAAATTAAAAGGCACCAAAAGGATATATTAATTTTAAAAATATTGTAAGTATCTAAAGTATTGTAAATGTATGTATGATTGGAGCGTGAATTTTACTTCCAATAGCTTGGGTTTCTTAGACTCAGTTTTCAAAGAAGAGAGATGTATTTGAGTTTCTGGGTAAGGAAATTTATAGAAAGGATGCACAGAGGAGTGAGAGATGGGAAGGCCTCTTTGCAGCTGCCCAGTCAGACCCTCTAGAAAACAAGAAGTTGTTTTGGGACACACAGCAATTCTCCTGTCTCAACAAAACCCAGTCAGGCCGTTAGCATGACCTGTCATCTCCTGTGTTCAGCAGCTCCCAGCACAGTGTGTTGACTCCACTGTTCATCGGATTTGCCACAGAAACTCCTTGCCACCCTCCCTCCCTCCTCTCATTTTCTCTCCCTATTCTCCTAAATTCTTGTTTCTTTCTAGTACAGACTTAGGCTGACTATATTTCCTATAGACAAAAACAGCACATTGGGATGCAAAAATGGGCCAGGGTTATGTGCTGGAGACTGAGAGGAGGAGAGGAGGTGGAGCAATTCGAACAGGAGCAGAGCAGCCGGGCCAGCCCTAAGCAATTGCTATGTGATGTCCATCAGTGATCACACAGTAATGATGTGTGGTTCAGTGGGACAACATACAAATGGCCAGGGCCAGTGCAAGGAATTTTGGCACCTTAGGCAAAAACCAGATTTGGTGCCCCTATAAGTCCCACTCTAACTGTCCTGCCTAAAACACATTCTGCTTTAACCATCTCAGTGTCAGAAATGTCCAAGTGCCAGGTGTCCCAGCGTCCGCATTGCCAGAGGTAGCCCCACAGAGTCAGAGAAAACCCCCACAGTATTTATCTGCTGGTTGCTCACTGTGTATTCTGTTCCCTTTGCAGAAACAGGCGTGTGTGTGTGTGTGTGTGTGTGTGTGTGTGTGTGTGTTTGTGTGTCCCCTTCCCATGACTCACGTTTCTTCACAGGGGTCGTCTGTGCCGGCAAAAGCTCTCTTTAATGTGGGGTAAAAGGGTCAGTTGCTTTGAGGTCCCTCAACAGACTAAGTCCAGAACAGCTAAAATTCCCCTTCTGCCCTGCATTGAAGACAGCCTTGGTTTATTAAAAACGGGACAAAATTGACATTTACACTAAAATGGAGGGACAGTTGGGAAATAGGGGGAAAATGGTACCGTCCTATTTAAAATGGTACATATGGTCAGACTGCACCTACTGCTTTGGGACTTGTGCTAACTGTCAGCTCTTGGGCCTCTCTCTGCTTCTCAGGAAATCTCTGAGCATCTGTCTTTGATCATTACCCCAGAGGCAGCCCCTGAAATGAGCTTTTGTGTGATTTGTTAGGGTAATTCATTAAGGAGGTGCCATCAGGAGGAGCGGCCTCAGGGAAGGGTGGGAGAAGGTGAAGGAAGAGTAAGATGCTCAGTAAGGACGTGGTCTCCGATGGTCCAGGAGCACCCGCTAGCCTCACCCCAGCAGAGGCCCATGGGTATAAGTTCTGCCTCCTGTGTTTGAAATTGGGGCCAAAGAACACAGGCATTCTTGCTCCCACTTCTGTCAGTCACTGGTTAAGGGCCAAGAGGATGCTTGAGCTGCTAAGATTTCTGGCTCTTTGGTTGTTGGAAGGGAAAGCAAGGTGTAGGAACGTATGTGAATGTGAGAGAATTGAAGCTCTCGGGTGTGGGCAGAGCACTGCTCACATTCAAGTGTGGCTCAGATTGGAGCTTCCTAAAGAAACTGAATTAGGTCAAGAAGCCACCCTTCAATTTAGAATGCTCCTGTTGGACTGCTGTATGGGATTCATCACTTCATTGCTGTGGAATCCTTGACACTGGGCATATTTCTTCAGTCCTGTCTGCTCCAGCTGGGCATTAAGGCCACAGGCTACAATGCCAGGTCACCTGTAGATAATAACCCTCTAGAAGGTGACTCTGACAGTGTGGCCGGGGTGCTTGCTTAAAAGGGAGGAGAGTCCCTGGCCTGCATCTTGCACCGTGACTGGTCTGTCTAGTGCAGACTAGTCTATTTTGTTGTAGTTTCTTTGCACCTATGTGTATCCTTGTCCTTTTAAAAAACAATTTTTTTTTTTTGGATTGAGTGTTTTGACAGTAACCTCCCAGCTCTCGACCTCAGGTTTTGATTAGTTTGCGGTAAGCAGGTTCTGCTAGAAACAATTACGATTCATGTACAGGAAAGGGAACAGGTACTTGGTGTTTTGCTTTTTAATTTATTTCTTACAATATTTCTGAAAGCAAGACCCCAACAATACCTATCTCAGAATCCCTGGGGTGCTTATGATAAATGCAAAGTCTTAGATCCCATACTTAGGATGTCTGAGCATGACATGAGCGTTTTCAGGAATCACCCCAGATCTGATTCATGTAAAAATGCAAGACACATGCTTTACAGAGTAGTTATTATTCACATCACTTTACTGTTAAGGATCTTGAAATATTAAAAAGGATAAGAAATTCACCAGAGGTCGTACAGTTAACACAAACATGCCTCAAAAGCTTTTGTTTTTTTTTCCATAAGAGGCTATTTCCATTGATGCTATGTTTGCAAATGAAACATGTTAAAAACACTTAGAAAAATATCTACTGTCAACTCGAAGCTGCTTTCAAGGAGTCTGCGATGACACGAGGCCTCTATGATAATCTTTGAATTTGGTCTAAGGGCAGTTTTTCAGTTGCACGACTGCAAATTGGTAACTTGAGGACTAGAAAACAAACAAACAAGACTGTGCACACAGGCAGCAAGCCTGGGACGCGAACGAAGGGTGACAGAGTCCGCAGGAGCGTGACGTTGAGACTGAGTGATGGCTCAGCAGCTTGTTGCAGACGCGGAAACAGTGGCGGTCGGGTGAGCGGCGGGCAGCAGCAGCCCTTCATCCTGGGCCACAGGCCAGAGCCAGGAATGCTGTCCTTCATGGAAGACAGCCCGAACGTGTGCTTTGAGTGTGGCTTCTGAAAAGGTGAGAGGGCAAGACTTGGAAGCGGCGGAAGTGCCTCAGATCCAGGCCTTCTGCAGGCCTTGCTCGTCGGGACGAGGCTGGGCTGTGCGGCAGCACAGACACATTTCTCCAGGAAATGTAGATGGAAACCTTCAACACAGTAGAGGGATCGCGTTTCTTTGCCTTCAAATCCAAGGATTGGCCTGTTTGAGAAGAAAGAACATATTTAACCAAAATCAGGTTTCCTTGTGTTCTATTGCCCTGAGACATTCTTTTGTGGAAAACGATTCAGAGATACCCCAGTATCCAGCAGGTCTGCTCTTCAACCTTGCCTTGTTTGAAGTCAGAATCTGTGTTTTTCCTGCTAAATCATCCTTCCATTGAAGATACTGTTATGGACTGCAGGTGTCATGCCCAATTCCTGTGTTGCAGGCCTAACCCCCTGTATTTGGAGTAGGGGTCTTTAAGGAGGTGATTAAGATTAAATGAGGTCATAAGGGTGGGATCTTACTCCAGGAGGACTGGTGTCCTACTAGGAAGAGAAAGAGATACAGGAGTTCTTGTGCACAGAGGAAAGGTCATCTGTGGTCAGAGGGACAACCCAAGGAGAGCAGCCTCCCCAGAAACACACCCTGCTGGCATCTTTGTTTTTTAAGGAAAGGTGCAGGCAGATATGAAGGCGAGCAGGCAGGCAGGAAGAGAGAGAAGGAAGAAGCACTTTACTGCACATCTTAGTTGTTTCCCGGGCCCCAGGACACAAACCAGGATCCTTGGGAGGAATGTGAACACGTGGAGGGAGGCCGCTGACCAAACCACGCCTCCACCAGGGCCTCCCCTTAAGGCATCTTGACCTTGGGTTTCCAGTCTCCAGAACTACCAGAGAATACATTTCTGGTGTTTTGACAATCCAGCGCGTGGTATTCTTTTATGACAGTACGAGCTGAATAAGTACAACCTTGCTGTCAATATGTTTCTCTCTAGGTGACTTTCTCTGTTCTAGCATATTCACAGACATTTTCAAAATGACAGAGTCTTAAACTTACAAGATTAAACCAGACTAAATCTAAGACACTAACACATCTATCTCATTTCTTGAAGAAACTCAGGCACATCTTATACTTTGAAGTCTTATCTTACCTATGTTCTAAACCTATTAGCATATTATAAAAACGTTCTATTTCATGTTTAAAGACTTTCAGTGAATTTGATCATAACCATAACATTTTTGACTATAGAGAATCCAGTTAATCCCTAATTTTATAGATTAACTGAGAGCTTATCTAAGGTACAGTGACTTGCATAAGACACATAACTTGTAAAGGTCCAGGTCAGGCCTGAAGTCAATTCTAGTGACTCTGAGTGTATCTCAAATGCCTTTCAATTCATCACAGTAAACTTTATATTACAAATGTAATAAATTTTTGTTTAGAGTCCCAAGATAATACAGATGATCAGAAACAGAATATTTCTCACTTTGACATTTGAAAGGAAAAACGTTATTTTGAGTATCGATTTATAATAATAATTTTGGGTTGTATTAGTCAGCTGCTGACATAATAATGCTGAATAACATTCAATTACAAAATATAGAGGCTTACCACCACAGGTTTTATTTTCACTCCTGGGCCTCTGAGTAATCAGTGATTTTGTTGGGCTCAGCTGATGTCAGTTGGGTTTAGCTTTGGGTGTGGGGAGACTGGAGGTCTCTACCATGTGTCTCTCTAGTTTCCTTGGACCCAGTTGCCATTCAGATCTGCTCCTCTCAGGGCAGATGGCAAAAACGTAATAATCAAGCTAAATCATGCAAACACATTTAAATCCACTGTTTGTGTAACATCTGATTATATTTAATTAACCAAAATAAGTCCTATAGCCAAGTCCAATATCAATGGGATAGAGCTATGTATATCATTCACTCTCCTGGGAATCATTGCAAAGTCTCATGGCAAAGAACATGCATGTATAATCTTATTACAGGAGAAAGACAGATTAAAAGAGTAATCCAGTCCATGAAAAAAATGTCATTTATTGTTTCTGGTTATTAGAATATAGTTTGTAAGATGTGCTTTATATAATTCTATGCAGAAAATTTATTAACCAAAAGCAAGAATAAATTTCAATATACGGTAGATAGTCTCTTCTTTAAGATAAAGAAATGTAGTATTAATTAAATGTTCTATATTTCTTGAGCAAATTATATGTCTCTTCTGAAGAATGTCTGTTTTACTTATGGGCAAAGATTTTTTTAAATGAAGAAAAAAAAGAAATAACTTCCAGTTGTAAACTTGAAAAAAATTTAATTATGAGTTTTAATGTCTGTGGTGTGTAAACCTAACTTCATTTGTACCTAATCAAAGACACAATTATGAGTTTTAATATCTGTGGTGTGTAAACCTAACTTCATTTGTACCTAATCAAAGACACAATTGTCATAAAAGGAAACTTCTGAATCTAAGAGTGTGGAATTTAGAGCAAACAAAATAAAAAGGCCAGAGCAGAGTCCAGGAAGAATGACAGAGAAAAAGCTTTGAAGGGCTTCAAGAATGGGGAGGAATCCCCTATAGATCCATGCCATCCAATTTGTAATCCCATCTAGTCAGGGGCACTTTCATTTTGGGCTATCCAAAGGGTCACTTCGCAAAATCTCATTTTTAATTGGATTAAGAAAACAGATCATTTATTAACTTGCTAAACTGAAAAATCCCAACGCCTGTTTTGGTTTTAGTGGCACCTTATCAGGTGCTCAAGGTCCCTAGAACCCTCCTTTCTCCATCACACCCATCCATTTGGCAGCCTTCACCTCTACTTTGGCTCCACTTTCAAATAGGATCTCCCCTTGTAGTTCAAGATACCTACCATATCTCTAAATATTTCAATATCCCATGTTCAAATGAGATAAATATGATACACTCTCTCTCCTCCACTAGCCCCCAGGATTACCAGCATTCTTGTAGTATCTCATTGGTTCTGAGCAGGTAATGTTCTCATCTTAGAACTCTGCTGGGAGCTACAAAACTTAACCTCAAGCCACATGCCCCATTATGGAAACTGAATGGAGTCCTGGAGCATGTTGATTAAGAATGGAAGAAAAGGTTTTCTATGGGATATTGGGTTACAAAAGAAAGGAGTGTGGATGCTGGGGGCAGTTAACAAAAGATATTTATGAAATGGGTAAACTTATTGTGTTGTATTAGAAATATTTTTAGCTGTTCAATAGGTATAGGCAACACATAGTAATTCAATAATAAATTCAATAAGTTCCACTGAGATAAGGCTATCCGCTCTCACCACTGCTACTTAACATCGTACTGGAAGTCTTAGCCAGAGCAATTACGCAAGAAAAAGAAACAAAAGGAAGACAAATTGGAAAGGAGGAAATAAAACTGTAATTATTTGCTGATGACATAATTATACATTGAAAACCCTAAAAACTCTGTCAAAAAAACTACTAGAATAATCAACAAATACAGTACAGTGGCAGGCTACAAAATCAATGGACAAAATCAACTACATTTTTAAATGCAAACAACATGAAAGAAAAATGAAATCAAGAAAGCCACACCATTTAAAAAAGAATCTACTTAACAAAGAAGGTGAAAGACCACTACAATGAAAACTACAAGGCATTCTTAAAAGAAATAGAGGAGGATAGAAAGAGATAGAAAGCCATCTCCTGCACATGGTTGGGAAGAATCACATCATTAAGATGGTCATCTTACCTAAAGTATTATACAGATTTAATGCAATCCCCATTAGTATCCCACAGGCTTATTTCCAGGAAACAGAACAAAAGATCTTAAAATTTGTAGGGAATAACAAAAGACCCCTAATAGCCAAAACAGCTATGAGAAAAGAACAAACCGAAAGGGAATATACTACCAGACATTGAGCTATACTACAAAGTTATAGAGATCAAAATGGTATGGTACTGGAATAATAACAGCAGCAAGAGCAGTGGAATAGAACTGAATCCCCAGAAACCGACCCACGGACATACAGGTGGTTAATCTACAACAAGGAGTCAAAAGCATATGATGGAAAAAGGAAAGTCTCATCAAAAAATGGTGTTGGAATAACTAGACAGTTACATGCAAAAGAATGACTCTAACACCATTCACAAATATTAACTCAAAATGAACTAGAGACTTGGACATAAGACTGGAAACCATAAAATTCTTGAAAGACAACACAAGAAAGGCATTCCATGCCATCGACTTTAGAGAGGAATTTGGGGACTCAATACCAGAATCAAGGGAAACAAAAAGAAAAATAAACAACTGGGACCACATAAAACTATTAAGTTTCTCCAAGGCAAAAGAATATATCACTAAAACAAAAAGACAATCTACTAATTGGGAGAAGATACTTGTGTTCTGACAAGGGCTTAATTTACAAAATATACAACAAATTAAAAAAACTCAGTAGCAGAAAAACAGGCAATCTAATCAAAAAATAGGAAGAGGAATTTGAGAGACATTTTTCTGAAGAGGACATACAGATGACCAACAGGCACATGGAAAGATGTTCCTACTCACTGGCTATCAGGGAAATGCAAATCAAAAAATGAGATTTCACCTTACACCTGAAATTGGCTATTATCCAAAAGTCTGGAAACAACACGTTTGCCAAGATATGGAGAAAAGGAAACACCTTTATACTGTTGGTGGGAGTGCAACTTGGTACAAGCCCTATGGAAAACAGTATGGAGATTCCTCAAAAAATTGAATATGGAAATCCCATATGATCCCACCATCCCACTTCTGGGTATTTACCCAATACAAAAACACTAACTCACAGAGATTTATGTACCCCCATGTTTACTGCAGCCCTATTCACAAAAGCTAAGAACTGGAAACTACCTAAATGCCCAACGTCAGATGAATGGATCAAGAAGATATGGTCCATAGACACAATGGAACACTACACAGCCCTTAGAAGAGATGAAACCCTGTCAATTGAATCAACATGGAGGAATCTAGAGGGGATAATGCTAAGTGAAACAAGTCAAAAGACAAAAGATACCTGATGAACTCCCTCAGAGGTGGAATGTGAACAGACAAAACAAAGGGACAGGTGAAATAAAACCAACTCTTGGACACTTGCAATAGAACTGAGGTTACCAGGGGCAAAGGGGAGGGCAGGGGCGAGGCAAGTGGTGGCGGAGCCCACTGGACAACGGTGAAGAACACTTGGTGATGTGGTGGAGGGCAGGGTGTGTTGACATATATCTGAGGAATGGAGAAACTAGACATATGACTATTTTAATGTGTGAAACAAAGTTACTACAATAAAATACTAAAAAAGTAAAAACCAAAAAATAAAGTACATGAACCCTACTGCAACCACAAGGGGATGCAAACCCTTTATCTTCTGACCTGAAGTCAAAAGCTTTACCTATCAGGTCACATAGTCCACCCCTGCTCGCTCCCCAATAAAAGGATGTCTGATAAGCCACACTTGAAATTCAGTCTTGACAATCCTTCCTCATGCATTCTGTTCATAACATAATCTATTTAGATGGGTCTTGTATATTCATGAATCAAGGAGTAAAAACCTTGACTAAAAATAACAGATTTCATTTGACCATCTCTCATTTCTCACACACACACACACACACACGATATTCAATTGCCCCTTGGCCACTGAAACCTGAAAACATTCCAGAGAAACCCAGCATTTCTTTGGCTGTGGTCTTTTTTTTGAAAAGCCCCATATTTCTTGAATTCTTATTCTCACTCTTAGGCACACTGCCTGGGGAACATGACTTCTCATTGCCTCTGCGCAGGATTGAGGAAGACTGTTAACTCTTTGTCCAACCTGTAAGGTGTTCTTTTTCCACCCACGATGCTCCCCTCAGCATCCACAGAATGCACAGGACTGCTTCCATTTCAGCGTTGAGAATTGAACCCAACATTTGTGAGAAAAAAAATCTTGCTTAAGGTATGCCAACAAACTGCAGCAGTAACATTACAATGAAATTTATTTCTGCCTAAATGCAAGTAAGAGTTTCTCAAAATTAAGAGCACTCATTGTGTCCGCAAGCTTACTAAGTCACATAGGTAAGAAAACCCCTGAAGACTGAGTGCACTTGAAAACTGCCTTTCAGAAAGTGATTTTGAAATAAGAAATTCAAGTTTCTATGTACATTATTTAACAAAAAGAATGAACAGTTAATATGAATTTCTGTGACTCTAATAAGAGTCTTAGTTTTCCTCCTCTATTTTATCCTATTCATCTTCGTGCCCTTTAAATAAAAGATTTATTTTATACTCTACACATAATTATGGTTTTGTGCCTCTGCTTTAGTATTGGGGGAGATGCCTTGTTCTAACCATACTTCAAAAGCAGGTTTTATATTTTCAGAGAAATACTCAAGTGTCTTGAAGGTAGAGTGTCTAAGGACAGAATATATAGACATAGACCAACCAGTGTTGCTATAAAGATCTATACAGGAATTCACAAAGCTTAGCGTAAGTAGTAAGAAATAGCCCTGAGAGTGCCCAGTAAGCTCAAGAGATTTTTAACTCTACAGACCAGAATAAAGTAAGGAGTTCATTCAATTAATATTTATGCCTCTCACCCCAAAATACAGGACATTTTGCCAAGTCAACAGCACCATATATAATTCTGATTTTGCCTGGGGTCCAGGTTGAGCTAATTACTTTCCAAACAATAGCCTATAAAAAGGAACTCTGTTTTTAAAAAACTGTTTCTGGCTTTCCACATTCATTTCCTTTGCCAAGATGTGTACCTGATCTCCATTTTAAGAAGTGGTTATAAACTTCCTCTGAAGTTATAAAACTCGTTTGAGGTCAAGAGAATACAGCATCGTGGGCGCATCTTACCCTGTACTGAGATGCTGTTGTAAAGATTTAAGTCGAGGGAAGTGATCACTTCTGGACGGAGTCTGAAGATTGCACAACTAAAATTTTGAAGTGGAGAGGGGTAGGTTTTTGAATGCTGTTCAGAGTACAAAAATTACTTCACACACCAGGCTCCCCTGTTTCTCTTAACTCCTCAACCTCCTTTAGACACTCCAAACCACATGAAAAAGAGATGGGGAAGGGAGAGAAAAGAGATCTGAGAGGAGAAGAAAAGCTATGGGAGAGGCTGTGGGAGAGACAGAGCAAGAGAGATTACTAGGGAATAGGGGGAGAGGCCTTTTATAGAAATACTATTTTCAAATAATTATAGTAACTAAGAACAAAATCACATCTAATTATAGCTATGAGTTAGCAAATGATTGAGAACAAGAAATCTGTGTGCCAAGGGAAGAAATGCTGCTCAAGTGTTGACAGGAGCTTGGGAAACAGGAATGCCGGGCGTCAGACAGGTAAACATGGTGTCAAATATAGTCTGGAGCTTTCTTTTCCACTTTGAAGAACATGCAATTTTCCCACTCTTGCTACCACACAAAATCAAGGCCAATTTTTCACAAGTTTTATACCTGATTGATACACTCTCAAATTGACTTGCATTCAATTTTTCAAATGTTTTATTTGGAGATTCTTGATGTGTAACAGGTTCCTGTGTCGTGCTCTTTATGTACAGATTCTCCAAACCTAACATCTCACATAAACATAGTGCAGGGAGAACTCAGGTGGTTCCCGTGTTTGGTCTGGGTCTGGAGAGAAGTCTGCAGACCCAGGTGTGCGGCCCAACTGAGGCAACAATTACAAGTAACTAAATAAAGCGCTCTTCCTCCTCTCTCTTCCTGCCTGCCTTCCTCCTTTAAAAAACAACAACAAAACCAACAAAATGAAGGGTTTAACACTCATATGTTAACACTATTAGCTAAACTGCAGACTTTATTTGGATTTCACCTGTTTCTCCATTGATGCTCTTTTTCCTTTCCAGGAAAGGAATTCACATTTAGTTATTATATTAAGTATTGTCTGGGGTTGCATATTTGCTCTCCCTTCAAATTCATATGTTGTGACGTAACCTCCAATGTGATGCTGTTTGGAGGCAGGACCTTTGGGAGCTGGTTAGCTTATGATGGTGGCCACCTCATGCATGGGGTTTTCAGAAGGAACCAGAGAGCTAGTTTGCACACCTGCAGCCGTGTGAGGACACAATGGAGGAGTTAGCTTTCTGCAACGCACAACAGGCTCTTACAGAACCTGGCCGTGCTGGCCCCGGGCTCTTGGACGTTTAGCGCCCAGAACCGTGAGAAAGAAAGTGCTAGTGTTGATAAGCTGCCCAGTTTATGGTATTCTGTGATGGTTGCTCAAGTTGATTAAGGCACTTATCTATTGCTACATAACATATTGCCACAAACTTAGTGGCTTCCAACAACATACTCATTTTCTCACAGTTTCTATAGGTTAGGTGTTTGGATTCAGCCTCGCTGGATCCTCTGTTTAGGGTCCCACAAGACTGTAATGATGATGTCAGCTGGACTGCAGGCTCATTTGGAGGGTGGACTGGGAAGCATCCTTCCAAGCTCACGTAGGTGTTGGCAGAATTCATTCCCTGAGACTGGAGGACAAAGACGGTTGCTTCTTGCTGTTGTCGGATGGTGGCTACTCGTAGCCCATAGAAGCTGCGACCTGCTGTGTAGGCCTCCTCCAAGTGACAATTTCTTCAAAGGCAGCTAGGAAGAGAGATCTCTTGGGCAAGTCTACTGGCAATATGGAACCTACATCATGTATCATCATCTTAGAAATGACAGCCCATCATCTTTGTCATAGTCTATTGGACAGAAGCAAGTGAAGGGCATGGAAATCAGCAGCTGGGGATCCTGACTGGCCACCACAGACTCCCTCCTCCACGGATGTCCTGTCTCCTTATTCTCTTCTAATGTGACAGTTGCTCAGTCTTGTCATTCTTAGCCTTGACATTTTTGAAGAATACTTTTGTTGATTTGTGTACTTTTAACCATTGTGTGTGTAACAGCTGCTAAATGCTTTTCTCATAAATTCATGGGCACATACATATCTTTTACCCTTCCCTCAACCATAGTGAAAGCTAAGAGAACGGTTGCTTCACCTCTGGAAGCCTCCTCACTCAGAGCCTGAGCAGTTCAGAAGGGAGGAGTTCTCTCCTGGGTCCAACCAGGGGCACAGCTACTACACCTGTGGAGCCAGGCCACAGTGAGTGGGTCTGGGACTGGCCCAAGACCCAGCCACAGCCACTGAGAGGCTCACATGAACTCTCCCCAGGGCCACTGAGAAGGAGGCCAACACGGTAGAAACAGGACTTTGCCTCACAGTATGTACACCTGGAATGTAGTAAGCTTTCCACAATGAGTATTAATTAACTTTTGCTGTGAGACAGAAAACTCAACTTGACAGTCACTTAAGCAGTATACAAATGTTTTCTCTCACATAAATGGAGTCTGGAGGCAAGAGATCCAGGACAGGGTGGTGGCTTCACGGCCATCAGAGTGGCTTCTGTCTCTCTCGTCCTATGGTCCTCCATATAGAGCTCTTCCAGACCATCCCAACTGACTGCTTGAGTTTCCAGGTTGGAGGGAGGAGGAAGGGGTGAAGATGAGTCCTTTGAAGACACCTTCTGGAATTTTCTCATGACCTGTCTCATTGTAGAGTGTTGGTTAGAACTTTGGCACACAACCATGCTTAACTGCAATAGAGGCACAGACTGCAGATCCACGCCCCCATAATTACAGAAGTCAGCTACCTTTTCCTTCCTTCTTCCTTCCTTCTTCCTTCTTTCCTTCCTTCTTTCTTTCTCCTTCCTTCCTTCCTTCTCCCTTTCTTCCTTCCTTTCTCTTTCTTTCCTTTCTTTCTTCCTCTTTCCTTCCTTCCTTCATTCTTTCCTTCCCACCCTCCCTCCCTCCTTTTGTTTTTAGCTGAAAAAATCTTGATTGCCTCCGAGTGGAGGATTCTCTGAACAAAGCACACAAGTTCATCTTTATATCTTTATGTCTTTGTCCTCTTGAGCCCTCCATTCCCCTCCCACTTGTTCAGAGTGGAAACTGGGTTTTGCCTTCAATCTCCTAAGGGCCAGATTATGCATCTCCTTGCTCCATTTCCTTTCAGCCTGAAGGAGAGGCAACTGCTTGTATTTCTTACAACCTGCCTTCTTGGATTTGATTAAAAAAAATATGTTGTTTCATAAATGTCTACTCATAAGCTGGAATTCTCAGCCCTACCTATTCTAGGTATATTTATTTATCTTTAGCACATGCTTCTTAGAATTCTTTGTTATTCAGTGAACACCCTTCTGTCAAATAACTCAGCCACAAACCCACCTCCTCTTTTTCAGTTATGACTTTTATGATCATGAAGAGTATCTATGGGAATTAGCACTGAATGGATTTTTTTCTTTTGATTGGAGACTCCTGCCCTAATAGATCTCATTTAAAAGGGTTCCAAACGGTTGGTCAGCAGGATAGCTTTTGTTTTTTCTTAAAGTAACTTTGCCGATAGTATTAATTTGGCTAGGTTGCTTGGTCCCTTGGCAGCTTTTTTTTCTGGGTCTTCCCTTTGAGGCAGAAGCTGCAAGCATTAGGTTTGGAGGTTTTCCTATCAGATTCTAGAAGCATTGCTTTCACTTAAATTGCTATGCTTCCCTGTACCTACTTTTATCAGTAAAGTGATTAGGTGTGTCTACCAACCACAATTCTCAGGCTATGAAATTTGGCTTTTTGAATTTCAATGATACCGCAGCGCCATATGGCAGAGGAGAAAGAAGTGCTCAATTTCTTATCTAACAGAGAGTTCCTCTCAAGCAAGGGAAATTGCCGTCACAGCCCAAGTTTCAGCATGTCTCCGAGGCTTAGCAGTACCTGCTGCCTCCAGAGCTCGCCAGACGGGGATTTTTCAAGCCACGGGGAGAAAGAAGAGGCGAGCTCTTCGAGGTCCCACCTCCGGTTGCTGGGTAGGCCATGAGTACCGGCTCCCAGAGAAGGAACGCTGGGTAGCCTTCACTTACCTGTGTTTTCTAGCTTATTTAACATCAGCCCTATTACAGAGCATCATTCATTTCCCCCAAGGCATTGTACGCAGTTGCCATCAGCCTAATGAAATTATGCCCGGGTACACCATGGAGACTCCTAAAGCTTTGGAAGCACAAGGTCAAAGTCTGCAAACGTCCAGGAGTGCAGGGGAGCGGCTGTGAATTTATGATTATGGCGACGCTCCTCTGGAGCCTGCCACAAATTAATGCAACTCAGGGAGCTACACATCCTTTTTAGAATTATAAATGGGACCCTGACATTTCAGACTCTCTGCCACTGGAGTGACTGAGTAGCCTGTCTCTCCCACCCGACACTGGGGGACACCTTCCTGCCTCATGCGTGCCCTCTCTCAGGTCCGCGTGAGGACAGCTCCGCAGAGTATGAGCACCACAGGGAGGGTGGCCTCCCTTGTCCAGTTTGCAGATGAGCCTGCTCCTACAAAGGTGACACGCTTCTCTGCCCTCTGCTCCTGGTGACTGACTGGGCAGGAGTCCCTGCTCTCCGGTGGCTTGTCCAATGGCAAGTACTGGCAGGCGAGGTTAGGCTAGTTACTTCCTGTCACTCTCTGGTGGGGTCACCAGTCACCAGTGTGGACATGGTGACATCACTGCTAGGCAACCTTTTCCTCACAGTTCTCTCTGATATCTGGTAACTTTTCTCACTTCCTTCAGACTCTCAGTCTCCTCCCTCTGTTTATAGCCTGAATTGTACATTATCCATTGTGGCTTCCCTAACCTGCCCACATTTTACAAATAATCCATTTCTTAAATTACCTAATTGCCCAACATCAGATGATGGATAAAGAAGATGTGGAACATATACGCAGTGGAAAACTACACAGCCCTTAGAAGAGATGACACCCTGTCATTTGCATCAACATGGAGGAATCTAGAGGGGAGGATGCTGAGTGAAACAAGTCAAAATAAGAAAGATAAGCACCAGATGACCTCACTCATAGGTGGACCGTGAACAGACAAAACAAAGGCACAGATGAAACATAATCAACGCTGAAACATCTGCAACAGAAATGAGGTGACCAGTAGGGAATGGGGCAGGCGGGGGCACATGGTGGTGGAGCCCATGGGACACTGGGGAAGAGCACTTCGTGACGTGGTGGAGGGCAGGATGTGTTGACATATATCTGAGGAATGGGGAACCCGTACATAGGAAGTTATTTTAATGTACAGAATAATTACTATACTTAAATAAAAGGAAAAAAAATCTATTTCTTAAACTCTCCTTAAATTACCAACTCACAGTGTACCTTGGGTTTCTTGCTGGAACCCTAAGTGAGGAAAGAGTGCTGTCCTGATGGGTCCATTTTCCCTTCAGTCTCCTTCCCACAGGCTGACCGTGGAAGTCTTTCCTTTTCCGCGTCTCTACCAGACCAGCCTCCATGCTCGCTCTGGAGTTTGCTGACTGTGTACTTCGGCCTCCTTCCCAGGGAGGGTGATGGTTCTCGTCCTGCCTCCTGGCTGGTGCTGCCTCAGTTCTGATGGCTTCAGTCTGGGTAACATGCACTGGATCTGCAGGTCATCCAGACACCCTTTCCAGAAACTGAGGGAACCCTTCAAAAGGATTCGTCCATGTCATGAAGAGCATCCCTAAAAATAGATTTTATTGAATTCAGTCTTTGAAAATTGAATTTGATTGAACCTGTTTGGCATGAATATAATCTCAGAAATACAATATGCAATTGCTTGGTGACATTGAAGTATCTACTCTTTTGGTGAGCATAGATTTCACTTGAATTCCTTTGAGATAATTGTCTTCTTATATAAGATGGATAATTTCTTTTCTTAGGTACCTACCCATTGCCTTATAAGAAAAAAAAAATCAATTGTGATAAAAAATGATCCAGATATGGGGGCCGATTTCTCGGCTTTTCAAAATCAGACTAGGTTATTCAAGACTCAACTGGATACTACATAATTTTTAGTATAGGCCCAAGGTATGGTGCCTTAAAATAGTGGTAAAAATGTCTCGAATCCCAGGTATTCTGATGATTGCTTCGGGCCAGGAAACACTTTTACCCAGATGCAAAACAGAGAGGTAGCAGATGCTACAATGCCCACTTACCTCTCGGTGGCCCCCACAGGCCACCGGCAGCCCCAGCAGGTAATTTCTCTTCTGGCAAAGCGACTTCATCCAGCCTGCGCCTCTCCAGCAGGGGGACTGAGCTGGGTCTGTAATGCAGCCCCCCAGTGTCTGGGACTTAATGTTCCAACTGCAACCCTGAATCTGGGAGGGACAGGATGTGGAGGGTAAACACCCACATTTCCTAGTCCTTGGGAGAAGGGACAACTCTGAGAGGGGTTCCCTGCAAGACGCCGCAGCAGGACCGTCTGCCGCCCACTCAGCAGCATGAGAATTCACACATCTTTTCTTGGTTTTCCTTCCTTTCCTGTCTCACTTCCTACTCTCACTGCACTTCCTGCAATCACCTTCCCAACAAACGACTCTGAGAACCCATTTCTGAGAGGAGACTTTAGAAGAACAGTGAGAAACACAGAAGGATAGACCAGGCCATTCTCAAGTTCCAGAGAGTGGGTCTATTTATGTCTTCCTGCATCGTCTCTGTCTTTAGATTCTAAAGTATGGAGAACAGTGGCTGCTTCTAATCAACTCTATAAATCTCTGCAATCTCTGCACGCAATGAAAGAGGACTCAATAAATATTTGATGGTGACAATGCTAAGATTCTGCTATTTGTGGTAGCCATTACCAGAGGGAAGGGGTGTAATTATTGCAAAAGAGCAAATGAAGTTCTGCCTTTTATATTTTTTTAAAAAGGTAAATGCCATTTACTCCTTTTTAGTCATCTCTAAAAGCTTAAAAAAAAATGTCTTAGAAGAACGCTGTTAGGGGATAAGCTTATACAATTGTGTTCAAGGCAAACTGATTTCTTCTCAGGTGTATCCTACTAATTTTTTACCTTCCTTTACTCAACGGCTAGGTGAAGTGGCTGCGACACCTCTGCATGGTTCGATTAAAGAACAGCAGTTTTGCAAACATGCGTTGTGGAGATATATTTGCGCAGCCAGTCTTACCATTTAGGACTGGTTAGAGGCCTTTATAACCTGTATTAGAAAGAGCCGAAGCCCTAAAACACACAGATTTCAATGGAGAAAACAATACTGAAACAGAAATTATGTGCCTGACTTTATGCAAGTCTCCAAATTTTGGCCTTTATCATCCATCTACTATTCAGTGAGATGAATAATGTTTTTGGCATCTTGTTGTGGGATTTTTTCCCCCCTTATAAATACCTCACTAGCATTCATCATCGAGTCAATTGGTGAAAAGTCACACCCAGGATAATACCAGATGATTTCTTCACTTAGCTAGTGTTAATGAAATTGAACAGATTGCTCCAAAAATTCAGTGGGAATCATTATTCACTCTCCTACAATGAATTTCATCATATTCCGTTGTCCAAAGATTGCCTTACACATCTCCAAGGAAGGGAAAGTTATGGTATAAAAAGAATCTGCGAGGCTGTACACAGTGGGACATTATATGTGACTATCAGTTCTGGAAACCAAAGCTAGTCAGCTTAATTTTAAAGCTTCAAGCTTAATTTAAACACATCAAACTAAAATGTAGCATATCTTAGCAAAACAAGGTAAAGTGCTCTTTCAAATTATCACACATTTCATCCTTCAAAATGTATTCTTTATTCATTTTGGAAATTGTCATCCTAACCACATTTAGGCATCACTTGCAAATAAGCTAATGGTATAGCAGCCCCAAATGCAGAGACAACTACAATTATCTCTTAATTACACACAGCAGGCTTCCAATGTGTGTCCCCCTTCTGAGGATACTTAACAAGAAACAAAGAAAGTCAAGCAAACCAGGGAGAGATCCCACGCAGGCTTCTTCATGACAGGTTTGTTCTGAGACACTGTAGGGCAAGAGGCAGTAGCAGATGGTCGCCAGGAAGGTTTGCTGGGCTCCAGAAAATCATCGGACAGCATCTTTTCTCCGCCTTGCAGGCTGTGGAGCACTAGGAAACAAAGCAGTGGAGTGAGCCTGATCGGCAGATCAATGGGCTCTAAGGAACTCCAGCCTTCTGCATATGAAATAAGGAAATTTCAGACAACCTCCCTCAAGCCATGTCACTCAGGGAGGTTTTACATCTTTTTTGAGAAAAAGGATCGATATCTCCTTGTTACTGTGAGATCATATATTCAGTAGGGGAAATGATCTAGGACCAGAAATATGTCAACCAAGCCCATTTCCAATCCAGGGGAGATGAGTGTAATTGGGAAAAGCCTGTCAATTAATTAGTTAATAAAAGTTTATTGCCTGACTATTAGTTGCCGGCACCATCCGAAGTGAGGTTAATAAAAATTTTGCATAGACTCTGTGCTTTTTCACACTTTCTGTGACAAAGCTGCTGGGGGAAGTAGCACCCAGGCATCTGTGCAGGGTGTGAAAGTGAAAATGGACCCACTGACTGAGGGCGATAATAATTATTCTCTGTGTATAAATCACTTGCCAGACAACAAAGGATGCTTGCTCCCCAGCCTCGGTTCATACAGCAACCTCGAGAAATGACTAGGGGAACATCTTAACCCCTTTCTACAAAGGAGAAAGTCTCTTGATCAATGATCTAGAAATTTCCAAGAGCTTTGGGAGTTTGAGTGCCCAGTCCATTCCCTTATTACACTTACCCAGGAGCGGGAGAGGAGAGTGGGCGAGCAGAGATTTCTAGAGCCAGACCTGAGGGCAGCTATTATGCCCTCATACCAGCTCCGTTTGAGAAATTTTAATTAGCCCCACTAATTAGCCCCACTTGAACCTTCCAGTCCTGCTACAGCCTCTGTTTTCACAGCTTTAGTTCAGCCTATCATATCTCGCCTCTTTCTTTGTTCTTTCTCTCCTGCTAGGAGCCTCAGCCTGGCTTTAGAACAGTCATCTGCTGAGTTTGGTGTCAACTCAGCTCCCTGGCTCCACTGCAGACCAACTGAAGGGAGAGCACAGGCCAAGGAGGGTACTGGCTGCTTTTCAGTTCCTCTTCAACAGGGTTCAGAGTTGCTACTATGCCCACAATCCCTACAGGGGGCTCTCGGAGGCCAGGCAGGACCGTGTGACAGTGCAGAGTCTCCGCAAATGGCTCTCCCTAGTCTCTGACGGTTATCAGTGCTACACCTCAGGTCCTTCCATTCACGAGGGCAGCAGATATTAGGTACCTGTTCCTGCAAATCTACCCTAAGTTTTACTACCTACTGGGGGATGGTCAGGAAAAAGAAGACCGGCTGTTTTCCAAATATTCAATTTGTCCTCTGGATTTCTTCCTTTCACCCAGTTAAATATCTTCCAACACTGAAGGAAACCCTGCTGTCTTCACCGTCTCCCTACCCCTCCCCTAGTCTCAACCATGGAATTTTCCTGTCTGTGCTACAGGTAATCTCTTTCTGGACTCTCATCCCTTAAAATAGGGCCTAGGATTTTGGAAATCCAAGTCAGGAAACCTTCATCGTTTTGCGTTCCATCAGGGTGTGTGCTTTCCTTTTGATAAGAAGCTTAAAATGGCCTCACTGCTTGGAGAGGAAAGGATGTAGGGAAGACATGAACCACCACAAAAAGAAAAAACAAAGATCTCAAAAACATTGTCTTTATTACATTACCGACTAAGATACATTGGCAGTGCTTCAGCTCTTTGAAATTGAAAGGAAATAAAAAGTTCAACAATATGCCTTCGTAAGTCATAAGTGTTAGACTTTAAGTGGATTTGGGTACTTCTTTTAAAGTATGAATTTGACACTGTGGAAAATCACAATATTTCAAACTAAATAGCAAATCCATTTATATGATGAAAGTAAGATTCAAGAGGAACTCACGAGCTGTCTGGATCCCCATTACTTTCTGACAAGCTGGGAAGAGTGGCCTTTCCCTTTCACGATGATATGTGACACGGGACCGAAAGCACTTCTCATTTTTCACCACAATCGCCTGACTTGCCACTGCGCATCTTCTGTGCGCGCACAGGGTGTTTTTCTTTCTTGTAAAAGATGATATTCTTTGGCGGACTCTTCTGGAATGCCCAAGGGGTCAAAGAGACAGCGACTGTTTCCCAGGACTGACTCCCACCCCGAGTCTGGTCCTCCAGCTGCCGTGGCTCTTCTGTGAGCATGGCTGTGGTCAGCTGAACGAGTGCCGGACATCAGCTCTACGCTAGCCAAGCTCCTGGACACGGGGGATGGCAGTGGAAAGGAGAGTCTGTTTCTTGGAGGATCCCATAGGTCCTGGGAAGTAGACAGAGCTGGTCTGTGGAGAGAGAACGGAGAAGATACCTTTGATGAATGCATTCTCTTAGTTTTCTAAACTTCCAGGCTTGTTCTCTTCCTAAGGCCATGGGTCTTGCTATGCTGATGTCCTCCAGGCCTTTAGACTCTGCATTCTCCTAGGGAAGTCCTCTCCTTCCTGAACTCAACTTCATCTAATGGGATTTCTCCTGTTTGCAACTACAGACCTTTAACAAACACATTTTCCCTTTTTGCTGAGCTTAGTTAAACCCAAGCTTTATTTATATCAACAAAGGACTTAATTAAGCTGAGTGGGTAACAGCATGGAGAAGAACTGGGATAAACACGAGTAGCTGCTATTAGTGACTCTAAAAGAAAAAGAACATGGGGGTGACGACACGTGAGGTGCAGCGTCCTGGTCCTCCTCTGAGCACATCCCACGGCCCGTGCCAAGTGCTGGCTGCTCATGTGAAGGCAGCGCTGGAAACAGTTGTGAATCAACAGTGTGAACCAAGGAAGGGAAACTTATAGCCTGGTGGAGCAGCTGAGAGCCAGGGGTAGAGGGAGAGAATGCGGGCCAAGTTTTCACTTCAGAGGCAGTTTCTCTAGTGCTGATTAGTTTAGCTCTTACACTGCCTGCTTTCATGTATTGATATATTGACTTTGTAAAAAAGAAAAGTTTGATCACATGTTCATAGCCATCTGCGGCTGTGACTAAGTTGAAGCTATCGAATGCCAAGAAAGGATGTACTAGCTTTTGTCAACTGAGACAAAAATAAAAATCACAGATCAAACATCGGAACTCGGGAGAAGCAGCATCCGGATTTCTCAAATAAGTCAAAAATATGCCCACTGTGGATCTCTTTTGAACCCTGAAAAAAAAAAAAAATCTCACTTGTGGGAGTGAGTTCTGTCTGCTTGATAGAGATGAACTCAGACGGATGCTGTGGTGCGGCAGGAGGGACTGTGGCCTGAGGGCCCAGATCCCAGCGCTGTCTAAGCGAGATCGTGTCCCCTTCCCCCGGATCCCTCTGCCAGGAGCTACACATACAAAACGATTCTCTTTGAGTCCCTTGAAATTGTGCCTGATTTAATTGGTTAAGTATTTTTATGTAAAGGCCCCAGTTTCCTGGTGTACATCCCCAGAAACAAGGGCCCTGAGAAGACCCGTATACCACGGGCACATTCCATGGGGGGTCACAAGGCTGTCTTTACAGAGTGGGGCGGCGATCTCTTTCGAACCATGTTTCTGGTTCCCTAAAGGAATGGACTCAGCGTCCTTGAGGACGTTCTTCGAGTGCAGCCGCAGAGCATTTGTTCTTCATTCTTCAACTTCAGAATTATTTAATTTCTAATTCCATTCAGTCTGCCCGTGGCCCTTGACCTGACTTCTAGCTGTTAAATTCAGCTCTCTGACCTGTGGAAAAGATGAGCTCTAGACAAAATTGGAAGAAGGTAACATTTGCTGCTGGACTGTCTTTTTATTTCTCCCATTAGTACAATTCCCTTCTGTCCCCACCAAGTCACTCGTGTTGCCTGCACTGACCCATCTTCAGTAGACCCAGCTTTCTCTGTGGTGCCCAGAAATCCACTTCTCTGATACCTGTGAACAAAACCAGATTTTTATATTTTGGTTAACTTGAAACATATAATTATCCAACATATTTTCTTGCCAGCCAATGTGTTGGGTATATGAATACAAAGCATCTGCCAATGGCTCCCTGTTTTCAAAGAGTTCACAGTTTAGACAAGGAGATAGAGGCATACAAATGCACACACGCACAAAAGCGAAAACAAGCAACCGTTATAATAACGCTTAGATAAATACCAGAAATATCACATGATAGAAATAGAGGAAACAGCTTGGGAATTAGGGGGAGAAAGCAGAATTGGGAGTAAGGGAAGATTTGGGAAAGGTTTAGGTTATCTGAATCAAGTTCTTTCCAGATAGCAAATTTTCATATTAGGGGGATCGATATTTTATTGTTTCGAGTCGGAAAAATAGAATACATTCTCAGACACAGAGGTAAGACAGGATTCACGGATGGCAGTTGAAAAACACTTGAAATCAGGTTGATTCTGGAAGATCTTGGCTATATGGTCACTGTGTTCATATTTCATGAGCAATTAGGGGGTTGGATCAGCACCTAAAATGTTGATCATTTCTTATGAAAAACTGTGCAATAAGATGGGTATCTATTTTGAAGCTAAAATCAGAGAAAACTGGAATTGAGATGAACCACACTGGCGTATTTATTGATCTGCTGTGGCTTAGCAGTTTATCCTTGGTAATAGAGGTTTTCATAAAGAAGGATAGTAATATGATAGCTTTCTTCAAAAGTCTATTATGAAAATGGAAAATGATATTTTCTTCCCGGGTAGATTTAGCCTGATCCCGCCAAATCTGTCAGGATGTTGCTTCGTATTCTGTGCTTATCGAAGAGCTTGCCGGATGCTGTTTTTGGTGCCGGTGGGCACTGGGGGAGTGGAGATGAGCTTAGGAAGCCCCAGCCACCTGAGCAGCGAGCTTCATCTTTTTAACGCGTAACAGAAACATGATACAAAAATCTCCTAACTTACGATCTTTAAATGCTGCATTTATCCTAGTAACACTGGACATAGAATCCGGTTATATTAGTTTAGTCACGGGTTACAGCTTCTGTTCCGGAGAAGACCCCACATACCAGTGGCTTGAGGACGAGACGTTTGAGCAGCAGCACAGGGCTGGCGGGACAAGTCCCCCGGGGTCTGGAAACCAGCTGCTTTTCACTAGGATTCAAATTTTTGGAACTCCAAGGCTTTACCTCTAAAGTAGGAGCGTTGATGACTCATTCTCCTTGTGAGAGTGATAAGAACACATGCGTGCAGTGTGCCTGTCACACAGTCTATGCTCCTGACCTTGACCCCCAGACATGCTGACATCTATTGTCAGCCATGGGTTCCCCTTCGAATGCATTTATCGCTCAGGTGCTCTGCTTTCTGTCTTGAATCATGGAGCTTCTCTCTTTAGCTGGAATTCTTCTTTGTGTTCACTTGGTATCGCAGGCCGGTTTTGATGGGGAAGCGTGATCCTTGCAGGGAGAAGGGGACTGGGAAGGACTTCTGGCGGCGGGCGCAGAAGGAAGCCCCGTGGATTCTAGCGCGGGGAGTCTCTCTGAAACCTTCTTCCTGGCCATACCCACTCAAAAGACATTAGACTTCTCGCAATTCCAAGACATCAGAAGGGGTTCCAGACAATATAAACATGCAATCTGTGTCTGAGGAAAAGACGCACTGAAAGTACCCCAAGAACAGGCAGAGCTGTGGTCCACGAGTCCCATGATTTTCCAAGTTCTACATTTCTAGATGGCTGAATCATGCCCATACTTTCCCTACAGGTTAGTATTTGCGCCTTCTACTCGAAATGCTCTCCCTACACGCTCACCTGGAGGGACACCCAGGTGGGCCTCTCTAGTCAATCCATCTTTGGGATGCAATTCCACATTTTTTCATCTGGTCATTACTGACATTTTGGCCCAGATAATCCTTGTTATAGGGCTTGTCAAGTGCCGCATAGAGGCCGAGCAGAATATTTGACCTGCTAGACATCAGTGTCACCAGACATTCTCCTCTGCTGCGTCCAGTGGGGCTAGGTTGGCTGTTGGGGACTGGGACCTGTTTGGGAGATCTGTCGATGCAAGGGGGTCACTAGGCAAGTATTTGCACACAGGGATTTGCCTGGAGGGAGAGAGCGTCTAACCAGGAAGAACCGGCTTCAGAGCTGCCTGGATTGGGTCCAGCTCCTGGGAACCTGTTTGTCAGTCCTAAAAGATAACAGCTGCAACGATGCGGTGTTTCTTCAAGTGTGAACTCTGAACTCTCTGGGGAAAGCTGTTAAAAGCACAGATACACAGGACATATTTAGACCCTTTGGATCAGGGTCTCAGGGAGAGGGCCTGGGAGTCTGCACGAGGGTGATTTGACATCCACTAAACTTGCTGTTTAATGTATAGCACAAGGCCAGCCTCAGCTGGGACCTTGTAAGACACGCAGAACCTCTGAGACAGAGTCTGCATTTTAACAAGATCTCTCAGGTGATTTTTTTTTTTTTTTAAAGGAAAGGTGCAGGCAGGAATGAAGGTAAACAGGCAGGCAGGCAGGAACAGAGAGGAGGAAGAAATATTTCTATTTTATTTTTATTAGGTTGTTCACACTGGCTGTTTCCTCTGGACCTGAGACTTGGTGGTATGTGGCCTGCATCCTTTGGAGGCGATTGAGCCAACCGCTGCTCCACCAAGGCATGCCACCCAGTTGATTTTTAATGTCTATTAAATTTGAGAAGCACTATCCTAATGGTTTGGGAACCACTGAGCTCAAAGCAGTCTTTGGATTATTTTCCTGATAGAGTCTATGAGATGTGGAGGGGAGACAGAACAGAGCGTGTTATTTTGAGGCACATAGAGGGGCGCCTGCAGGGAGACCGGAGTGATTCTGGTGCAGTGAGGGCTCCGGGAGGCGGTGCCGGTCCCCTGTCTCCAGGGCTGGTGTCTTCAAATGTTCCTGCAGGAAGCACAGAGATCCCGACAGGCATGGGCCTCACCGATGTAGGGAGGTGTCCTCGATGGCTTACCGGTGGAGCAGAGGTGCAGTGGGGCTGCGGGGGGCGGCTGGAATGGCAAGCGCCCTGTGCTAAAGGTATCTGAAGCCTTCTTCAGGACTGTGTGTGGGAAAGGCCCTTCTGGTTCCCAGACGAACAGGGTGAGACTTTGGGGCGTTCACGAGGGCTGACAGCCTATGAAATGACAGTGTGGGGAAGGTCTGCTGAGTGCAAAGCAAGAGGCTGGTGAGGCTGAGAGAAAGCAGGTTACATTTTTGTTAGTTATACCAAATACAGGTAGTTAGAGAAAGTCATTATGATCGCAACCAGGGGTCATTTTTGCACGTCCAGGAGGCGTTTGGCAGTATCTGGAGACGTTAACATGCAGAGGGTGGAGGCCAGAGCAATCCGCACAGGGCAGCCCCTGTAACACAGGACTGTCTGAGCCAAAACATCAGCAGGGCCCAGATGAAGAGATGCTGAGTCTGTATCCCACAGATGGATTTACAACAGCAGCGACAACACAGGCCCTCCTGTCAGCTTAATGACCGCCATTGTAGTATTTAAAGATTGACCAGAGGGTCAGGCTAGCCCAGTGGGAGCCCTTTTGGCCAGCAATTGCATTAACTACAACATCATTTCAAAATGCCCTGTGTTTTCTAGTACCTTTGCAGATTATTGAAGTTCCACTGATCAATTCGAATACCCAGGGGAGTTTTCTGGCCTTTAAAAATAATGGGCACCGTGTTTGTCCCATGTCCTCATTTTTCAGGCATTTCTCCTGAATGCTATCAGTTCTAAAAAAATAATGACAAGTGACCGAGCAAGAGTACTGCCGATTCCCGCGGAGCGCTGAGTGTTATCAGGACCCACCACTCGGAATTCTCCTGCTTTTCCACGCACTCAGCCTCTGGGCTAGAGCACGAGAGAAAATGATTATCCATCAGACACTCGGACCCGGTGCTGGCTTTTCCTATCTGATCAATTCTGAATTTAAAAACCAAATTATACACATATAAAAATTACATTTTCGGAATAACCAGTTATTAGGATTTTATTTCTGTTATCAGTAGGCCACATGGAGAACTCACAGAATAAAGGAGAAATATGATTCTAGGAAGTCAAATTTCTAGCAGCAGCAAAGAGAACACTTTCTGGCGAGGGTGACTGATCTCAGTAAAAGCCAACCAAGTGACACGTGCAAGTGAAAATGAAAGTCATTTTGTTTTATGGAAAGTGGAGCATAAACTTTACAGCAGGAGCTCCCTGAGGGTGAAGAAGCGTGGGGTTTTAGGGAAGACACACTTTGGTGTGAGTTCTGACTGCGCATGGCAGCTGTGTGTCTATGGACTTCCTTGTCTTTTAAAGGAAAGACTCAGGTAGGAATGAACACAGAGCAGGCAGGAGGAGAGAGGCGGAGGAGCACTTTACGTATTTTCATTGAGTTGTTCACACTGGCTGTTTTCCCCCGGATCCAGGACTCGAACCCAGGGGAGTTCTTGTTGGAGGCGACTGACCCAACGCTGCTGCACCAGGGCACACCAGTGGGCTGTTTCTGTTTGGGTTAAAGGGACAGTGCAGTTACCCTCATAGGCTCATGTACTGGTTAGCTGTTGCTGTGTGATACCATCACAGTCTCAGTGTAACACAATCATCGAGACCACGCGCCGTGGTGCCCTGGGGTCAACCGAGAGTCTGCTCATTTACGTTGGACTGGTTTTGTTCCCTGAGAGCCTCATCCTTTTTCTGGGACCGGAGGGCTAACCTGAGAATATTTCCCCCTGTATGTCACATCTTTGCTTCTATCACATATACTAACACCCTGTTGGTAAAGCTTGTCACACGACTGAGCCCAACGCCAAGGGGCGTATATGCCTCACCCAATATGAAGCCAAAGCAAGTCATGCGGGCAAACCCAAGATGACTGGAGCAGGAGCTATAGGCTTCCCGTGAGAGTGGGGGGGCGGGGGGGTGCAAGTGAATATTTCTGAACAATAATCTAATCTATCACAGGCTGTTACCACGATTAAATGAACGTATGTCTGCAAAGCCCATTGCATAATGTCTGCCACAGAAATGTCTAATAAAAGCAAGTTTCTTTTTCCTTCTCCAAAGTCTGATTTTTGCAATGAAGAATGAGGAACATCCACTTAATTTTAGAGACACAAGTGTTTTACGATAAACTCGAATTCTGTCTTACAATTAGTTGTGAGAGCAGACAAAGAGTAGAGAGAAGAGTTATTGAGGAAAATAAGACGAAAGAAGAATGAGAGTAGAAAGAAACAATACCTCCTCGAATTTGGAGGTGGGAAGGCAGGGGTAAAAACAAACACATGTATAAAAGAAAAAATTTAGGGAAGTGGAATAGAGTCACAGAACAGAAGAACAATGAAAAAAGGGTGCAAGCCAAGAGAATCACTGAGATCCCAGGAGCTTTTTCAAAAGACATAAACCATTGTCCTTCCTTATTTCCATATCTTTCTCATGGGTTGATTAAGAAAGAAAGAGGAGTTGTTATTTTTTTCATATAATTTTACCATTTTTATGAAAGATTAATTTGTGTTTTAACTACTGTCTACAAGGTCAGTGAAGTGCACTTTAGTCTTGATATTTCAAGAGCTCTCATGTGAACGAGCCTGCTCGTTCTCCCCCGACAGGAGCCGCCGCCATCTCTGGGAATGTGGGCAGAGGGGACAGAAGTAACAGGGGGAGCAAGAGAAACGGACTCAGGTTTTCCACTGTTAGGACGCGGCCCATACAGAGAAAAAAATCTCGCCATAACCTATGTGATGGTTTTTCACTTTTTCCAGACTGCTCAGTATTTGATGGCAGGAAACTGTTTTCTAGCGGCTCACAGAGCAGGCCCCTTTGTCCTCACGGTTTTTAAAAGAATCAAGAGAAGCTCGTTCTGTTTGAAGACATGAGAGTGGATTTACAAAATATCCAGAGTTTCATATAAGAAAGAGGAATATAAAGAGGTGGAAAAAAAAGAAGAAGAAAAGGAAAATTTCGATTGGTGCTGTACACCGGAACCCCGAGGTAAGGAATGACTTCAAAAACCCCTGACAGTTAACTGAAGACTCTCAAGGTCTCTCAAGAAGTTAGAAAACAGAAGCTAGAATCAAGAATTTCTGGGACCTTCCTTCCAGCACTTTCTACTCACTCCTGCTGTTACAGCTCTCTCTACTGACAAAGCCAAATGGGTGCTCTTTTAGAAGCAGTGAAGGCAGCTTTATTACGCGCAGGCCCAGATATCAAAATCTGAGAGCCCAGATGCAATTTCGGGGTACACGTTCATAGTGAGGGAGAGGGGGAGGTGTAAATCAGAATAGGAATTACAAAGGGAACTCAGTCATTTGTGAATTCCTCACATGGGCCACACGGGCACCATTTTCAGGTGAAAAGAAAAAGTCTTTTTATCTAGCCAGTAGCTTCCAGCCAGTGCAGAATGCAAGGCCTGATGGCTTGGTGACCTTCACAGTGGCCCACGGGGGCTCGAAAGTGGGGGTGCGGCTTCCTTCTGCAGTGCCAGCCTCTTCTTCTTCCTCACGCATAGCAAGCTCCTCACCTGCAGGCCCTTCTGCTGCATCCTCAGCCTGGCAGACATCTTCCTCCAGGGCTGTCGCAGGCCTCACACCCGCCCTTCATTCATTGATTTGGGGCTGCTCACTCCACTTCCTCCAGAGCTGCGCCCCAGCACCTGCCCTCCCCTGGCTTGCCCTCATTTTCACGCTCCTTTCTACTAGCGCATCCGGCTCGCCTGCCCTGTGGGTTAGTTTACTGTCTGCCCCCGCCCCCATGGCAGCGTCTGCAGCCGCACCTTTGTGTCGCTCCCTGCGGTGTCCTCAGGGTCCAGAGCGGTGCCTGTCCTTGCACACAGTCCACACAGTCGGTGTCCCAGTGAATTTTGTGAAAATAATAAATACCTTAGGGAGGAAGGAATATGGCTTTTGATGAGTCACCATAATTTTAAGGAAGAAAATGCCCCTAAAGTGAAGAAGGGCAAGACTTTGGCTATCATAGCTTTATGAACGATTCAAGTGAATACAGGCATCCATTTTTTTCTGCCAGCCATTGGCCCTCCTGGGATGGGCACTTGGCAAGGTGCAGTTGCAAAAGTACTGTGAATCAGCAAGGGCTGTGTCCTCAAGGAATGATGGTCTGGAGGAGGAGTAGGGTCTCCCTCAGAGGTCTCTGGGGGTGCCATTCACAGAGACACGACATGCATCCTGTCTTGCTACAGCTATGAAGTACCCAACCTGTCCAACAGTAGACAACAATCCTAGGAGTAGCATTTCTCTTCCTTGTAGCTGGCTGGTACTTCCTAACACCCAGATGCCATAGGACTTTCACTTAGTGGTTCAACAAATGTTTATAAGCATCTGCTACGTATAAGAAAAGTGCCAGGAATACGAAAGTGATCCCCATATAGTTCCTAACTTAGACTGCTTACAGTTTAGTGGGAGACAGGCAAGTAGACACACAAATGAACACCCATGGCGGTATACGTAAGGGCTTCTACCAGAGGACATGTAAGGGACTCCCGACTCTGTCTCGGGAGATGGTGGGACTCGAGCAAGCTCTCCTGAAGGGGCTGCTCTCTAAGCAGTCTTTGCAGAGAAGCCTGAAGAGTGTTTATATCTCCAGCATCGTGGTGGATTATGCATTGGATTGATTGTTTTGGTTTCCAGGCTTTGCTTCCCAGCTGCAGGCGGAGTAGGATTTCTCCGAGCGGGAAAGGAAGCGGCTGCAGATGGGGAGGGCAGCAAGGACAAAGCCCTGACATAAAGGGCGCAAGAGCTGAAGGTCAGTGGGAGCAGAGGAGGGTCCGGGCATCCGCAGGGTCCAGGCCACCCGGCCTTCCCGAGGAGTAAACCGTTAACAGGATCACGTGGGCTTTTCAGGGCCCCTGGAGGGTACGGGAGAGTGAATTGGAGGGAAAGTCGAGAAGGTGGCAGATGCGACCAGAGGGGAGAGAGAAGATAACTGTAAAGTTGTTCCCCGTGTCTGGCTGGGCCCCAGCCGCATGTTCGCGTTCTCCCCAGTGGGAGAGGAGCAGGGAAAGTAGGGTTAGGTCGGGGCAGCTGATCTTCTGACTCCAGAAGCCTGGGTTAGGAGCCCCGTGTCATAGTTTAGTTATTAAAGTCTTCGTCCCTTTCCTCTTGTCCCCACATACGCACACCTCACACAGTCCGTGCTGGGCTGTATTGGAGTCTCAGGAGAAAAGGAGAAGGGACCTGCCTTTATTTCAGTTTTGATATTTTGATCATCAAAGACGTTTTTACATTAATTCTCTCTTTTAAAAAAATATTGCGTTAAAATATTTATCTTAATTATTGAGCTTTTGGGCTATTTTTATGTGTCAACTTGGCTAGTCCCCAGATTATCCAGATATTAGGTCAAATATTATCCTGGGAGTGTTTTGGGCGAGATGAACATTTGAGTCAGTGGGAGGAGTAAAGCAGACGGCCCTTCCTCCCAGGGTGGGCCTCACCCAATCACTTGAAGATCTGGATAGAACAAAAAGGCTGAGCCTCTTCTGAGTAAGAAGGCCTCCTGCTTGACTGCCTTTGAGCTGGGACATCAATCTTTTCATGCTTTTGGGTTTGAATTGAAGTATCAGTTTCTTTTGGGTCTCAGGCCTTCTGGCTTTCAGGCTGAAACTACGCCACTGGCTTTCCTGGGTCTCCAGCTTGCTAACTGTGGATCCGGGGATGTCTCCACCTGCCTAATCACAGAAGTCACCTGTCTTTTCCTGCCTTCCTCTTTGTCTCTCCTTCCTTCCTCCCTTCTTTCCACCCACCCATCTATCTTTCTCTCTATGTATTCAGCTATCTAACCTCCTGCGTGTTGTTTCTCTGGAGAGCACTGAGTAATACACTGAGTTTCTGGCATTTCCTTAAACCGTGCACCTGAGTTGGATGGCTTACCACTGGCCACCCTTGCCCCAGCCCTGCACCCATTCCCCAGTCTCCTCACCCTACAGGTTCACATCCACAAGCTTCTGGAGCTCATAGACTGGACCTAATTCTGTTAGAGAATTCGTAACACTCCGGCACATTTTATATGCACAGTAACTCTTTGTTGAGTGAGTGTGAATAACTGCAGAGCAAGACAATCATTTGTTCTACAAATGAACTAGGCATCGTTCCAGGAACAAGAACATGAAGCTTGATATGAGTTTATCCCTCACAAAGCGGACACACAGGCAGAGGAGGCGCAGGGAAAACAGGACAACAGAGTCAGGACGGCAGAGTTCCAAGAAGCAGGGACTTCTCACTCCCCTGGGGCCTCAGAGGACGCTCAGCTCGCCTGAAAAAGATGACTTTCCGGGGTGCAGAACGAGAGGAGGGCTTTCAGTGGTTAATGGGAGAGAAGACTGTTCAGGTGGCTGACACATTTGAGCGAAGGCACAAAAGAAGGCAATGAAGCATATTCAGGAGATTCCGATGGACAAGGCGGCCGCCCTGGGGAACGGTCACTTCTCTGGCTCCATCAGAGGCAGGGGGACAGTCTGCTTGTCGGGAGCAGGTAGGCCACGAAGTAGCTGCTGGACCTGCTGGTGGCAAACAGCCCTGAGTGTTGAGGGAATTAAAGTCAGAGGCAGGGAGAGAAAACACAGGAATGCGAGTGAGGGTCCCAGAACAAGGGCTAATAAAAGGCAGTGTGTGCAAAGCAAACAAGAAACGAGAGCGCTATTTCTCTATTTTGAGATGATATACATAAATCAATCCCTCTGCTATATATACACGTATCCAAATCCTATCAGAGTGACATTAATAGAATTTAAAACACAGGAGTGAAAGTTTGCCTACACTTTTACCGCCCCCACAATGAGTACTTGCACTGTGCACCCTTCTGGGTCCTGCA
Organism: Solenodon paradoxus; assembly: GCA_004363575.1. NCBI lineage: Eukaryota > Metazoa > Chordata > Mammalia > Eulipotyphla > Solenodontidae > Solenodon > Solenodon paradoxus. Next base: position 172,071 of record RJWH01002175.1, read on the forward strand.
GAACAACCTATGACATATTTCTCTCTGTGTGATCAGAGAGTTGAGAGGATTTTATGGTCAGGCAAACGTGCACTCAAGGCTGTCACCTCTGAGCTCCGTGGACGGTGTGCAGTGAACACCTGTTCTCCGCTGCAACAGGACCTGGGGGGGCAGCGCAAGGGGAGAGGTGGAAGCGAGTCGGCCAGCTGTGCTAAAGCAAGGCCGTCAGCTCCGGAGCATGACGCCGAAGACACGTGCGGCAGAACTGACAGCCGGGTGCAGTCCCCTTCCTTCACGTAAGGAGCAGGTGGATCGCTTACTCGGTCAGACTCGAGTCTTCCTTCACTATTCTCTGGAATTGGAAAAAATGAACACACTAACAGAAACAAACAAAAAACATCAAAAAGTCCTCAGCCACATGTAAACACTACATAAAAGAACTAAGAGCTTAAAGCAAAGAACTAAGGTGAAGAAAAGGCAGAGGACACCTGGAAATGGAATGGGAATCTTGCAAATGACATCAAAATGGCAGAGTGCTGGTGAATGTCTAATACAGGCTTTCTGAGAAGACAAAACAAGACAAAATGAAACTGTGTGTGTGTGTGTGTGTGTGTGTGTGTGTGTGTGTGAGCAGGAGCACATCTCATAAGCTTACTGAAGATTTCAGTGGGTAGCACACAATTTATAAAAAAAAAAACAATAGAATATGTAATATCCTTTATAATAAATTCTATTGAAACAATTGATTCTCACAGAATGCATTAATTGATTTTTGCTGAATTCTTGTGTCTATTGCAATGGACAGATATAATTCTAACATAAATGTTGCTTAATATTTTCATTTATATTAACAAGTGAGACACAAGAGAGTGAAACAATGAAGAATATGTTTAACTTTACACATTCATCAATGATGTGAGCGAATGGCTTTGCTGAATAGATAATGGGTTTTGAATGTGGAAAGAGTATTTTCTTCATTTTTTTATGCTGGTCACAACGTAATGGAAAGTTTAATCTCATGATCAGCCTTTCCCCATGACTTTCTTAAGTCTATCCAACCAACAATAATAAAACAGGTGGCTAGGCAGACAGGAAGAGAGAGGACGGAGATGAATTTCTTTTCTTTTCTTTCTTTCTTTATTCACACTGGTCATTTCCCCCCAACCCCCGAACCTGGAACTTGAACCAGGGGTGTGTGACCTTTGAGGCGACAGACCTAACCGCTGCTCCACGAGGGCGCCACCGTGTAACACTCTTAATGACAAATTTCGAGCCCCCAATGAATTGAGAAGAGATGCCAAGCAGCACCATTATTTGGTATTTCCACCATACAGATGCAAAGATTAAAGAAAACTCCAGATGACATGCCCTGGTGGAGCAGTGGTTAGGTCTTCCGCTTCCAAAGGAGCACAGTCTACCTACATCCTAGGGACCCAGGTTTGCATCCTGGGTCGGGAGGGAACCACCAATGTGAACAACTAAACAAAAACAATGGTATGCTCCTTCCTCTCTCTTCCTTCCTGCCTGCCTGCCTACCTATTTACCTTCATTCCTGCCTGCAACTTTCCTTTAAAAAATAACCTCAAGGGTATAGACAGTAGTAAAATTTAGTAAAACAGACAAGTGATGGATTTTGAATATTTATATGGCAACTTCATCGAGGTATAATTATCAATCAATCCATGGCACATGCTTGAAGTGTGCGGTCTGATAAGCTTTGACAACATATTTACCTGTGAAATTGTCATCACAATGAGGAGGATGAATCTCTCTCACGCCCCCACATTCCTGCTGCCCCCTGCTCATCTCTCTCATACCACTCCTTATCTCTGCCCTCAGGCAATCACAGATCCCTCTTTGGATCACTATAGATTAGCTCGCTATAAATAGATCCATGTGATATAAATTCCTCTTTTGTCTGGCTTCAGCATAATTCTTTTGAGATTCACTCATGGCTCTGCATGTTCAAATTCCTTTTATTCCCGGAGCATTGCATATTTATCATCTGTTTATAATTTATTTTGTGGTAAATGTATATAACTTAATTTTTAATAATGGCTTCGTTTAACTTTCAGTTGGCAAAATTCCTGAAAATTTAACAGCAGCTCTTTCAGGCTGGTGCAGGCCAGCTCTGGCTTACCTCTGGTGGACTGTGTGTGAGAGTGTGTGTGTCTAGATTTAGATAGAATGCTGGGAGACTCTGGGGGCAGCTGAGGGATTTGAGAATGGTTGAAATTGAATGAAAGGGAAGAGAAGTTCTTATGTGTTCTTTCTTTGGTATTCTTTGAGAGAAACTATAGTAAAATGCTAATTAAAAATTACTTTTTAGTTGCTGGCTTGTTTTAATTAACGCATAACCAGGCCAAAATGCAGCTGGGCTTTGGGTGTTTTAGATGGAGAACATTTTATTGAGAGTTCCAGGAGAGAATCCCTTCAGCTGGTGTCAACTTTCACTTGGTCCAATGAAGGCAAACTGGTAGAGAGGTATTTGAAACTGTTGGTGGGCCACAGAGACACTGCTGCTCAGAGGCCAGGAAATCATGGCTACCGCTTAATGCCCCCAAATGCACTGGACAGACAGGACTGCAGGAGAGGGCTTGGGCTTCCTTCTGCCGTTGGTGGATTGTCATTAGAGAAATAACTCGGGACGTAGTGCTCACTTACTGTGTGCTGCCTTTAATATATCCTCTGGTAGAGCTGAGGAGTGGGAATATGGTCCAGGCTTCTTTTGTGCTAATGAACTAAAAAGCTTAGGGAGGAGAGTTGCAATCAGGGTAATATTTCTCGAGAATTTACTACACGCAAGTCACTCAGCTGAGGGCTTTATGTATCTGACTTAACCACCATAATGACACTGAGGTGAATTATAGTATTATACCCATTTTACAGGGAAGTTAAGCCCTTTGCCAAGGGTCAGAAAGTGATGGAGACAGTACGGGAAGCTAGGTTTGTCTGATTCCTGTGGTCCTCATCCCTACATATCCAGCTCGTCTGGTTTACTTAGCTGTAGGAAACCAGCAGGGGCTGTTTTTAATGTGGGACCAAAAGGGCAGTTGCTTTTGAGCCCCCTCAACAGGCTGGTCCTGGGGAAACTCTACGGCCTCTTTTGCCCTGAGTTAAAGATGGTTCTGGTTTATTAAAAATGGGATGTAATCGACAGTTATATTAAAATAATGGGATGGTCATGAAATATGAAAAGATAATGTCCTGTTTAAAATGGTATGTATGGTCAGCCTAATCATATCTGATTATTTTCATAATGAATCTGTCTTTGAAACAGGAAATTCTTAGAGCTCTTCCTGTTGGATGGAAGTTCAAGACATGCTCTGAAGACTAAAAGGGTAGCGCCTATGAGATTCACCAGAATTGGCGGTTCAGATTCAGGTTTTCAAAGCTATCCTAGTTTTTGTTTCCTGACATCTCCTTCTGGAGATGTCATGGTCAAGAGTTTGGGTCTAGGTAGTTTGATCAACAAGCATGGATTAAAGAAGACAGTTAAATCCCTCCTCTACTCACTCTTCGTTAGCTGTGTGACCCTGGCTTTGTTACTTAACTCTAAACTTTAGTTTTCTTATTTAAAAATGAGAATAATAACTTACCTCATAAAATAATTGTTTGAAATCGTAAGATGATAATATAAATCCCTTAGTGTTTATGGTGGGCCATAAGGTATGTATTCAATAAATATTAATTGTCACGAGCTATTATGGCTTACCCAGGTAGAAGATAAATAAAATAGGTTTTTGATTTTGACAAAACCTGTGTCTTCAGGTAAGCCATCTTAGTCAACATTTTGAGTTGTTATTTTTCTCTGCGAAGAGTTGTGATAATGTAGTAGATAAAATCTTAGGAAATATTGCTTAAAGTATCCTTTGAGCAATTTCTTCTAGTAAGAGGATAATATCATTTGTAAAATGTTCTAAAACAACAAAGTGACCTTTAAAGAAAAGCAATTTATTCATAAAGTGAACCACCAGGAAAAAAAAGGGGGAAAGGTCTTCTTGTATATTGCTAGAATCAAATCTCTGGGCTGGTGACTGTTTTGCATCGCTTGTGTTGGTTACATGCTATGTATTTCAGAGATGATGGATTCTGTGAAAATGGGGTATTGAAATTTACTACACTAAGAGAGACACAGTCTCTTTTACAGAAAGCCCTACAGGCAAAAACAGTGGATGAAAATGCAAATGGTGAATCAGTTCTTCTAAAACATTGTCAAATGGCAATTAAGCATCTTTTCAAGGATCTTTAAGCATCTTTAGCATCTCTACAGGATAAACTTATTGCTTTATCTTGTTTTTATTATTATTGGCAATACTAATAGTTAATGGTATTTATTGGACTTTTCCTTCGGACCAACCATTGTTTAAACTGCATTATGTGCTCTATCTCACTGAAGTCTCTCAACAGCTGTGTGAGGTAAGGGCTATTATTATCCTCATTTTTCAAAGAGGAAATTGATGCTTAGGAGTGTCAACTAACTTGCTCAATTTTATTCATTTGTAACTAACCTGGCTTAGTTTCTAACCCTGCACTGCTTGGATTGAATGCTCACAATTCCACGAGGCAATGGAAAGCAGTCAGCCTTTCACCGGAGTGCCTCATTGGGGGCATTTCCATAGATGAAAATGGGCTGCTGAGGGCAGAGGGAAAGGGGAAAGGGGAAGCCAGAAGGTGTGAGATGGTAGGCAAATGAGTAGTGGAAGACTTTGGAGACCAACTTGAATGTTTAGCAATTTGGCCAGCATGATGACATCTTTTATTCATTCTTTGATATCCTGACCTATTGTTCTGACTGAGGATGCATTTTATTATTTATATTGGTGATCCCCATTCTGGAATTCCTGGAAAGTCTTGTTCCATTGTTCTCATAAGTACTTTCACACTTGTCAATCTAAGTTAGGGAATCATGGTCTTGCAATTATGGGCACATTTTCTGGAGCCCCTCAGTTCTAGTTCATTGACTCCAGCTGGAGCCTCTCTTTGAGTGCAGTCAGTCTCTGTCAGAAGACAAGAGCATTCTGGTGACAGTTCTGAAAATCTCTACTCTCCTGTGTGGAGAGGAAATGTTTTTTAGGACTCTGTATTGTTGGATACTTTATTTGTAGTGTTACCCTACTTCATGTTGTTGAATTGGTCTAAATCACATTCATAATAATTTAACATATATCCCTACTTTGATCACTTTTAAACACAATTGGTTGTTTTGGTGCATTTAGCTATATGTTACAGAATGTTCTCCATGACCATATTAAGGGGATTTTTTGACAAAGAAATGATTTCACTTATGGAATTATTAATCTTGAATTAGATAAGGACACAAACTATGTAAACACCCATAGAATAAAATGACTCAAATATTTTTCTGTATAATAGGCTAGGGGAAAAATCCTAAAGATTTTTGTCAGAGTAAAAGCAAAATATTTTTTACGTTTTTTTTTTTGTGCTGGTTTTGGCATCCACCAGCCATACCTTACTAGGTGATGCTATGAAAAGAAGTTTGATTTTATTATGGTATCATTCAGCATTCTATGGGTTGTAAATTGCAGAAAAAAGCACCTAACTTAAGCCAAAAGTGAGTGTATTGCTTATTAACCCTAGGTGTTCAGGGGGTAGATCTGGTCTTAAGTATCTCAGAGCCGTACATGATATCATCAAGATTTAATTTCTTTCCATCTGTCAATACTGTCTTCTTTGCTTCATTCTCAGACTCCAAATGCTGATAGCAGCTCTGGTTTCATCTTCTCCCAAGCTCTAGACCAGCATGAGAGGGCAAGAATCTTTCCCATTACTCCTGATGTTCATTCTGAATGACCAGGCATATGGAAGGGCACTTGGCCTCATGTTATCCCTGAATGAATTCATCATTGGTGCTTTGAATGGCCATGTTAATGGAGCTTCAACACACCCCCTGAGAGTGGAGAGGGCAGACCCTGGGGTACTTCATAAATAAGGAAGTTAATATTGAAAGTCTCTTTAGGTCTCTAGACCTAGGAGTGAAATTGATGAGCTGTATATAGACTACAGACAGGTGTAACCTGACCAGGTCATGTCAAATTGTTTTCTACTGTCAGCAGTAAATGAGTTCCTATTGCTTTGCATTGTCTCAAGCTCTTGGTATTAGACTTTCTGGTCATTTTCTAAGCAGTGGGTTTTAGAACTTACGCTTATTTTCCAATTCAATGGTATCTCATTGTTATAATATGCATTTTCCAGATAACTAACCAAGATAATCTTTTTTTTCTTTTTATCGATTATGCCATAGTTGTTGGTTATATTCTAAGATGTACATGTTCAGATATTCTTCTCATTTCAGTTTTTGGTTATTTGTTTGCTTTCTCAATCATCAGAGAGGCTCTGATTTTCGGTGTAGTATTTTCGGTATACTAATATTGCTTTGCTGGTTACCTTATTACACATACTTGTTCCCAGTTTGTGGCTTGTCTTTTCACTTTTTTTATGGTGGTGTTTGGTGAATATAAACCCATAATTTTAACAGTGTAATTTACCAAAAAAAATCCCATCATATAAGGTTTGCATTTTTGATGCTGTTTAAGAACATCTTTCTGCAGTCTAACCCTTCTAGTCAAAAAGATACGGTCTTCTCGATGTGTCTTAAGTTGTGAATATTTGCCTTTAACACTTGAATTATTAATCCAATGGAAATTGATTGGGTAGATTGCAAGGTAGGGATTCAACTTCCATATCGACGACAACCGTCCCGGCTCCGTTTATTCAATAAAGTCACTCTCTGTTGCTATGAAGCGTCACCTCTGTTGTGGCTATGAGTGTGTTTTAGGTCATGTGTTCTGTTCCCTTGGTCATCCCTGCACATCAAGTAACATGTGTGTCCGTGTGTGAACACAGGACATCCATATGGCTTGTGACAGTGTCCCCGTAGAGAGTGGCAGAGTCAGCGACAGTCTATGCAGCCTCTTCCCTTGTCTTATCATTTACTCCAGCAGTGCTTTGCTGATCTGGTTTCAAGAAGTTTTATAAACTGCTTAATAATATCAGTGCTAATCCCCATGCTCATCCACCCATTTGTAACAATGGAATTGTTTGGAATTTTAATCACTGTGGCATTTGAATAAAACGAAATTGAGTTTATAACGCTGAGAGATTTGGGAGCAGTCATGTCTTCCTTTTCTGTGTAGAAAACCTTCTTTTTCTGCGTAGTTGGAGAGAAACCCAAAAGGATAGCAGTCTGATTATGGAGCCGAGTGAGAACTGAGAAAGGGGTGGCTCGGGATCTTGGAGTTAGGCATAAACAGACCTTCCCAAAAAGCCCAGAAGGAAAAGGTCTTAGAGCTTTTTTCAGTCTAGTCACATTATTAGGACTCAATGAAATATAATGGGACTAAAATAAAGGCAGATAAAATTAGCCAGACAAGATGTGGATTGAAAAAATATATAATTTTTGTGAATATGGCTTTTAAGCTTACAAATGAATTCTTCTCTCTGTGAATAGCTTTAACCATCATTGTGTGTGCTATCTCTATGCAATTTTCATATTAACAATACAAATAACACGATTCTTATCACCAGATTTTAATTTTCGGGCCCTTCTCCAAAGGCTGTGACGACCTCTGTTGTTTCTCAAAGAAGTTTCCTTGCCTGCAGCGCTCCGGAACAGCAGCCTGAGTGAGATTTCAAGGAGAGACAACTTTAAAAGGCTACCTGCTTTCAAAGAAGGAGAATAAGTTCCTAGGACAGTGTGGTTAAAATAGAAACCAAGCTATTTAGTGCAAAGATCACGTCGTTTTAGGCTGTGGCGTCTGGCACACTGTGTGTGCATGTGATGGGTACGGATAATAATTATACACATGAATCGAAGGGTGTGTAGGGAAGCAGCTGCCCTGAGATGAATTGGACTGCAGCCAGTGGACAGTGTCTGATTAATTAAAAACTCTGGTCCTTGTCAGAACCACCGTTCTATTCAAAGGAAGGCAGCCCAGGAAACAGACAGTGAGGTGAAAGACCCCATGGGCAATGCAGAGACCAGCTGTGCTCTTGGCCTTTGACCTCTGCATCTGAACATGGAGACTCTTAGCCAGTTTGGATGCAGAAGTCACTCTGCTTCCATTTCCCTAGCCAGAATTCCCGCAGCCGTGAGCATTATCAAGCAAAGGATAATTGGTAGGAACATTTTTGTAAGGAAGGTGAAGGACTGGGGTTTTCATTGCTTGTCCTACAGCAAACTCATTTAAAAAGTCCCTTAATTATTTCCATTTCCTCAATCTCTTGGAGCTACTCCCAAGGGAAGAGCTTTCTCTCTGGCTGCTCGTTCATATCCCCCAGCTCTGCTGGGCCCCTCTTTATAGCTGGCCTTCTTTTTCTTGCCTGCATTCTTTAGGATATCTTAAATTCTCATTATCTTAAGCCTAGAAGATTAGCTACCATGTTTCATCATCTGCTCATGCCCTGGGAGTTCTCATGTCCATTGGCTCTAAGGAGCACATTCATTCATTCATCCAGTGTTTGTAGATGCTTACCATATGTCAAGCACAGCTCCAGGACTGGGGACACAGCAGTGAGCAGAAAACACAAAAATATTTAACATCAGGAGTTTATATTCTAGTGAAAGGAGACAGAAAAAAATATATATAAGCAAATCAAATAAATGATAATTCCTATGTACGTCAGGGAGTGAGAAGAGATATGTAAAACAATACAGCAAGGGGTTCTGGAACGGGTGGATTTAGCCAACAGAGTAATATTTGAGCACACTCCTGAAGGAGGTAAGAGAGTGAATCTTGGGTATATCTGAGGAAAGAGTAGTCCAGACAAAATGAACAGCAAGGCCAGTTTCTGGGCAGAAGAATGCCTGGCTCGATCCGGGAGAGCAGGGAGGCTGTTGTGGATGAAGTTGAGTGAGTCAGGCTGAGAGTAAATGAAGATGCCTTTGGAAAGATGCTTGAGCAAGATCCTAAAGGGTCTTATCCTTTAATTACCTTGAATAGCATGGGGAGACTTTGGGGGATTTAGAGAAGATAAATGATGTGTTCTGACACATGGTCAAGTCTATGGCTACTGAGCTGAGAATAGACTATAGAAGGTAATGGAAAACTGATTTGAGAGTTTATGTCATAACACAGACAAGAAATAAACATGGCTTGGAGAATGAAAAAAGGTGGAGATGGTGAGATGTGGTAGCTTCTGGATACATTTTTAAAGAGATGTTGCTGATATTTTGATGGGTATCATATACGGCTGGAACTTTGGTTTTGACTGCTAACCTCCAAAAGTGTGGGAAAATAAAATTCTGTTATTGAAGCCACCCCATCTATGGTATTTTGATATAGCGTCTGAGCTCACCAATATACTGTATAAGAGAACCACTTCCTTCCTACATACTTCCCGTTCTTTCTATTCTGCTTTTTCTCCACGATACGTATTACAACCTGATCTTTCCTTAATTTACTTATTGTCTGTATCTCCTTCCTAGAGTATAAACTCCCTGAGGGTAGGAATTTTTGTCTATTTGGTGCACTGTTATATCCTTAATTTTGAAAACACTGCCTGACAGATAAAAGATAACCAGGATGACTTGTCAAATGATAAATGAACGGATGAATATTTGACTGTGTTTCTCTTCAACATGTCCTTAGTGTCCAGAATTGTTCTTATTTTATATAAACTTAGTATTCATTAGACCCCCACTACCTATTCTGAAATGAGGCATGAAACTTCAATATTTAAAAAATTTCAATTAACCGAGAGCTTATATTATAAATTGTTACGGGTATTTGAAAATTAAATTGGTGAAATGTAAACCCATCTGAGGTGCTTAAAGTTACTCTGACCTAAACATTAAATTGCTGCAAAACTGGAATTCTTGGGGCTGATTTTCCTGCCTGAGGGTGGGAATTCTGTGCCTTTGTAGGGAAGCGAAAGGAACATGTAGTAACTAATCCTGCTGAAATATTATGCATGTCTTTGTGTGCATGTAATAATAATGAGAGAGAGAAAGGAATTCAAAATACATTTCTCTATATTCCATTTTTAAATCATGTGTATATATAGACTTGTGTGGCTAGAAATGAAAAAGTTATAAAAGATGAAACAGAAAGAAAATAATTTGGAAGAAGGATAAACTCATTTATAGCTGTGCTCTGCTTCTTACTGACTGGTTTAGTTACTTAATCTCTTTGCTTCTTGCTCTGGAGATAGGAAACAATTAGATGACACTTCAGCCTTGACTTAGGTTGAGAAATGTCGCAGTACTGGAGTGTGTTGGTTCATTTTTATAGTCTTTAGTAAAGTCCTGAAAGAAAAGGACAAAGTATAGTCCAGGCTAACCTTCATAAGAGGAAACCGAATATACCTTGGTAGGCAAAGTACTCTTTGTTTGCAAACCTGGGGGAAGCCAGATTGACTTACCAAATACAACACTACATTGCCAAAGACAGGAGTTTTTGCCAGTCTTCTTTGGCCGGTTCTAGTCTATGCTGAGAATCGGTTGTTCTGGGTTGTTCTACCTATTTGCTTTTATCCAAAAAAGGAGTCTACTGTGATTGCTTTATTTTCTACTATGCTGAGCGTAGTGTGTTGTGATATTTAAATTTATTATTTAGTTTTATGTTACTGGACTCCTGAGAAATTATACATGGCTCTAACAGAGGAAGGTACATCCCCAGAGATACTGGGTTTGGGTGAGACTTCTGGTTGTCTCTCTCAGAAAGGCCCTTGGACCAGAATAAATGTTGCTACCATCGCCAGCATTATTATTCATGCCACTATTTTCTCCTCCTCTGCAGTAACACAGATGCTACCATTAATCTCACTTCTTTCTGAGTTTGTTTAACATATATAGGCCTGAGCTTCCATAGAACCACAGTCATGCTTAAACTTGAGATTTTAAAAACAGGAACATATGCATTTTTAGCCAGCAGGGTGCTGGGGAGAATCTATGTCAGTGGGGATAAATTAGTCATAATGCTGATATTGATGGGATTCCGACAATTCTAATCAAACGCAGAGGATTAAGAAAGGCAGAACAATTAACAAGAAAACTCACTGAAAAGACTACCTTACTGAGATTCAATTTCTCAACCTTGGCCTCTTTCCCATCCTCTGGAGGTGCATCAGTCCTGTAGTGCTGTCCATTTAATAGCCTCACTGGGGGTGGCCTCTCTGACTCCCTACCTGTGTCTGCCTGGTCACTGCCTTTTGATCTCTTCACCCAATTTTGAGTATGTCTCTGCACACTTCCATATTTCACTTTTGTATGGGCTTAGCAGACTTCTCATAGCTTTTAAAATCTGTTAACCTACATATAATGCCAAAAGAAATAGTTTTCAGACTTTACTATAGTCTGAATGTCTCTCTCCTTCAAAATTCTTATGTTGAAATCCTAACCCTCAATCAAGATGGTGTTAGGAGGTGGCTTTTAGAAGGTGATCGGGTCATGAGTGTGGATCCCTCACGAATGGTATTATTTCCCTTATAAACGAAGGTTGTGAGAGAGAATTTGTTCCTTCTCCCATGTGAGGACATAGTGAGAAGTTGAACCAGGAAGCAGGCTCTCACGAGAACGTGACCATACTAGTTAGTACCTTGATCTTACATAAATCAATTTTGTATTTATAAGCTACAGGATGTGGTATTTTACCATAGCAGACCACACTTAAAGTTATAATGGGTTTCTTTGGTCCATGTTTTGCTGTTGAAATAACTGTGTTAGTTGCTCTTTTAAACAGGTAAAGAAATTTCACATCTTAATTTGGATTCCTGATTTCTCTTGAAAAAAAAATCAAAAGATCTGGCAACATTGGCTCATGGTTTATGTTTCTGAAGGCCGACAGCAGCTGTCGCTGAGTTATGGCCTCCCTCTATTTGTGGCAGGAACCCCTTATTTCAGCATAATCCCAACCAGACAACTTGATGAGTCCAAGGCGTCTACCTGACTCCCATAGGTTCGTGGCTGACCTCCTTATTGGAGAAATTGCTCTGTACTCTCCCTTTGATCCCTGACCCCTTCTCTTTGAGGCAGATTTAGGACAGAGCTGTGCACAGAGATTGGTGATTAATGCATTAACAATGATGAAAGAGCAAAGTCCTTTTGTTTAGCGGGTTCACTCATTCATTCATTCCTTTTACCCTACTTTCTATCATTGCCTATTGCTTTAAGTCTTTAAACACCATAAAAAATGCCAACTACAAAAAGTTCTATATAAAAAGTAATCTCTCATTCAAAACTCTTAATCCTCCCACCCAAAAGCTACCTCTTTTATTAATTTTTTTGTCTAATCCTTCCCAGGAAAGTTTATACTTGTATACAGGTTAATACAGATCTCCCTTCATACTGTACCAAATGGTAACAAACTGCAGACTATTCTGCATCTTTCTTCATGTAGTGATAGATCCTGAACAGTATTCCACAACCATATAGATTTGCCTCGCTCTTTCTAGAACCTGCATAGCATTTCATTTTATTCTTGCACTATGATTTGTTTAAGCTTGTTGGTAGGCTGGTAGCTGGTTTTTAATCTCTCATTACACACAAGGCTGCAATGAACATCCTTTTACAAATCTGAGAAGGAAGAAACATGCATTTCTGTTGGATACACTTTAAGAAGCGGAACTGTTTGGTCAAAAAGTATAAACAGTGGCGTGCTGGAGCCAATGAGCACCAGCTCACGAAGTGCAGACTGAGCACCTCGCTTCTCGACTCCGTGGTCAACGACCCATCGGCAACTTGAACTAGGCCATGGGAGAGTATTTCCATCATGGAAATCTGTAAACAGCCGCACGAGGGCTTCCCCTGTCCTCCTGGAAGCTGGTTAAACACTGCGAAGCTGCCATTCAATCCTGACACTGTTTGGAGTTAGTGCAGACTCCACGGGGGAAGGGCAAAACTCCCACACCAAGACTGCCCTCACTTCAGATACCAGCTGCAAGTTGAGGGGTTCCGAGGCCACCCACACTTCCAACTGGTACAAATTTGGGGGGCGTCTTCAGTTTTGATAATTCATTAGCATGACTCACAGAACTCAGGAAACACTTATCAGCACAGTTTTAATCTGAAGGATGCAAACCAGGACCAGTGAAAGAAAGAGACCGGCTGGTGAGACCTGACAGGGTCCCATATGTGGAGTTTTTGTGTCTTCTCCCTGCGACTTCCAGCCACACTGTCCTCCTGGCACATCAACCCGTTCGCTAAGCAGCAAGATCGCTGGGGCTGCAAGTGTCCAGAGCTGTGCTTTAGCTTTCATTATGTAGGCGAGGCTGGTTGAATCACTGGCCATGTGCTTTAGCAGTCTCCAGCCCATCACCTCCCTGGAGGTCAGGAGTTTGGGACAGTCATCAAGTGTCTAAAGCCCCCACTCTCTACTCTTCGGTGTTTCTGCCTGGCCGCCCCCACCCTACCATCAACCTCCAGGCACCTTATTAACCAGAAACTCACTCAGTAGCCCACCGTGAATAACAACGCCACTCCTATCACCCAGGACTTTTTAAGGGTTTAGACGTTCAGTCCCAGGAACCCAGGACAAAGATCTTTCAAATTCTTTATTATACAATCAACACCTATTGGCACCTCACCGAATGTGTCCGATGTTGACCGACACTTCCAAATGGTCCTTCAAAGAGGCTGCACCAACTATGCAGTCCCACTGGCAATGCCTGAGCATTTTCAGGGGAAAATTCTGACCCCCACGTGCTGGATCACTAGCTTGCCAGTTATTTCTCTGAGACCGAACATGAGGAACGCTAGGTGATTTCTATTTCTCTGGAAGCATACATTGATATTCTCACCTAGCCCTTCAAATGAACACTTGCAAACCTTTCTTATGGCTCTAAGTTCCCACTGCTTAAGCAAATAGTGGTTGCTGAGATTTGCCGGCTATGGATGGAAAGAGGATGACTTCAAGTGCTTCATATGCAGTCTTTAATCTTTCCATACTCACTGTCCTTATTACAAAATCCCTTAAAGTTTATCTTGTAAGAATAGTTCCATGTGAGATACAACTTTACAAAGTTGGGAAAGACCATTCTGAAATAGTGGGGAGTAACAATGTTTTGAAAAAATGATTGCAGATTTTTACTGTTTCCTTACACATGCTTTGGAACAATATACTGCTTCAAAGCGTTGTTAAATCCTATTGAGTAGTGCTTAAGTAAAATATAAAGGTGTAGATCAGATACGATCATTAAATAAGGGTGACTCGTGATCACTGATGAGCTCTAACGCCTTCACCACGCTCAACAACTACATAAAGTAGATAGTCACTATTCCTATTTTACCAGTGAGAAAGATGAGGCAGAGGTTAAGCAACTCGGTCAAGGTCATACGTTTGGTAACTGGTGAAATTAATACTTGAACCCGGAAAATCCAACTTCAGAGATCACGCTCTTAACCATGACATCATAGTGCCTTTAAATTTACATGCAAACAGAATAAACATCATCAGCGAGCAGTATTTTTGATTTCTGAAATAAACCTTGAGAACTGACACGAAAGCCACTAGGGATAGGGCGCTCAAGTACAAGGCCACAGCTGAGGCTGCATGGAGAGATACGACTCTGGCCTAGCAGCTTCCAGGTCCAGGCTGCTGCGTGCAGCTTAACCTCCGCCTACAGACATCCTTTCCGCTTGACACGTCCTGTGGGCCACAAGAGGAGCTGCGTCAACAGTTCCTGGTGCTGCTGGGCCTCTTCAGCTGTCTGTGGGTCTTCTAACAAAGGAGGCCCACCCAGGACCTGGGATTCTGTGATAATTTAATGAAACAGGCTGGCCTAGATGTCTGGAACATTCTATTATCAGCTGGGTTAAGCTGGGAACTGCATTTTCCAGACTGCTTTTCTCTCTGTGGTTCTTGGTTAGAGTTAGCAAAAGAGAAACTTGCATGAAATTTGGCAGGCTGCCATGAAGCTACGCTTACCTATCTCTGAGGGGCCTCCACAGTCAGACAGTCAGAGTCATAGACGGGGGTCCTCTCAGTGCTCTGCTAATGCCCCTTCCCTCTTTCTTTCCTGCAAGCTTTCCTCAGCCTCAGTGTAGTTTTGTTTCCAAAGGTTCACACTTGCAAATCTTCTCCAGAGACCCATTATCAGGCTACTAGACCAGTCAAAATTGCCTGGGAGTTACGGCCCCTGAGAAATGACTGACTAGTGAGTGCAATCATCATGAAAGCTTCAAGGAATGATGTCAATACTGGGGATCAGGCTCAGCGACCCTCTGAGGCCTTTCTTGCATCTCACCCCTGCTGACTTTGTCCAGCCCTGATCATTCCATTCTTTAGCCCTCTCCTGGAAGTGCCAAACACAAGCCCAGCCCAGCCCAGGCAGGCCTCAACTTCCACCCCTTTGATCTCCGTGAAAGGAGGACATTGAAGGTAAACAAGGGGTTTTCCTTTCTGTCTCCTGCTAATGGAAGTGAAAGATTCGTTTCACAGACTACATCTAAGCAGGAAAACAGGAACTTCTCTAGAAGGTCAGACAGGGTGTTGGCTGGTAAGGTGTGAGAAGAACTAGAGGAGAAGAAATGGGGAGGGAAGATTTCCCAAGATCAGTAGCTGCAGGGAGCTGCCGCCACCTCCAGACCTGAAAAAGGGAAAACAAGTTACTGAGAATGTACAAAGGGTTGTCAGAACGGAGTTGGCAGAGCGCACAGAAATCCAGAGTCCGCACTTGCCCACAGATAACGCCGCCACTGCCGCCGCCTGTGCAGGAACACACCGCGGCAGCATGTCAGGCCGGTGGGCATCCAAGAAGAGGCCGGAGAAGAGGGGTGGGGCTGAGCGACAACACCCCCTGGCCCTTCATCCCAAAGTTTCCATCCTCTTCCTGATGTAAAAATCCTCCAAAGCATCAGGACTGGTGGAGGATAACCTTACTGGGGTGGCTGAGAGGGGCAGCGGGTAGAGGGTAAGACATAGGCCCGGAGTGAGACCGCCCAGGCAGTGCCTACATTCTAGAAAGTACCCTTGAAGAACACTTGGGGTTGTCTAGTCCCTTTCATCGTCTCACGTGGGGCAAAATGAAGGCACACATTTCTTTTGATTTTCTTTAGGACACTGGTGCATGTTTCCTTCTAAACACTAACGGGAACATATTCATTTCCCAGGAGCAAGCAAGCATGTTTTCAAACACAAGTGAGCTTTAACAGGAGACTGGCAGACCTGTGAGTTCTGCTGTTCGGCTGCAAACTCAGCTCTTCTCTTGGAATGGGTCCAGAGACCTTGGCATTTGTTATTTAAGTCATAGTCATTGAATCCTATCTGCTTTCGAGAAACAGAACAAATGAGTGACACGGTTCTCAGAATCCGTGCCAGCCATACTCCCTGAGGTCTCACATAGGTCACTGTGTGTTCAGAGAACTTTAGGCTCTATGAAGAAAAAAAGTTTTAAATCCCACATTTTGATCACTTATTGCTGCTGTAGCAAGTTAGCACTAACTCAGTAGCTTAAAACTACAGACATTTGTTACAGTTCTGGATGGGTACCCCATTCCAAAGTCAAAATGTTCATAGATTTGTCTTCTTGAATTTCTAGGGGAGGACCTATTTCTTAGCCTTTTCTAGCTTTTAGGGCCTCCTCTATTTATTGTCGAATCAGAACTTCTACATCTTCAAAGATGGAGGCACAGCATTTCTCTTCTCTCTGACCTATCCTTCCATCCTTCCATCCTTTCATCTTGTTTCTGAGCTTCTGCACTTCAAAGGCCCCTCCTCATTACACTGGGTTCATCTAGCTCATCCAGATGACTTCCCCTTTTCAAGGTCCTTAATTTAACCACACCTGCAGAGTCTCTGATCTTGTGACTCAAGGCTCCAGGAATTAGGGCGTGGACATCTCTGGGAGCCATTATGCCGCCTCCCACGCCTGCTCCCTGTGGTTCCTGTTAAAAAGAGGGGGTGAGAACAAGTACTGGCTTGTAGAGCTTGGTTCCAATAGCTCCTTCTGTGAAAAAACCAGCTCCTTGTTGCTGTTGAAAAGAAAATTATTTGACAAATAAATCAATGTTAATTAACTCAAATTTCCTTGATCCGTCTTTATTTTAAGTAAATCACTTTAGGCCTCAGTTCCTTTTCATCGAACAAGCATTTTCAGAGCAGGTGCCCCAGGCACCCCAGGTCCTGCGATGCAAGTTCACAGGGAGGGCAGAAAACAGATCATGGGAAAACCAGAGCTGGTGTGATAAGAAAGACAGGCGTGAGATGTTCCCGAAGATCATAACCAGGTAACTCTGGACATGTGGGGATCAGCCCTGCACCAATGAGGGGCTGAAGAAGTCTCACTGCTCAGGGCCTGAGCGTGAGCTGTTATCTGCCCGGAGCTCAAACACCACTGCTGCAGTGCGGATCGGTGGGGGTCTGCATCCAGACCACCATGGCAGGTGCGCGTACGGCGTGCAGATGGCCTCTCTGACCTCCAGTCTTCAGTTTCTGAATCCAAAGGTGTGGGGTGAGACCCCAAGGTTAACATGTTTGACACATGTCAAAGAGGCTTCACATCAAAGTGTGAGAGTTACTGCACTTCTGACTTGGAGCCTTTATTAACATTAAAAACCCAAAGGCAGTTTTTGTGAAATAGAAAGTGTATCACGGGAACTCAACCAAATGCCAGCAGGGTAATTGCAATATTTATTACCATGCAGCTATACTCTCAATATAGTCATTTTTCAGGGCTCATTCTAAGTGTGGTCAATATGCCTGAAATTGCAATAGGCGAGAGATAGCAGATTTGTATAATAGCCTACAAATAGCTCTCCAAGCTTTGAGTACAACTGTGTGATTCAGGAAGGGTCCAAAAGGGCTACATCAGAGAGGAAGTTCAGTATTTCTCTTTACCTTCACATGCCTGCATTTAATCAGAAATCTATTCTATTCTCTCTTTAGTTGAATTGAGGTGGACTACCATATTTCACAGAAACTGGACATTATCGGTTTGCAGGTTCACCACTATTTTATGTACCACTATGAATGGGGGAAAAAGCCAATTAAAGTATGGCAATAATAAGACATCTTATTTCATAGATGTTAAAATTCCTGGGGGCAGGAGGAAGTGCAATATTGAAATGCAATTATTTCATGATTGCTGCTTCCCAGGAGAGAGGTGGCTGTTATTTCTGAGAGGAAATCAAGTCCCCTCATGCTTTTTTTGCAGAGTTAAAAAGAGGCAGTCATCATGGGGGAGCAGAATCTGTTTTTACATTAGCTCATATTTTGAGTGACAATGATTTCAATCTTGTTAATTACAGAACAATGTTTTATAGAATAAAAGCCAGTGGTTATGGGGACCAAATTGAGAATTAGGAATAAAGGCATAGTTTAATATAATAACAGGAAGCCAGAACACAGTCTCCTTTGTAGCATTTAAAGATTAACAGATTCAGCATGAAGAAAAAGGTAAAACAGTGTCTTATCTATTGCGGAATTAGCCAGAGAAAATGTTGGCTGGTATTTTATGCTCTGAAATATCTTCCCAGATTATGAAACTTTATTAGGCAGATTTAATCCTCGAAGCTTAATATGTGGCACTGGAGGACATGTTTATCCCTCAGGCACCTGGTATAACTCAGCTTGCTCTTTGTCCCTGGTGAAGAGAAAGCTGCCACGGCACACGAGTGGGATTTAGGACTCATATTCACTACGCTACTTGCCGTAGGCAAAGGGTGTACAGTAACTAGAATTTTCTAACCCAGGAGAGAGTCTATGTGTGACTTGTATTCAACTAACACATGTACAAGAAGACACTTCACTTCTAGATTTGAAAACAGAGCAACTGGATTCGGACACCAGATTTGTAATCCCATTTTCTGATGACGATAGTAAGATTTCGTCTGCGTGTTGAGAGTTGATTTGGTTAAGGCTTTTTTTTTTTTTTTTTTTCCTTCTTCACAGGGCACCTTCTGGCATTTTCCTCTTCCTCTCCTCTTATATACAAAACTTGAACACACATAGCTTGAACTACTTAGAACAGTTGTTCTCACCCTGGGCTGCACATCGGAATCACTGAGAGGTGGGGGAATCAACCTACCCAACCAACCAACCAAAACAGGCATGTGTAAGTCTCATTCTAGCCCCTTTATTTCAGAAAATCTGGGCTGTGACCCAGATGTTGGATGCTCTTTTATGTATTTTTTTTTAAAGCTCCCAAATGAGCAGCCAAAATTGAGATGCAATGACTTAGGGCTATTTGCTCCTGGGGTTTTGCAAGTATCATGGTGGAGACTTGAATTTGGTTTGTGGTAGTAATAGACCTTCCTAGAAAAAGAGGCTAGAACTTTTGGATTGGAATAACTCACCTTAAGGGCAGGTTCTCCAGAGACAGACACGGAGTTAAGCATTCCTTTGCAAGTGGTTTCAATTAGGAAGTTCTCCCAGGAGAAGACCACAGGGGGGCAAGCAGGACAGGGAAGGGAAATGGGAGCTGATCTCCAGGGGTGGCTTTCCGTTCCTTCGTTCCGTTTACATCTGCCACTCCACTCATCATGACGGAGTCCATTTCTCCCCCATCAGAGCTGGTCTTCTAATTAGCTTTGACCAATGGACATGGCAGAAGTGGGTTCATTTTAGACAAATTTTCAGAGGTCTGGAAATTTTTTCTTGTACTGAAGTGTAGCCAGCTACCATGGAAAAACTCAGCCAACCTGAAACTACTGAGCTGTGAAGTCTAAGCAAGTAATATGGAGAGGTCACATGGAGAAGCACTGAGGAACCCAGCTGGTAGTGACATTGATGTCAAGTCATCTCAATCAACCACTTGAGGTATTCCAGATGAGGTACCCAAACATCAGGGCGATAAGACACACCCACAATAACGTGTCCAAATTCCTAACTAGGAGAATCATGAGAAAAATGGCAGTTTTGAGCTTGTGGTAGTTTGTTACGCAGCAGTAGGTAACAGAAACAGGAAGAAACCCAATAGGAATAAGATGAATGCAAAACCCTATGGAGCACATCTCTAGACTATAAACCCACAAGGAAAAATCTGAATTCTATGTCGGAATTAGTTTAACCTTAGGGTTTCATAGTTCTGGTTATTGGATAAGGACCACCGTTGGGGGAAGAGAAAGTCGCATTAACTCCCAGGCTCTTCTCAGAGCATGGACAGGTCAGTCATGCCTCTGACTTCACCAGGCCTGTGACACCTCTTCTATCATAGAGCAGAGCCCGTATCAGGAATTCTTGCCGTAGATGATTTCTCCATGCTTCACTGACTGTGCAACTCAGACCATAAAGCTAGGCAAGTCCCTCCGACATTGGGCTTCAGTTAGATGGATGAGGGGGAATCGGGACTTTTACAAACTGTGGAGGCATCACTGTAGATAGAACAGGGAGGTGCAGTTTCTTTTTTGCAAGATAGGAAAAACGCAACTGCAAAACCATGCACGTGTGCACGTGGGAGATGCTTCTGCAGCAGAGCCCGTAGCAGAGCACAGGAAAGCAGCTCGGTGATGACACACACACACACAACCCCTGCTGCTCAGAAAGCACGAGGCCGGGAGATGCTTGTCGCTGCAGGTGTGTGTGATCGTAGTGTGGGCACACCTCACTTCCTCCTCTCTGACCCAGTTGAAGAAATGCCTGTGGTCTTCCACTGGGTGTAATGAGAGCATTAATATGATCTATTTTTTAAGTGGAAATTGGTTAGAATTTTATTACTAATTCTACTGGGAGAATTATTTTCCTACAAAGAGTTTTAGAAAACCTGTGTTGGCAGTTTTGGAGAGAGAGCTCATTTGTTCTAAAGGCAAATTTTGGCTACCTCCCTTTGCTCCCTTCCACCTCAAAACCTCTTTACTCGAAGCAGAAATGGGATCATTTAACCCTACTAGAAAGCAGTGATTTTTGTGACATTCTTTTCTACTTCATCTTACAATGGAAAATGCTTCTCTGTTTGGTGTGCTTTCTAACATGCAGATGCTCAGACTGAATACACTTCCCATGCTAGATTAAGAGCTGATTTACTCCACTTGCTGCGATCCTGCCTGAAGCTCTGCTGGGCACCCAGAGGCTTGCCTTTGGGGGTTTTTGCTCAGTGGAGTGGCAGCTTTAGGCAGTGCCAAAAAAGCTCACCTGCTGAGGTTAAAGTAGGAGCTGGGGGAAAATGATGACTCAGAACAACTGCTGGCCTCAAATTAGGCAAACAATCAATAACCCTCAGATGGCTGGTTCAGAACTGTCGCTGCTGGACCCACTGGGAGAAAGATTCCTGGTCAAGCCAGCATCTGCTGATGCTAAGGGACAGAATGCACATCTGTTTCCTGGGCGACTGTCTGCCCTCCAAAGCTTTTGCCCGAGGGACTCAGAATCAGTCAGCCCACAAGTTAAGAACCTTTCAGACCCTGGACAATCATGTCTCCCTTCATTATCTACCTTTTCTGAAAATGGCGGAGTTTTAATGGGAGACAATGAGAACCCAGGGATTTTCAATGGACAGGTAAGCCAGAGAGGTCTTCTGGAGTCACAGACCCAACCCTTGTTTCCATCAGACTGTGATTGCTCACTGCTAGCAGTAACTGGGATTTGCAAGTTGATTAAAACTGGAGATTTAGTTGCTGAAATAGAATTCCTCTATAATTGCTGGAAATGGGCCAATGCCTTTGGCGGACTGAGCTCCACATGGCGGGTTATATGCTCTCTGACTGAAACCAGATTTACAGAAGACAGAAGAGCTTCTTAGAGACAAACCTGAACAGGTGCTTTGTCCTTTGAAGAGCAGAGCAGGAGGGGATAGGATGCTCCTGTGTTTCTATTTCTTTGCACAAAGGTGGTCACCGCAAGGGCATCAGAGCGGAGTCAGGTTCTTACATTGGTATTTAACACCAGAATATTAAAGTTAGAAACAAACTCCTTGGGACTGGGTGCAAGAGAAGACAATCAAAGAGAGGATGACTGTTTCCTTCCAGACACAATTTCTAAGGGCATCCTATTTTTTCTCCATTGGAATCTTTTCTTTTGTAATTTCATAGCTTTCCCCTTGTAACTGTGTATCTCTCATGACCTTTCCTGCCCAAGAACATGTCTGCTTCTTGAAGGAGGCCAGGATCTGACGAAAACAATATGCCAGAAAAGCTATTAGAGTTTGTGTTCTAAAACAAGATCACAAACAGCTCTGCACTGTGCCCAAGCTGAAAATGTCTCAACTAAGAGGCCTGATAACATTAAAAAAAAAAAAAAAAAAAAAAGAAAAGACAACATCCAAAATTAGTGAAGGAACCAGTAAAAAAAATAGCCCTCTACCCTGCAAGCCTTTCCCAGAAAGCAATTTGGTGATTTGATCAATGATCTTACAAATGTACATGTCCTTTGACCTAGCATTTCTTCTAGAACTTAGTCTTTAGGAAATGATCAAGGATGTGAGCACAGGTTTAGCTTTTCTTATATTTGCAGCTACCTGTCTAGCAAAAGTGTGTCTAACAGAACCTTGTCTAGCGAAATCCTGGCAGCAGTGTTCAAGTTTGGAAGAATTGAATGGTGTGCATTCACTAACAATGCGGGTGGAAACATGAATAGCGTTTGTCTCTACATGGTGGAATTACAATTTCATTTTGTTTAAATGTATTTTTAAATTTTCCTTCAGTGAATATGTGCTACTCATTTAAACATATTTTCAAAGACTTCCTTTGAACTGTGTACGTTTTGTTGTAAAAGTTTGCCTACTGATATGAAAAATGTTCACAAAAATAACAAATGTAAACAAAAGGGTATTGAGACATATTTGGTACAATTCTACCTTAAATAAAAATAATTTCTCTTTTTGTCTCTTTCTTCCCCTCTCACAACACAGACACACATCTGAAAATACATAAACCAATCTTATATAGAGATTTTCTGTTGATGGGGAGCTATGGTAATTTCTTCTCTTTGTTCATTTGGATACTTTATAATTTTGCTTCAGTGAACATGTCATATGTGAATAACTGGAAACAAATGCTGCCTCACTTCAGATGCAGAAGCCAGAGGCCCTGGAGTGCATCTGAGAAGGGGAAGTGTCAGTGACTGCCCTCCGGCTCTACCCTCCTTTGATTCCCATGAGCTAGAGGGATTCCCTTCTTGTCCTAAGCAAATTTGGATTTCCAGTTAGCTGAGAGGGAATCTGGGGCAGGAAGCCTCAGTGGCCTTTGCGAGTAAGACACATCTCATGCCAAGAAGCTGACCTAGGAAGGGGGAGCCTGCACCTCTAAAATTGCACAGTGTCCCCTCTCAGCAGCCTTAGCGTAGCCCAGTCCCCTGTCCTGGGGATGATGTGTACACCGTGCTGATCTATTCGAACTAGAAAACTTCCCCCAGGCTCTCATAAAACACAGTGCACTGAAAGTCACTCCCCTCATCCCTTTATACCCCTCCATGAAAGCTGTGTGAGAGGGCGAGATGGAGGAAGCAGAGCAGTGCTTCCCGCAGCTGGGAACGCCAGAGGCAGGGCCGCACAGTGATGAGCAGCAGGTGCCGGGGGTACCCGTGACCTCTCGGTGTGCAAGACCCTGCCACATACTCGCTGTGCCACTTTGGGCGAACACTTACCCTTCTAGGCTCAGTGTGACCTCATCTAAAATTCTGATGGCAGTGCAACGACTCAACTTTGTACAGAGTTTGCCACTTAGTAAGCACTCAGCAAATACGCTACGACTTCCACAAATGTGGCCGTATTGTTGTTTCATGTCTCCTGTTATCATCTAAGTCATTTTTGAATAGATAATACACACACGGTATGAATTCAAATGTCAAGAAAAGTATACAGTGACATGGCAGCTCAAATAACGACCCTCTCCCAAAGAGGCCTCCACCTTCATCCTCGGATCCTGTGACATCCTCGGTGACACACGTGACTGAGGCTTTCAGATGTCATTACACGTAAGAATGTTAAGACCATGAGATTATCCTGGATAACTTAGATGGGCTCAGTTTCATCAAATGATCTCTTAAATTTCTGAGGATGGAGTCAGAGAGATGCAGCAGAAGAGGAAGGTCGAGACATCAACCTACGGCGAGGGCTGAAGGAAACCGGACAGCATCTGGTCTGAACCAAGGAACGTGGAGACTGAACATGGAGACAGGCTTATACCTGAGGTTCTCTGGATTCCCCACAGGTGCACTTGGTGCTACTGTGAGCAAACACTAGGTGCAGAAGATGGCCTCACGGCAGTGGCAGCCATGTTGAACAAGGAACAGTGGGCTTTGATGGAAGCATGAGGTGGCCTAGGAGGACCACCACTTAGCAGCCTCTGCCACCCAACCACTGGGAGACAGAAAAGACTCCCTGCTCCAGCAGCTCAGAAGACTTTGTCGCCTGGTGCAGGACACTGGAGTAGTCACCCAGATGAACTCATGTCAGTCGGGAGGTATGAAGGATGATGCCTCAACGAGTTTAACAGAAAATAATTAAATTGCTTTTCTTTTTTCTCAAACCCTGCCTCCTAGAATCTGCCGTCACACCTCTGCAGGCCCCTTTGGAATGCTGAAGTTGAAGATGAATTCTATAGGCCCTCAGAACCTGAGACCAAACCTAAAGGTGCCGACAAAGAACCATCAGCCTTGAGAAGAAACAGCCCCGTGAGGTGGCAAGTTCACTCCTGCCCAGCTGCATGCCTGAAAGCAAGCTTTTTTCCTTAAAAGAGTCTTGACTTTGCCTAAAGTTTTCAGATGTGTTTTGGGACACAGTCTACCATTCTCCTCAGGTGGTTGAGCCTGAATCAAAGACTTTCCTCTCAAACTGGTTCTTGCCTTCCGTGTTTGGAAATGGGTGAAGGGGCATCCTGACTTGATAGTCTCTCTTCTACCTACGGTTGGTCTGACAGCCTGGAGAATCTGACTCGCTGCGATGAGGACCACAGATGCTTGCTGGGGACGGTCCTCCTTCCACCCGTGGAGGAGCTGAAACCCAAACCCTCTGGTGCTGAGCAGCGCAGATGTCTTCTTCTTGGAGAAGTCCTGGCACCTGTCCTCTCTCCTGCCCCTGAACGGGCAAACCACTCACTCTCAAAGTTCAGTTATGCTTGTTGTCAATAGTAAATCACCATGTTTGTTTACTTAGAGATCTGAACCTGTAATATTACACTGAATTCCCAATAAAGTATGAAAAGAGCAACAAAGGAAAACAAAACTTAGATTCGAAAAGCTGTTGCCAGAGGAGACCACATGATATGTAGGTGACCTGGAGACTCCACACCCGGAAACCCCAGACCTGGAGATCCCTGACCTGAAGACCCCCAGACCAGGAGACCCCCAGATCCAGAGACCACCAGACCTGGAGATCCCAGACGGGCCCCTGGTGGAGAGTCAGCAAAGAAACTGGGACTTCAGCACTATAACACAAAGGATTTAATTCAGCCAACTGCCTACATGAGCTGAAAAGCAGGTTCTTCCCCATTTTCCAGAAAGGAACAAGTCTTGATGGCATCTTGACTTCAGCCTCATAGAAGCCTGAGTAGAGAAGCTAATCAATCCAACCCAGACTTCTCTGAGATGATAAATTTGTATAGCTTTAAGTCATAAAGTTTTTCATGATTAGTAGAAAACAATACAAGTGAAAAATAAACTTCACTTCTGCCTTTGTTCCCCAGTCCTCCACTTCCCATTCTGGGGATGAACTATATTTAGAAGGAGAACGTCAGAAAGAGTTCTGTTGTTTGAGATGCTTAAATTGTGAGGTTTTGTTTGGGAAGATCAAAGAGTGGGAAGAAAGATATTTCTTGAACATGTTCTTAGGGCAATCTTTAAATGCTGCTTTATGTCAAGTGTAATATGGCCCATGTGCAAATGACTAATAAATCAGTAAGACCATTTGAGATATTTATGAGTCTTCACAAAAAATTAAATAAAAAAGACTTAAAAGATATGGGCAATTATGGATAAAACGGTCAAGTTAAGAATCTGAATGTATCATGAAGGAAAACTCACTATATGAAAATGTAGGAGGTTTCTTTTTAGATTCATGAGGTTCTGTATTCAGAACTATTGCTAATGTGTCCTTTCTCAAAGCCAAACATCTAGAGAATGGGGAGATCATGCAAAGCAGAAAAGGAAGAGACCACCAGACAATTTGAAGAAGAGAGTTACATACATTAAAAAGAATTCTAACTATCTGAAATAAAAACCTGAGCTTGAATCATTTCAAAAAGGTCTGGGATGAGGCAGACAAAAGATGGCCCTTGGGTCAATGGGGGTCATTTCCTAAGTCCCAGCCTCACTGACAGTTAAACCAATAATCAGTCTGCTGATTTTTCTCCTACTGACATTTGGAAAGTTGACAACCTGCTAATATTTACACTCTAAATCAGATTTTTAGGGAATTTTTTTTGGTGGTAGTGGTGGTGTATAAAGGAATGCAATAAATCATCCAACAGATATGTCGGATAGTCTTTGGAAGGATGACTGAACTTAACACAAAGAATGCTAAAAACTGACTGTGTTGAAAACTCATTGTCTTATTTAACCCAACTGATTCAAAATTGAGAAATCAGTTGTTAAAATGCTTTATGAATATTTGTCAGGTATAAAATCTATTTTATAGTTTGATAACTGTTAGCTCCATAGGAAAATTGTAACTATCCGTAGGTCATATGGGGAGTGGAAATAATTGTTCAAGTCACATTATAAGTTAGACAAAATGAAACTCTGTCATCACATAAATATTAGAATACACAAGGGTATTATCAGAATATTAAAAAAAGCCCACAAAGCAACAACAAAATCCTATGGCTGCTATAATTTTTTTAAAAGAGATTTCTTCCCGAGAATAAGAAGTAACGCATAGACTTTTATTCCCAACTGACAAAGGTATCACAACCTGTGAGATTACCTTGGAGCTCATTTTCAAACTTCAAAATCCCCAAAGTTGAAGTTATAGTTGCCTTCATTTCAAAGAAAGACCAGAAAACAATTTCCTCTGAAGTCTTTCTTCCTGTCAGCACACATCACAGAGCACCAGGAAAGGCACACCCCACGTGGCCTCTTTTTCCCTAACAAAAGAATCTCTTGGAATTGAGTATTATCTATAGTTAAGGCTCCCGAGTCTCTTGGCTGATCAGAAACGTGTCTCAGCTAAGGTAGTTTTGATTAATAGAATGCCTTCAAGGTTAGCAGAGAGAACTTGGTTTAATTTGCATTGGAAAAGGAATGGTGACAGGTGGTACCTACCACACCTAAAAGGAAAGTCAGCAGATGTCTCATAGTAACACTAGGGTGATGCTTGGGGTTGGTTTCTCATCATGGCCTTCTCTGCTGTCTCCCAACTTCTCTCTGGCTAATGAAGACATCACATGTGGTTAAAATAACTCCCAGAAAAACCTGGCATCCTAATTATAAGAATCATATCAAAGAAATTTTTATTACGCTATGATCACACATCAAAAGGGAAATTGTTAATCCTTATGAAACAGTCCTGCTTATAGACAATTGGCTAAGAGTTTTTCAAATCCAGCCTTGTCAGTTGGATCAAACGTTAGTTATGCATCTGGTAGCCTGTGGATTATTACTGTTTAAGCTGGGTCATTGCTCATTTACGAGAATCTGGGGCCCAAGTGTTCAGGATTCTGACCAAGGCATGGTATTTTAGAAAAGCAATGTACAATACAATTTATCTTTAAATCTAAGTGATACTGACGGATGACGATACCTGCTGTTCTTTTCTCTTTGCACAAATCTTGAAGTTTTCAAATACATTTGTCAAATGGTTGACATGCATGTTTGCCTTTCTGTTCCATTTATAAAGCTGCAGTTTCGTAACTCATGATTTTTTAGAGACCGTATTAAAAAAGTGGAGCTCTACTCTCGACTGTGAGAAGGGTCAGTTATCACGATCTTGGCTGGAGTCTGTGACTTCCGTTTTACAGAGCCCACATTAGCTCACTCCTGGGGTGACCCATCTGCTGCATTTCGGGCTTTTCAATGAAACTTGGTCTTATTGTCTGCCTAATGGAATGAGGTGGGTGGTTTGCTGCTGAGCTTTGATGACTATGACGCGCCCTGCATGGTGGGAGCTTCCAGGATGGGAAGGTGGGGAAACTGACAGAGTGAGAATCTCTGTGGGCAGTGATGTGAGCTGCCATGTGCTCGAATGAATATTCCACAAACCTTTTTGGTCTCAGCTCCTCAGTCACTTCCTCAAAGAAGCCTTTTCTTGTTTTTTAAAACACTTTTATTGAAGGAAACTTGCATTATAACACTCCATAGGTTTAAGGTCTGCATCACTGTACATCAACATTAAGCTTGAAGGAAGCCTTTTCTAACTCCCCCAATTAAATATCTGTTCCGTGTTCCATGACTCTCTATATCTCTTCTTTCACAGTGTTCATCTAATTTCCAAATATTTGTCTATCTTTCCCCAGAGACTGTAAGATTCACGAGTAAAGGGACTTAGTTCCCTAAGATGAGAAAAGTCAACTCGTTCATGTCTGTATCCCTAGCACTTAATCCAGCACCTACCTCTCAATCAAACATGGACTTTATTAATTGGAGCCCTTACCTCTTAGAAGGTACCAATTTTTGCATTGTTTGGGGCCATCCTTGTAGCATTAAGAAAATTTCCCACTTTATCCCTAGAGGTTTTCTATCAGCGTTCTTCCAGGTTTCCTAGTTAATACACTCAAACTAATGAAAATGCAAATCTTCTCATGATTTACAAGAAGGCTTTATCTAAGACTTCGTCAGAACCCATTTGTTTGACCAATTTGTCCTGTGCGTACCCCTGCTCAGTAATGGACTTGAGGAGAGGGCTGCACTGCCTGGTAGGCAGGTAAATTCTGCATCTAAAGTCATTCTACAGCCCACAGATGCTTGGTAAATACTTGCTGAGTTTAGAAATCAGTACTAAAGGAAGTCGTAATGTGGGTTAAGAAGCTTAAATGTGGGAAATCACATTTGCCCTTCTACATTTGGATCTTGACAAAAGGGTCTCATATTAGTAATAACAGTATTTCTATTTTTAATGATGTTTTCCCACGGAATTAACATTTCGTGGTCTATAGTGGAAGAATATTGGGAACTTCAATTTATTCCTCTTTGGGGCTGAAAGCAAACTAATGAAAATAAACTGCAACTCAGACAGTCTGCAGATGCAGCTAATTGCTTTAAAAAGTCTCAGGACTCATTTACCTTCCTCACCCCTACTAGGCTTCAGTGCCTTCTTATCTAGGGAAGAAGATTTCTTTCCTGCCTGTGAGGCATTTGTGTATTTAAAGTCCTCTGTTTTCTTCTCCAGATCTTTATGAATCCCAGTTGCCTTGTCGCATCCGCACCTTAGTGTCTACTGGTGAATTTCAGGGGGAGAAAAGGTAAGAGTTAGTATGGGTGGGAGGTTCAATTCCCAGTCTCATCTTCTAGGGAGTGAAGAAAGAACTAGACCTTTCTGATGGTTAAGACTGTAAACGTGGAGTGCTCTTGGAATCTGTGGGGGGTGAGTAGGTACAAATGGATGATCCCCTTCTCACCCCCAAATATAAGACCTGGAAGACAACTGGAAAGGAAGACAATTTTAGGAGTTTAAAGGGAGTTTGACAATGATAGGAGATGTTAAGCAAGACAGTGATAGGTCGTTTCTAACTTTTCTTCCCTTCACAAGAAGAACCATTAACAACTATTTAGTGACAAGACCCCCGACGGAATCCTAGGGAGATGCTGAAGCACGCTGCACCTCAGTGACTGTGTTAGAGGGGTAAGAGAAGTCATTACAACTGGACCTCAGTGCCCCTTCCCCAGGTCAGCACAGCATCCCCTGGCGGGGTCTCCCTGGAGCCTCCAGCTCCTCCAGTGGAAAAGAGAACCCTAGGATTGGGCACTGTGGGTTGTTTTGCGGGAGCCCCTACTCTGCTTGCAACATGGGGATTGCATGGGAAACGGAATGTGCCGTATTTGTAAGAGCCGGCACCAGGGTCTTGGCAGACGGAATTCTGACATAGTGCTAGCTGAGGCCTGCACTCACCCGCAGAGCCAGGTTGGGGCACTCTGGCCCCGGGCCTCAGCGGGGGAGTACACACCGGCCTGGTGTGGAACCTCCAAGGAGAGCTCTGTTGGTCGCAGAGCCTGATTCGCCCATGCCCCGCCAGAAGCTGAGTCACGCCGGGCTCTGTGCAGCCATCTGTCTTTGACCCCATCTGATGAGAAGAACTGGCAACAGCGCTGAACGTTGACTTGAGAGGTGGGTGAGCAGAGGCATCGCCCCCTCGCGCAAAGCCAGTGTCCAGTGTGGAGGTTCCCATGCTAAACACAGGCATGGCTCAGGGTAGCTCCAGGCCACTCCTATTGAAAGAACCCGTTTGGGAAACTGAGAGGAATTTGGTCCCTCAGATAGTCAAGAGGGTGAGCCCTTATATGAGATGAGTATGCTGACAGAGACCCTTCGCGGTGGGGCCTCACTACGGGGTCTGGACAAAGGCTGATGAGACCTCGGGTAAGCTGTGGGCTCTTTAATGTTGGAGTGGAGAAAAGGGCGGAGCTGAGAGTGGGCAGCGCAAAGCCATTCCCTGTTCAGCTGGGGAAGTTGGGGTGTGGGTTAAACTGAATTGAGCTTCACTGATCTGGGAGCTGCTTCTCCTCCTGGGTGCAGGCAGGAGCCCTAAGTTAGAGTCCCACTCCTCAGAGAGGACAGTCTTCGGCCTGTCAGACTAAGGCAGGGAGCCAGAACACAATGTGTGACCCATGTATCAGACCCCCGGACAGTGGGACTTAAAGAGAGTACAGTTTGCGGCTTCCCTTGTTCACAGAACAAGACTGGGTCCTCACCTGACCGGGGAACTCTGTGCAGTCAGGCCTGCTTTGAGTTTCCAGCAACACACTACAGGTCCTGGATCCAAACCTGCGGTCCTTGCCAGAGCAGGGAAGCTGATTCATAGCTTCCTCTACAAATGAAAACAGTACCCAGCTCTGACCACCTAGTAAACCCGACCAGTGAGTTCAGGCAACTGTAGCTTCTATCTTACAGCCTTTCTTGGGCAGGAAACCAAGCCTACAGTCCTATCCAACAGTTCTCAGCCACTGGTGCTCATCCCATACCTGTCAGAGCTCGAACAGTTATCTCGCTCCAAAACAGACGACAGCAGGCCCCACCAGCCCAAAGACATCACCAGGAGACACATCTAGAAGCTGAGCTGACTGGTAGAAACTATCTCTGGCAAAGCAAACTTGTCAAATCTAGACAAGGAGCCCCATGACTCACATTGATGGTGCCAGCATAAGGAATCAAAAAATCAAGATAAACAGGACACCATCAAAGGAAAGTACTAAAACACTAGTAACTGACCCTCGAGAACTGGAGATCTATGAACTGTCCAATGAGGAACTCAGACTAATCCTCTTAAAGGAGATTAGTGAACTACAAAAGAATGCCAACACCTAAATGAAATTAGGGAAAAGAGCATGAATAAAATAAGAAGTGTGACAAGGAAATAACAACCATCAGAAACAAAAGGTAAAAAACAGAAATCCTAGAGCTGAAAAATACAATTACTGAAGAACAGAGAGTTTAAAAGTAAGCTTGAAGCAACAATGAAATATCACCTTACACCTGTGAGATTGGCTACCATTCAAAAGTATGGAAACAACAAATGTTGGTAAATATACAAAAAAGAGGGAACGCCTTTTCCACTGATGGAGAGAGTGTAAACTGATACAACCTTTATGGAAAGTAATATGGAGATTCTTCAAAATATTGAGAATGGAAATCCCATATGATCCTGTCATCCTACTTCTGGAATTTTATCCAAAAACACACACAAAAAATCCCACTAATTTGTAGCGATATATGCACCCTCATGCTTATTGCAGCATTATTTACAATAGTCAATTATTAGCAACTACCTAAATGCCCGTTGTCAGGAGAATGGATAAAGAAGATGTGGCATATATATATATATATATATATATATATATATATATGTATGTATGTATGTATGTATGTATGTATACACACATACATACAATGGAATACTATCTAC
The DNA here is from genome assembly GCA_004363575.1 of Solenodon paradoxus. Classification (NCBI taxonomy): domain Eukaryota; kingdom Metazoa; phylum Chordata; class Mammalia; order Eulipotyphla; family Solenodontidae; genus Solenodon; species Solenodon paradoxus. The sequence goes on from RJWH01002175.1 coordinate 203,932, forward strand.
CCTTAAAAGAGGAAGTTCTGCCATTTGTCATAATATGGATGAAACTAGAGGGGATCATGCTAAGTAAAATTAGCCAGGAGGAAAAAGACAAATACTGGATGATCTCACTCATATGTAGAGTGTAAAAAACAAAGCAAAGGAACAGACAAAACAAAAACCCAACCCTTGAACACTAACAATAGAACTGAGGTCACCAGGGGGGAACAGGTGGCAGGTGAGAGCAAGGAGTGGTGGGGTTCCATGAACTTTTGGCAATATAGTTGTGGGCAGGGTGTGTTTTCATCAAAAGTTATGGTCTAATAGGATTCACCCCTGGGATACAAAGATGGTTCAGCATATGCAAACCAATCAGAGTGATATATCACATTAACAGAATAAAAACAAATCCTGTGATTTCAAAAGATGCAGAAAAAGCATTTCACAAATTCAACAACCATTTATGATTAAAAACTCAACATATTAGGCATAGAATGAATATATCTCAACATAATAAAGGTCATATATGACATCTCTATAGCCAACATCACACTTAATACTGAAAGGCTGAAAGTTATGAACATAGTATTCCTATTCAACATAGTTCTAGAAGTCCTAGTTAGACCAATCAGGTAATAAAAAGGAAAGCTGTAGGCAGGAATGCAGTCAAGAAGGCAGGCAGGCAGACAGGAAGATAAAGAAGGAAGAACCATTTTATTTTTAGTTATCCATTTTGGTTGTTCCTCCAGGAACTGGGTCAAGAACCCAGATCCCTGGAATACACATGAACTATGCCTGGTAAACTTAATTGCTAAGCCACCAGGGCATGCCAGATGACATGATATTTATATACAGAAAAACCTAAGGATTCAACTAAAAAACTATAGATCTAATCAATGATTTTAGTTAAGGTTAAAGGATATAAAATTAACATATAAAAAGTAGTGTTTCTGTACAATAACAATGAATTTTCTGATAAACAGATCCCATTTAAAATAACATAAAAATCAAAATAGGAATAATTAACTAAGGAGATAAAATCTCTCTATACTGAAAACTGTAAGACACTGATGAAAGAAATAAAAAATCAAAAAAATCAAAGAAAACAAATAAATGGAAAGATGTCCCATGTTATTTAAAATATCAATACTTTCAAAGGGCATCTATGGATTCAATGAAACCCCTATCAAGATTCCATTGGCATTTGTGCAGAAGTAGAAAAATCACTCCTATAACTTACATGGAAACACAAAACTCTAGTCAAATAAATTCTAATAGAACAAAGCAGAAGGTATCACATTTCCTGATTTCAAGCTATACTATAAAGCTATAGTCATCAAAATGATGTTATGCTGGCATAAAAACAACAAAGGCCAATGGAACAGAATTGAGAGACCAGAAATAAACAGAAGCATATATAGTCAACAATTATTTGACAAGGTTGTCAAACATGCTCAGTGAAGAAAAGATAGCTTCTTTAATAATGATGCTAAAATAATCGGATATTCACATGTGAAAATAATAAAACCTGAGCCATATCTTATACCATTTATAAAATTAATTCGAAATGCATTAAAACTTAAATGTAAGACTTGAAACCACAAAACTCTAAAAGAAAAGATAGAAATACAATTCTTTGCTAATTCTTGCTAATGAATTTTTGGAGATGACACCTAAAGCATAAGTAACAAAATTCAAAGTAAAAAAATGGGTATACATCAAATTAAAATGCTTTTGCACAGCAAAAGAAACTACTAACAAAGTGAAAAACAACCTATGGAGTGTGGAAAGATATCTGCAAACCATGTATCTGATACAACATATTCGTAAAGAACTCAGACAATTCAATAGCAAAAAAAAAAGTAGGCAAACTATCAGAATAGACATTTCATCAAAAAAGATATACAAAGGGCTAACAGGCACATGAAAGATACCACCACCAGTCATTAAGGAAATGTAAGTGACAATCACCATATTATCTCATGTCTCTTAAAATATCCATCACCCAGAAAGCAAGAGATAACAAATGCTGGCCTGGATGTGGAGGAAAGGGAAGCTGTGTGCAGTGTTTGTGGGAATGTTAAGTGGCACTGCCACTACGGATAGGAGTATGAAGGATCCTCAAAAAATTAAAACAGCACTACCATATGACCCAGCAATTCCACTTCTAGGACTATATCCTAAGAAAATAAAAACACGAAGTCAAAAACTGATTATCTATATTCTCATGCTCAATGAAACATTATTTACAATTGCTAAGACATAGGAAAAATCTAAGCATCCACTAGTGGATGAGTGAAGAACACATACCATGTACACCTTCAAATATTTTACAACCATACAATCTAAGGAAATTTCACCACTGGTGACAACATGAATGGATCCTGAAGGCATTATATTAAGTGAAATGTTAGAAAGACATATCGTATGACCTCATTTACATGTGGAACCTTAAAAACCCTAAACCCAGAGATACAGAGAACAGCTTGGTGGTTAACTGGAAGCAAGACATGGGGTATTGGCAGAATAAAGTGAGTGAAGACGGTCAAAAGGTACATGCTGTGAGTTATAAAATAAATAAGTCATGGGGTTTATGGTGACTAGTTACTAATACTATATTGTATATTTGAGAGTAGATCTTCAAAGTTGTTATTCCAAGAAAAAATGTTGTGATTAATATTTAATGATTGCTAACTAGACTTATTTTGCAGTCTATTCATATGTCACATCATTATACTGTGCACCTCAAATATATGTCATTCCTCAAAAACAAAAACCCAAGGACCCTTGGTTGTGGCCTGCTCTGATGTCACTCTGCCCAGGACTAGGGGGCGTTCAGAGATGAAAGACTGCCACAGTACTGAGTTTGCTTCTGATGGGTGAAGAGAAGAAAGCATGCCATCACAAACCAAGGGGACTGGTTGATGCTAGGTGTTAGGAAATTGCGAGAATTGGTTGTATCAGCCTGGGAGCTAGAGAGAGGCTCCCCAAAGCCAATCCTTCAGCCCTCTCGAAGGAGGAGCAGAAACTTCCCACCACCGCCCCTTCTCCTGCCCAATGTGTTAGAAGCAGGGGTAAGTCAACTGATGGCCACATTCACCATCGTGCCATGTGGCAGCCATTGTGTGAAACCTTCAGACAACCTTGGAGGACATGTCGTTCTTTCTTACTCATACAATAATCAACTTTTACTGAGCACTCAATACATCCCAGGCATTGTTCTTAGCCCACTTCATTAGTTCAGCAAAGCTTCACCGTAACCCCATGAGATAGGTGCATTATCAGCCCCATATGACAGGCAGAGAAACTGATGCCCTAATGCATTAAATGAGCCAGTAAGAGAGCTAACATCTAGCATGGATTAAAACTCAGGAGTTGGTGTCACAGAGAAGGCAGCATGTTCAGAGCCACCTATGCTATAGCCATCTCTTGCCACAGAAGGGTGGAGGACTCAGACATTCCATGTTTCCCTGATGTCAGGCAAGTGGCAGAATCCAAACCTGACCCAGGTCCCTGAGGCCTCAGAATTGCCAGCACACTCTAGGGTTGTATGGAGGCCTTGCAGGTAATTCTGCAGTGTATCAGAAGCCCCGCTCTGTCTTGAACTCTGTGGAAAACTTTTCATCGGCACAGATGTCAGCAATCACTGTCTATGATCAGGGAGGCTCTGCCTCTTCTGAATAATTTCTGATGTCACCACAAAATCACGGAGAGGGAGCTATTCCAGTTATTACAACCAATTAGTGTTTTAACACATATTTACCAAAGCAAATAATTCACATCTGGGAAGGAGGTGGAGAGCAGGGGTCCTGGCTCACCTGGAGGGAAACAGGCAGAAAGCAGCAATGGGGATCTGGTGCTCAGGTGGATGCGGCCATGTCTGTAGCTCGCAGGAGCATGGCGAAGCCCTGAACCTCGACTCTCACCTTGACGTTGTTGCAGTGCTAGACCCCAGCTGCAGCCTTCCTGGGAGGAGACCCAAAGAGTCACCCCAAGCTTAGCTCTTCCGGGAAATACATTACAGATGGACAGCCTCTCTTTCCTTCTGAGCTTGATGTGCAATATAATTTTTAACAAATATTTTAAGTATAATTTCCATACCAAAAAATACACTTCTGTCAGCATACATTTCACTGTGAGTTTCCCCCCCACAGTGAGCACACTCTATATCCAGGACAAGAATTGGGGAACACTATGATCTACATCCCCAGTCTCCTGCAGACCCGTCTGGTCCCCAAAGGAGAAACACTGTTAGCTGACTTCTACAGCACAGCTTACTTTTACTGGTTTCTATCTTATATATAAAGGGAATCTCGATACACTTTGCATCTGCCCTTTTCACTTCACCATTATCAGTGAGACTCCTCATTTCTCGCATGTTGTAGAGCTTTTATCCACAATGTGGTTATCTACCCAGAGATAGTACCAGATTGCACAGATGAAAAGTTCAGTCCTCCACCTCAGACACCAGTTACAACCCCGGTTGTTACCTGTGCTCCTGACCACTCAGCAATGTGTCGGAGGCTTCGAGTCCCTCCACTGTCTTCAGACACCAGCTCCAGAGGTTCCCAGCAGCCGCCTCTCTTCAGGTTCTATTGATTTGCTAGAGCAGCTCACAGAACTCACAGACACATTTCACTCACTGGATCACTGGTTTATTACAGAAGAATAAAGGATACAGATGAACGTTTAGATGGGAGGGATGCATAGGGCCAGGTATGTGGAAAGGGCCTGGAGCTTCTGTGATCTCCAAGTGTACCCCTCCATGTTTTCCAGCCTGGGTACCCTGCAAACTCCATCTTTTGGGGTTCTGATAAAGGTTTCTTTACACAGGCAGGTTTGATGAACTCATTGGCCACTGGGGATTGATTCAATCTCTAGGACCTCCCTGCTCCCCAGAGAATCAGGGGATGGGACTGAAAATTCCTAGCCTCTAAATCACATGATTTGTCTCCTGGCAACCAGCTTCCATCCTCAGGTGCTTCCTAAAGTCACCTCATAAACATTATGAGAGACACTCTTAACGCTTAGGAAATTCTAAAGGTCTGGGTAGCAGTGAGCCATGGATCATGGACAATGACCAAATGTATACTAGAAATATATTTGGTGATGTGAATAAGCAAATACAAAATTTGGAGGAAGAAACAAGGAAGGGAGGGAAGGAGGGAACATTTGTTTAGTTAGCTGTGCATTTCGGTTGTTCCCCGGCCCTGGGTTTCAAACCCAGGTCCTTGGACTGTCTATGGTCCACATGCATGTGTCCCAGTCATTTGAGCCACAAGGGCACACCCCCAAATACATTTTCTTATAAATCAAAATATTGCAGTCCACCCTCTGGTCTTGAACACAGATTCCTTACAGCAAAGTAATAATGGAAAGTAAAAAAGATACTAGAATATTTCTAGACTCTCATTCAGTCATTAATAACTATCCAGACCATCATTAGATCATAAGAAAATGTCTTCTAGAGTAGGAACACTCAGGTTTGCAGACTGCCAGTCAGATCTTGCCAGGTTCCAAAGCAGGAGAGGTTTAAACAGTATCTATATATGTGTAGCTATAGATCTCTATATCCATATCAATATATCTGGGATGTGGTGTAACTTAACTAAGAAGCAACATCCTCTCTTGTTCTGGGCCTCATTATAGGTGTTGCCATAATTTGAATTTTCCTCATTATATAACACATTCATTAATTCTTTCACCAATAGCCATTGATTCCCCTTCTCCCCACTGATACCCAAACATTTAGCCCTTTGGAAGGGACACTGCATTTGGCCACCATTCTTACTGGTCTAGCTTGCAGGCAGGAAAACTAGTCTAGCAAGTGCCTCCTATTCAGTCCACTTCTGTTCAGACACAGGTGCAGAACTGGTGGAATGTTTCACCTCCAGACCTGCTTTCAGTGCAGCCCCAATTTTGCCAGTTGAGGTGAAAGTGCATCCTGCCCCATTAAGCCCTTAGGAATGATGACATAAAGATGAAAAAGTCAGAGATTTTGCTTAGGAATCATCCTTCGCTTCCAGTTGTTGAAGTTATAGCACTGACTTTATAACTACATTACGAAAAAATATCTGAGGTGACATGGGAAAGAAAGAACCCCAGCATTTCCCCATCTGATCCCCCAGAAAAACATATCCATCCACTGGATTTGTCTTCAGCCCCATTCACATTCATGTTGCAGTACCCAGTGCTGCAGCTGCTTGTTCCAATTCTCTGTCAAACTATTTCTCATGGTCTCTCCAGGCCCGGTGTTGGCCATTACAGGCTGTAAATTGCACTTCCTGGTCTGAAGAAAGGACACTCAGTCATCCAACATGGTGCAGTATCTTCTGCTCCAGGTCTTCTACAGCACCCTAAGCATTTTCTTCTACCACAAGGTAAGTAAAGACCAGTACAAAGTCAGTGTGTGGTCCCATCAGTCCCCCCCACCTCCCACACCCAGCTACCAGCACCAGGCTGGTATGCTGGTTATGGTTAGGACCTCCCCATGAGGGGACTCTGCCACATAGCTATCTGCAATCTCTTCTTTGTTGACAGTTCCTGTGGCATTCTGTGCCTCGGAGGGTGCAAGAAGAACACGTCTTAGACCCAGCCTACGTCTGCACTGCTCGTGGGCACTGCACATCCACTCATTCCATGGACCTAGACCACCATCTTAAGTTAGCAAATGAGCTATCTACTTTTGATTCGAGTCACTTTCCAAACATGGAAGGGAATTCCGGTAGGCATCGGATGCCCCATTTTAATGCACTTTTCAGATTTCCAAAGAGCTGTGCAGTGTGAGGATCCCTTAACAGGCCAGGTTTTCATTGCTGTGGTTGACTATATGGCCAGACCATTGGTCACTGGTCATGAGTCTGTAAAAACTCTCACAAAGGAGCTTTTGCCACGGTTTACTTCTTCCATCCCTGTTAGGAAAACTGCATGGATTCAGTCCACTGAGCTTATTTATATTATCTTCTTTCATTAGAGTCTTTCCATCCACTGCCCTTAATACATTAGCTTTCTACACAGAATGTTGCCCATTCACCTAGACTTCCATTCATAAAGCAAGCAGCTGCATCGGTCAGCAGAGCTGTTCATACAGCTCTGTACAAGAGACAACAGACTCCAGCATCTCTTCTTAGGTGAAAAGAAGCTCCTTGCCTCTCCTATTTCTCCTCCTTGCATTCCCCAGGAAGCACGGCCTCATATAAACCATTTTCATAAGTAGAAATCCATCATAAGTAGAACTCTTCCTGGCAACATTAGGGTGTTTCTCTGACATCATCTTAGACATGATAGCGTCTTCTCAGATTTCAAGATCATCTTATGTTCTTCAGTCGTCTGGATATCTTCAGTTCACGTCAGTTAGCGAGGGAGTAAACAGCCCTTCAAATGGAAATTCTCTAGTCTGAAGTCTCAGCAGTCTTCCCTGGGAGACACGCGTGGACTCTTTCCTAAACACCAGCTCAGGTCCGCAGAGGGTCACTGCCTGGAGACTGCATTCCTGCCAGCACTCTCGTTTCCAGTGCACACTGTGTGGGCTCAGGCAACCTCACTGGCTCCCTGTTAGCATGCCCAAGAAATACTGCGGGAGGGTGGATTTGCAGGCTTTCTGTTTTACAATACTGGATAGGAGAAGTATTTCCCAGTGAGAAACGGTATTCAGCCACATAATACAGTCAGGTAAAACAGACTTAACTATTTCACATAAAGCTTGTTCAAACACACAAATCCACCTATAAACTTCTACCTGAATTCCATCAACCCTTTATGTTTCTAACTGTAGCCTCCATCAGGATTTCATCAAAACTTTTACAAGACTAGGTAGGGGGAATGTTCCCCAGTCAGACTGCTGAATTACCAAAGAATATTCAGGTGAAAAAGATACAACTTCTTTACATAATAGCTACTTCAAACATTCTTTCCTAGTCCTGTTGACCTTTACATTTTCACCTTCTCAAAATCAAATGTAGTCCTAGTTACGGCTTCACCAACCGGCTTTCCTGCTTCTCTTCTCTTGCCCCTATTTTTCCACCTGTTCTTGTATTAAAGATCTAGTGCCCTGGGAGGGGGCTTCTAGGGCCCTGGCCCCTATTCAATCTTCCACTGGATTAATTTACCTAACTACTGCCTGTCAGCTTTCTCAGATCAATCTCTACCTTCCAATTCTTAACATTTCTCCGAGCAAGGGTAATGGGACATTTATTTCAGGCCCGTTAGTGCTGGGGATGAGCGGAAGGCTTCCTTTGGTCTGTGCAACCTTAGGTAAGGCTGTATTCAAACCTTTGTTTTGATCCCATTAATGTCTTGTTTTATTCATCCCCATCGTCCCCTTTCCCCTGGCCCTGCATTACGAGCCTGGATCCTTGAGCTTTCCATGGCCGGCACCTTAGGACTCTGAGCCACAGAAGTATGTCCAAACATTTCCACCCTGCTGGGACACGTCCCAAGTTCCTCCTTTTATGATTCCTCTTCGGGTTTTTGCCCCTTTTGGTATTTGCTCTTTTACCTTCTTTCTTAGTAACTCTTTAAAAATGTCCACCTCACTGGGAGGAATGCCTTGAACCTTCCCTGGACTTCTTCCCATTCTCGTCCGTTAACCACACACATATCTGTGTGAAGCTGAGACAGCGTATTCCATGAGGCCTCCAGAACTGTTTTCAGTTTTGCGAAAATGAGGTTATACAGGGTACTCATGTGAAAGGGGCCCCCGTAACCACAGCACTTACCAGGACCTGGAAAAAGGGCACATTCACCACACGAACATCTGGGTCATCATAAAGCTGGTCTTACGGAGCTTGCTTAGGAAGCATGTCAGCTATTTGGCATTTATAGGAGACAGAAAGTCTTCCTTTTCAGAGAGAACAGACCCTACAGTGGCTTTTACCCAGTGCACCAGGTTGGCTGTTCCTTAGGAATCCTGTATTTCAGGATCTCCAACTGCCATCTGTCATTATTCCATAGCAATCTGTGGCCTCATCAACCCAAACACTCCCCAGCATTCAAAACCAAAGACAGCCCCCAAATTAATCTCTCACACTCCAGTTCAGTAAAGGTTCCTCGGGATGCTGAGGGTACCCAGTTACAAAATAAAACAATCCCTTCTCACTACACCCTTTCTTTCCCAGCATCTTCTTGGTTTTGCCCTTCCCCCATGCCAACTACCTTCTTGGTGACCAGAGGTTTCAGTTCTTTCTGTTGTCCCTGCACAATTTTTCCCTTTCTAGGTAACTCTGAGGTCAGACTCACTGATGGCTGAGTTTGGTCTCGTATCAAGGTCTGACCCAGCATTCTCTTTTACTTTTAGTTTAGCTAGTATATGGAACAAGGAAGGGAGTGAAGATTTTGTTTTTTCCTATTAACCGTATTTCCCGAGTTATGGCTAATGGAGCAAATCCCACTTCTGAAGCAAACTAAATGGATTGCTGATCACCCGTTCCAATGTGGGGGAGAGAGTGGATCCATACATCCAACAACGCTCAGACACCAGGTGGATGTCTGAGAATTCAGTTCTGATACTGTCTACCTGGAAATATAGTGTCAGATTCCATAGTTTAGGGCTCAGTCCTACCAGACTGGCTCCCTACCCAACCCGCATCAGACACCAGTCACGAGAACAGGTTATTACATGAGCTTCTGACTATGTAAGTCAGCAGTTGTCATGATTCTGTCCTCAAGTTCCATTAAGCTGTTAGAGCACTTCACAGAACCCAGAAAAATTTCACACCCTAGATCACTGGTTCATTATTAAAGGAGATAATTAGGAAGAGTCAGATGGAAGAGCCAGGCATGGCAGAAGGGGTGCAGAGCTTCCATGTTCTGCCCAGGGAAGTCTGTCCACGTGTTCACCAACTAAAAAGCTCTCCAACTCCACCCAGTTTTGGGGCAAGTTTTTATGGAGGCTTCCTTCCATAGCCATGATTGATTAAGCCTTTGGCCTTTGGGGACCTAGCTCCTCCCGCCTCCCCAGAGGTCAGTGGGTAAAACTGAAAGTTCCAAACTTCTGAGCACACGATTGTTTCTAATCACGTCGTTGAATCTCCTTAGTAGCCAGCTCCCATCCTTAGGTGGGGTCCTCCTCATTGCCAAAGCAATACTTCTATCACTTTTAACATGTAGGACATTCAAGGGGTTGAATTTGTGTGCCAGGAATCATGGACAAAGACCAGATATAAATGAGAACTACACATCTGTGGACCTGAGTGATAAAGCACATTTTTCCTCTAAGTCACAACACTGCAGGGGCTCTGCCTCTCCATATAAACTTTAGATTCAGTTTGTCACATCCACAAAATAACTCGGGGTTTTGATTGGGATTGCGTCGAACTTACAGATCAACGTTGTCCCATTCCACAGCATGCCTTTTCACTGCTGGGTACTCTGACGCACAGAAGTCTTTCCATTTTGTTGCTGTCCAATTTATCTGCTTTTACTTTTGTAGCCTGTGCTTTTGGTGTCATTGCCAATACAGTATTAGGAAGATTGTCCCCCATCTGTGTTCTTTCATCTCTTACATTTAAGTATTTCGTTCTTCGGGAGTTAACTTTTGCATCTGGTTCTAAGCAAGGGTCCAATTTTGTTTTGCATGCGCATGTCCAGTTTGCCAAGCACCATCGTTGAACACTTCTTTCCCCACTGAATGATCCTCACATCCTTGTCAAAAATCATTTCGTCAGAGATATGAGAATGTTTCTGTTCCACTGGTCCACAAGTCTGTGTTAACACTACCCTGTTTGGATTACTGTAACCTATAGTAAGCTCTGAAAATGGGAACTATAATGATATCTCCAATTTTCTCTTTTTTTTTCTTTTTAAAGAAAATGTACAAGCAGGAATGAAGGGGCACAGAGACAAGCAGGAAGTGAGAGAGGAGGAAGAAAGAGGCAGGAAGAGAAAGGAGGAAGAAATATTTAGTTGTTCACCTTTGTGGTGCTCCCCCTGCCCTGGGTCAGGAACCTGGGTTGTGAACCTGGGTGGTCCTTGGGATGTCCATGCACTACCTCCAGTGGACTTAAGCCTGAAGCCACCAGTGCGCAGCCACATTTGTTCTTTCTACAGCATCGTTTTGGCTACTCGGAATCCCATGCTATTTCATATGACTGCTGTTTTTCTGAATTAATTTGAGCAACTTCTAAAAAGTGCGTGTGTATATATTTTAGGGTTTCCTGTATATAACGGTCGTAGCATTTACGAAGAGATGTTCATCTTCCTTTCCAATTCTGGGCACCTTATTTCCTTTGCTTGCCTGGTTGTTCTGGCTAGGACTGAGGACTGACAGCAGAAGTTGAAATAGCAAAAGTCGGCAACCTTGTGTCATTTCTGATCTTAGAGTAAAAGTTGCTAGTTTTTCATAACAGAGTAAGTTATTAGCTGTGGGGTTTTCACTCATGGCTTACTTTGTTGAAGTAGTTTCCTTCTATTTCTAGTTTGACACATTTTACCATAAAAAGGAGCTGAAATTTGTCAACTGATTTTTCTGCATTGAGATGTCATTTTTTTCCTTTTCAGTAATTTAATGTGGTGTATCCCATTACTTTTTTTTTTTTTTTTAAATGAAAGGTGCAGGCAGGAATGGAGGAGAGCAGGCAGACAGACAGGAAGAGAGAAGAGGAAGCATTTTTATTTTTTTGGTCATTCATCTTGGTTGCCCCCTTCGGCCCCAGCTATGGGTCTCCAATCACAACCCTAGGTCCTTGGGATACATGGGGGCTGCGCCAGCTGGAGGCAAGCTTACCTGCTAGGCCACCAGGGCGTGCCTCACATTACTTTTTGAATGTTGAAACAGAGTATTCCAGGAGTAAATCCCACTTGTTCATGCGGTGTAATCCTTTTAATATGCTACTGAATTCAGTTAGGTAACACTTGAGGATTTATATATCAATCTGAATCAAGGATATTAGTCTGTAGTTTTCCAGCAGTGTCTTTGACTGTTTTTGGTATCAGATGTTGCAGACTTCATAGATTTAGGAAGTGTCCCCTCCTCTGTAAATTTCGAACTGGTGTCAGTTCTTTAAATGTTTGGTGAAATTCACCAGGGAAGTCATCAGGTCCAAAGCCTTTCTTTGTTGAGAGGTCTTTGATGGCAGAATCAATCACCATAGTGGTTCTGTGTGTATTCAGATTTTTAATTTTGCTATGAGTCAGACTCAGTAGATTTTGTATTCTATGAATTTGCTCATGGAATCCAGGCTGCACAATTTGTTGAAATACAATGTTGATAGCACTCTCATAATCCTTTTCATTTCTGTAAATTACTAATAATGTCCCCATGTTTACTTCTTATTTCAATATTTTGTCTTCTCTTTCTCCTCAGTCTAACTAATGGTTTGTCAATTTTGTCAATCTTTTCAAAGAACCAACTTTGGGGTTTGATTTTTTTCCAATGATCTGCTCTCTATTTTACTTGTCTCTGCTCTATTATTACCTTCCTTCTGTTAGCTATGGGTTAACTTTTTTCTTCTTTTTCGAATTCTTTAAGTTGTAAAATTACGCTGTGGATTTGAGTTTGTTTTGTTTTGTTTTTTTGCTATTAGCATTATAGCTAAAAATTTCCTAGCTAGCACTGCTTTGCTGTTTATCTGTTAAATTTGATATGTTGCATTTTAATCTTTAAGTAATTTCTAACTTCCCTTGGTGATATCTTCTTTGACACATTGGTTCTTTAACTGTATGCTGTTTAATTTCCACCAACTTTTGAATTTTCTAATATTCTTTCTCTTATGGATTTCTAACTCATCCCATTGTGGTCAGAGAAGAGACTTTGTAGGTTAGTTCTTTTAAAATCTACCAAGACTTAAACTACAGACTTTCATATGAACTCTCCTGGAAAATGCCCCATGTCTACTTGAGAATAATATGTATGCTGTAGATGGGTATGTGTTGTGCATACTTGTTAGATCTAGTTTATTATGTCAAATCCTCTATTTTCTCATTTTTCTTCTTGATATTATACATTATTGGAGTAGAATATTAACATGTCTAATTATTATTGCAGAATTCTCTCTCCCCCAGGTCTGTCAATTTTTGCTTCATATAATTTGATGGTCTGTCATTAGGTGTGTAAATATTTATCTTCTGGCAATATTTAAACTTTTACCAGTCTATAATGTTCTCCTTCTGTCTCTCACAACCTTTTCTGATTTAAAATATTTTGTCTGATATTATTTCAGCCACCTCTGCTCTTTTTGGTCACTATTTGTAGGGAACAAGTTCCCTTGTCCTTTCATAGTCAATATTTCTGTATCTTTGGATCCAAAGTGAGTCTCTTATAGACAGAAAATAGTTGGTTCATTGTTTTTCTGTCTATCTGCCAATTTGTCTTCTGGCAGAAAAACTGTAATCCATTTGTATTTAGAGCTTTTTGTACTACATTTCCTGCATAATTCTTCTTCTGCATTTAGTTGATTTTTAACACTAAAAAGTTTTTAAGTTCCTTTCTCATTTCCTTGCTTGTATTAGAATTGTATTCTTTGTGGTTATCAAAAGATTACATTTAACATCCTAAAGTCAGAGTACACTCGTGAATTTATACCAGCTGAACTTCAATAACATACAAAAACTTTGTTCCTGTGTAGCTCTGATCCCATCCATCCTCAGTTGTTGACATCACAAAATGACATCTGAATGTACTGCATCTAAAAACAGACTAATAATGTTTATAATAGATTAATCTCTTAAATCAAGTGGAAAACAAAAATTGGAGCTACAAACCAAAGTTATAGCAGAACTAGCTTTTGTAATTGTCCATGTATTTTTATGGGAGATTGTTTTTCTTTAAGGTTTGAGTTACTTCTCCAGTATTCTTTCATTCTGTCATGATTCCCTGCCCCCACCTCCTTAACCCCCATCCTTCACCACAGTACAGATGTGGTGGTAACCAACTCTCTCTGGTTTATCACGGAAATCTTCATTTTTCCTTCATTAAAAGTTATTGGGATTAAAAAGTAAATATTTTTTTAAAAACGCCCAATTTCCTTTGTTTACATTGCGAGATGAAACCTATCTTGTCTCCCTCATTTTTAAAGGACAATCTGGCAGAGAATTTTTTGTTGACAGCTTCTTTCCTTTAGCAGTTTGTGTCCACCTACTGCCCTCTGGTCCACGAGGTTTCTGATGAGAAATCTGCTCATGATCTCACCGGTGAAAATCTGATGACAGCTGTCTTCCCCTCAGCTTTCCAGGTGCTAATTGAAAGGTTTTTTCTGGACTCCGCGAGGAAAGAAAGTCAATCAAACAAAAAGTTGAATAGCCAGCGCTTTATGGGGTTTGCACACCCGGGCGAGGTTCTCTGGTCCGCAGAATGAGGGCCGGGGAAGTCGCGCCGGAACTAAGAAAAGGAAGCGCGCTCTTTAAGCAAAAGAATTTCGCGGGCTTCCTTCATAGCGGTTGGGGATTGGTCCTGTGAATCCAGGTGTGGGCTTCAGTCCCTCAGTCTGATGTCAGCCACCTTTTTCCCGGGTATGGCCACCACTTTGTCCCTCTGGGCCAGCCTAGCACTATTATGTAGCTTATTCGTCTTCACAGGGCTGTCGTTCGCTACAGCACTGCGGCAGCAGTTGAGTTACAGATTCACTAAAGGAATCAAATATTTTCAATGTAACCAGCACATGAGGTTTATAAAAGCCAAAAATCAAGATTTTCAAACTAGAAATGAGAAGGCCTCTGCAGTGTCCTACAGATTTTTTAGTTTTTAATAATTATCAACCTCTACTAACTCGTATAACCAAAGTATTCTTTGCGGGGGTCTCTCTCTTGCTCTCACTACTTTAAGAGGTAAAAGGGTCTTGAAACCAAAAGGGACAAAAAGTATTGTGATTTATCTCTGACTTGCTCTGTGCTTACAATGAGACACTGTGATGATTTTACAGAAAAAACCAAAACCTATGTAAGTCTTGATTGGGCCTCTGTATTCTTAGAGCCCAGGATGCTGCTTTCAATGACCTGATAGACTTGGGTCCCAGCTAATTTCATTTCTTTTTTATTCATTTATTATTTTCCCTTTTTATTTTTATTCTTTTCTTACTTTTAAAATTCTTATTTTTCATTTTTCTCAATTTTTGTTTTCTAGGTTTTAAATTTTAGTGATTTTCTCAATCTTCTCATTTTTTATTGGTTTATTTTCTTTGCTCTATTTCTCATTTATTGTGTTTTTTTTTTTTAATTAATGTCTGTTTTCTTTCACTCATTTTTTCTCTTGTAAATCCTCTATGTAGTTAATATATTTGGGGACAGTTGGCATAGTGTAGTGTCAGGGTGCGGGTGTAACCCCTCTGGGTTCTTTCTAGCTACTTAAGTAGTCAAAACATCAGACTTGTGGTAGAGGAAAATAATTTAATAATATTTGCACAGGGGGGAGTGGTTTACAATTATTAGGAAGGTCCCACTTTCAACGAGAAAGTGTTTAAATCTGACACCAAGGAATATGGAGGGGCCTGGTGTCTCAAGGAGATGAAGGGAGGCTTCATGTGACAGCGGGGAGGATGACCTTTTTTTCTTTTTATCCTGAAAGAGAGACTTACTAGAGTGTAAACTCCCAGACCACTGCCTGGGCCCCAAACTATGATGGTCCCACCATGGACATGTGGAGTCTAAGAGTTGTGCTGTATACCATGGTCACTGGGTCCTTGCCTTTGTGGAAGAGGAACCCTTAGTCTGGTTAAAGGACACTGAGGACAATTCTGCTGCTTACCATTGTATCCCTTGAATATGAAGATCTATTGAAAACTTTATCAGCCACAAACTTACATCTGGATTAAGACCTTCCCAAACTACATTCTTCGTGTGATAAGGGAACAAAGATCCCTTTGATTAGGGAAAGGGCAAAGGTTTAGGGAGTGGTGATGCCTCTTTGATTAAGGGAAGGGCAAAAGGATTAGGAGAAAGGTGAAGAGTTTCTCCTCCAGGGCTGCCATTTTTTTTCAGCTCAAAATGATATGCATGACAGAATGGGGTCTTTCTATAGCCTTGGGGGTAATCTGTTTTGATCCCTTCAGTAATTCATATACTCACTAGCATAGTAAACAAAGTTAGGTCACGATGATGCAGGGCCTTCTGGTCACCTCTGCTGACAAGGAGACCCAAGTCACCAATGCTAAGATCCTCAAGACACCTGACCAGGGAAGCTTCTCCAAGGTGAAGTTAGTCGGGCACATCTTGACTGAAACAGAAGTGGCTGTGAAAATAATCAGAGCTTTTCCCTACTCCAGGGTCTTTTCCAAGAAATCCACAGTATGAAGGCCTTGACTCACTCAAATACTGTAGTTATTTGAGGTGCCTAACACAGAGAACACATTAATCCTCATCATGGAGAATGTTGAAGGGGACACACTCAATTATCTGTGGTGCTACAGCGTCATGGCAGCAAGAGAGGCCAGAGTCAAATTCAGACAGCTAGTATCTGCTATGCAGCACTGTCGCTAGAAAGGCATCACACACAGGGACCTCGAGCCAGAAAACCTGCTTGCGGACACTGAGCAGGATGTAAAAACTGCCGACTTTGGCTTAGTGGGACTTTACTGGCCATAAGCTGAGCATCTGCTGTGGAAACCCTCTTTATGCTGCCCCTTAACTCTAACTCGGCCCAAACTACCCACAATAGACTTGTGGGGCCTAGGAGTTGTTGTTTGTTTTTACCAGGGACACTGGCCCATCTTTATGGGAGAGGACCCCTGAAGCTGGCAAAATAGACACTGAGAGGGCAATTCTGCTGCATACCATTGTTTGTAGCCCTTGAAATATGAAGATCTATTGAAAACTGGCCCGTTGAACCCAGAACAGAGCACATTAGAATAATGAAGCCATCTGTGGATGAACACAGATGAAGAGAAATTCAAGTCATTCAGTGACACGCCTCAGAATAATGAGGACCCCTGCATGACCAATGAACAACACAGAGTTTCAGTGGGACCAGCTCTAGGCTCAGGAACAGACAGGAGTATGATGGTATGATGGCGACGTGCCTCACCCTGAGCACCAAGATACACAGGTGGAGGGTGACATCGTCACTGTAAGGCCCTTCCCTTCTGCTGACCCCGACAACCGCAGCCCTTCCCCAGCCTGTCCATTTCAACTGAAGTTCTCTGCACAGCCAATAAAATTCAATGAATGAACATGCTCTTCCCTCCTGGTTCTTCAAGGCAGAAAACCTGTGGCCTTCAGAGACCCAGAAATTAGGGCCAATGGCCAGCAAGAGTCACAGTGCCCCGTAGGCAGCCTGGAGCTGAGGGTCGCCACCTGTAGGACAGCCCCTCAGCATGGCTGTGGGCCTCCCCCTCTAAACATAGCACCAACATCAGTCATGGAGCCCCAGAGAAAACCAACTGCCCCCATACTGGGCACCCTGAGGTTGTGACCCCAGCCTCTCCCTTTGACCACAGCCAAGGCCGGCAGTTCTAGACTTAACGGCATGCCAGAACAGATTTGTACCAACGGAATGACTGCAGGAATACAGTCAGCCTCTGCTTCCAAAAGTCCTCTCCCACAATAGTCAGGGATCCTTGACTATGGTATACAAAACAACTCCTGAGCTCCCTGCAAGAGCCCCAGCTCTGGGGGTCCCAGGGATGGTTTGGGAGATTATTTAAGAGCTGGATGCAAACTAGGTGGGAGCAGGACCAGAAAGACAGGCTGTGTGTGCAAGAATGCCAGCTAAGGTTCCCTGGTCCAGTGGAATATGGAGGTGTGCAAATTACCTGGTGTTCTCTGCACAGGATTTGCATCAAGAGGGCACCAGCACCTCCATGGCCTTCTGAAGCATTGTATCTGGAAACACCAGGTGAGCTGAGCAGATGCTTGGGGGACCAGAGGAGAGGCTAAGGCTCAGGGGAGACCCAGCCTCACCCCCACCTGGGGGAGACTTTGGAGGCTGAACTCTTTAGAGCACTTCTCTCCCCTTCTCTTTTCTAGCATTCCTTCCACGTTTGTGGGAAAGGGCGGCGGGGTGGGGGGGGCGGTAGTTTTGGTAACACACTTGGATCTTCCAAATCTTAGAATAAACTCAATACTTGGGAAAAAAGTATGCCAGACACTCGTTTTGCATCCTCCCCATGCAGAACAGGAGTTGTGCTTGCCCCAGCTTGAGAAGTGTCCTTATGCTAATTAGGACAACTAAATGGAAACATAACTTGGGATAAGTCCCAAGTAACCCCCAATAGCAACAAATGTCTTTTCAAAGGGGAAAGGCTGTGAGCTGTTTCCTTGGGGAGAAACAGACACTGTGAATTACCTTCACACACTAAAAATTACTTGACATTTCCTGTAGGACTGAAGGACTTTTGGTCTGTGTCCTAAGTTAACGATGACTGTAACAGGCTAACAAACTGTGGACCAAATTGTGTGGCTGGAGAGTCAGAGAAGTGACCCTCGTCCCTAATAATCGTGGCCAGGGACAATGCTAGCATCTGAGCAGCCCGAAGATTCTCCTTTGCCTGAGAAAGTGGGGCTAGTTAGCAGGAAGAGAAGGTAGGGAACAGGGTGGGAGTCTGGCCCTTCCCCCTTTATTTCTCCAGTTTTGGTTTTCTTTACAAAAGAAAACAGCCTGGTGTCTGGTCAACAGGAGCTGCTCTTTAGAGCTCAGTCCCAGTGTATTAGTGCGCTTTCAAGCACCTCGTGCCCTGCCCCCTGAGACCTCTTCCTCCCCCACTCCTCGCACTGTATGTTGTGCAGTTTCCCCACAGATAATGTCACTGCTCTGTGCCTCTTTTACACGGGCGGTTTCTGCTCTGGGAAGCCCGCATGCCGGCCACTTGCCCAAGCTCCACTGGGCTCCCGGAGGTGAATCAGACATAGATCCTGCCTGAAGCGCTCACAGCTGGGTAAACAAGCCAGGCCTGCACTGCCGGAAGTCCCCTGCTCACGGGTACAAAGGAAGGACACGCACAGCACAGTATATGCTCATCTGTGGCCGGAGGCGTCAAGGCAGCTTCTTGAAGGAAGTGGCATCTACGAGGCGGCCTTGATTCGTGGCTTTGACCCCAGGAAAGAGAGTGGTCTGGGTGAGGCCGGCACTCCTTGTTTCTAGGACCACCCCCACGGATGCATTTTGCTTTTGTCTCCAACTGTCAGCTCTGCTAACCGAATGGTCTGCCGGTGAGGCTTCCTCCTGCTCTGAACTTTGGGCCTTGGCTGGCTGGGCCAGTGACTGCCTCGTCCTTGTTCATCTCTCAGTTCCTTGGACCCCAAACCGGTGGTGACTAAGCCAGCTGTCTGCTTTCATTACTAGCGGCAGGGGGCTTGTGCACCCCATGTCAATGCAGAGGACTCTTCTGAGGCACTTTCAGGACTGGACCTGGAGGATCACCCACCTGAAGGTGCCATGACTGTCAGTGCGACTGCGGCATGGTGGCTTCACCAGGCCTGTCACAGAAGTCAGAATTCTAGTCCAGCTGCTTTCCTCTCAGCTCCTTTGAGGGCCACAAGGACACAACCTCTTGAATAGGGATTATCTGGGTAGCCAACCCTTACAGGCCCAGCCCCGCCCACCTCAGAAGCCACTCTGCCATGAGGCATGCTGTCTGGCTACTCCGGTGGCCTATTCCCCATGGACATCGACGCTGCCCATCACTGGCCGAGTGTCATTAGGCAGCTCACTTCTCTTTGGCCTCATTTTCTTCATCTGCAAAATGATAGTAGTGATACTTAACAGTGCCTGGCACACAGCATGTGTCCAGAGAAAATGACTAGCACTCCTATTCCCCAGGTGAAGATCTAAGCAGTCAGTGCCTTTCTCAGATCTTTCTCCTTGTGATCTTTCGTATCTGTTCATCAAATTCATGTAGTTTACTATGAAAAGCTGGAGACATGATAATCCATAGTCCCATCACACAACTGCTATTCACACCTCACATTTCTTTATAGCTATTTCTCCATGGTGCACAGATACACACAGAAACAGAAAAACGCATGTGTGCAGAGACCTGTATCACTTCGCAATAATCTGTGTCAGTAAGTATATGAAAAATTCATAGTTTCAGTCAGCTACTGCTGAGTAACAGACTGCCAAGAACTTAGTGGCCTTTCATAAACAGCAAACATTTGCTATTAGCTCAGGGCTCTGCAGCTTGACCAGACTGTGTGGCAGACACCAGCATTTACTCTCCGGTGCTGTGGGTAAGTCCAGTTTCCAGTGTGGTCTGCGGTGACCAAGGTCTCCATGAACAGCAGCACATGGCCCTGTGGGTGGACTTCTTTCTCAGTGCAGAACCTGACTTCTCCTGCACGGTTCCCTCCTGCTCCTTTGCCAGGCAGCCCCTCCGCCCCAACCCTCGCTTCCTGGACATGATCTATCCCTCCCCGCCGAATACTGTGCCTAACACTTCATGTCCATGAAGCATGTCTGTGTCTGGCTTTTCCACATGGCATGTTTTGAAGTTCATCTATGCTTGCGCGAGATCTACAGTTTCTTTTTACTCCTGAGGCACATTCTATTGCAAGAATGTTCTACAGCTGATTCAGTCCCAGCTGCTGGGATTCCTCCCCGGCCCCAAGCCCCGTTTGGGGACATAAGGAATAGAATTGCTATGGACATATATGTGCCATCTCTTTCATACTCTGATGACATCTGTACTTTTTCTTAGGACACATCTCAATGCCTGCTGTCTCACCGGTGGCCACTATTACAGCACTAGGCATACATCTCTAAACCACTAAGAACACAACTTCACGGAGAGAACCCAGAATTTCCTGAAACTGCAGTTCTGCCAGGAGTATCCATTCATGTCCCTGATGACACAGATCAAAAGAACAGGAAAATGGTAGGCCTGAGTGTGAACCCTCCTGGCTTCCAACTGGGCTCAGAGAGCCTGGACAAAGGGAGTTGGGCCTTCCTTAGAGCAGGGAAGAGGTGTCGGAAGAATGAAAGTCCTGACTGTTCTTAGGGCAGAAAGGGAGAGAAGCTCTGAGAAGCACAATGCCAGCCCTGACCACCCAGCCTGCCTGCTACAAAGACAGTGCTCCTGGGGGCTGGGCTTTCCCCACCATGTGCTCCCACCCTGGGACAAGAGGCCTGGGGCTCTTCAATGGCCTGGGGCTGCATTAGGAGCGCCCACACTCTCCAGTTTCAGGTTTCTGACACACTGTTTCTGCTTTCTGGAACACTCTATGCCCTTTACCCAAGTCTCATCCTCCAGGAAGCTATCACTTCCTTTACAGCCTTCCCAGCTACCCACAAGCTGGTATAGACACCTGTCTACTGCACATTTATCCTGGGGGAAGACGCTTGGTTGCACACTCAGTTGCACACTTGGTTGCACACTGTTGGGTGCACACTCAGGAGGGACTGGATGGGGACTCACAGGTCTGGGCAAACCCACTGGTGTGCTGGGTCCCAGGCATGGGAGCTGCCTATTGAACCATCTGTTTAGCTGGGGTGTAAGGACTGTGCAGATGACACCATGCCTTTAGTGTTTATCAGGGCCCCCCCAGAGCAAGCACTTAGTACACAGGCAGCTGAAAACCAGCTGAAGCTCAGGGTAGAGAGAGGGCCAGGGCAGAGCAAGAGCTGAGGTGGTGAGGCTAGTCCACTCCTGGGGGCTCCATGTGGAGATTCTGTCATGTCCACAGACAAGAGGCTTTCAAGGGGCCTTCAACAGTGAAGACAAGGCAGAAATGGGATCCTAGTGGTCATGTTCAATAGGAAGGTGGTGCCCCCAAATGACTCAAAGGGCACTAGGGGAGGGGACTGAGGCTGTGGCTGCAGAAGGAAGCTGGTACAATCCCTTTCCAAGAACCGTCACGTGTTCTTAATTTGGACAAGTTCAGGGACGTGCATGGGGGATGGGGAAGAGCGGGAGAGGGAGAAAGAGAGAAGGAGATGGAGAGGGCGACAGGGAGACAGGGAGGGAGAGAGGGAGGGAGGGGGACGGGGAGAGGGAAAGCAGGAGGGGGAGAAAGAGAGAGAGGGAGAGAGGGAGAGAGCGAGAGCGCACTAACCTCACATGCTTATGGGGATTAC
The DNA here is from genome assembly GCA_004363575.1 of Solenodon paradoxus. Classification (NCBI taxonomy): domain Eukaryota; kingdom Metazoa; phylum Chordata; class Mammalia; order Eulipotyphla; family Solenodontidae; genus Solenodon; species Solenodon paradoxus. The sequence goes on from RJWH01002175.1 coordinate 225,845, forward strand.
GTCTGCATGCCCGTACACTTTCACTGCCCAATCCCATAAGCCTCCTCTACCCCAGGGCAGGCATCCCTCAGTCTGCTGACCCTTCCTAGTCTCAAGATCCAGAGATTTCCATGAGGTTAGCACCTCTCTGTCCTGACTAGGCTCTAAGTTGTAATATACTTTCATACAGCCAGACCCCAAATAAACCTTCACAGAGCCATCCTTTACAAAACGGCGGCCATTTGAAGAGCTTTCTATGGAAACTGTTGGCACCATGGGATTTCTATCTTAGTTGCTGTCTTGAGAATGAAATCCCTCAAAAAACGCCCCAGCCCTAGGCTGGTGGACATTCACCCTTACAGTAGGCAAGGTGCCATACCTCACTTCATACATAGAAAACCCAAGGTTCAAAGCAGTTATGCAACACACAGCCAAAACGTAGAGGAGGAGGCACTCAGCCCCTCAAGTGTGGAATTCCAAGCCCCGTCCTTCATTCCCAGGACCTGGGCTGCAGAGCCCTCCAGGACAGACATGGAGGGCTGCCCAGAGGGGCCCCTCTCCTGCTGTCAGCTGGCCTGTCTCCCGAGACTCATGTTTCCTCCACCGACATGAATTCATAGAGCTAGGGTTTTCCTGGATGGTCCGACCAGCACGCCCTACAGGGACGGGTGTGAATATAGTTTGCTGGCTGGCGTTTCCGAGATGCTGCTGCTTCCCTCTAGCGCCACTAGATGTTCAAACAGCTCCCGAGGGGCCACACCGCAGCACTGCAGGCGCCCGACGATCTCCTCTGCCAGCTGGGCTTCCTCAGGCTTCCCAGGATCATGTCGTTACCCCTCTGCTCAAAAACTGTCAGTGGTTCCCTACACTGATGACCCATGCCATAGGGCAGTCCAACTGGACAGCAAGCCCTCTGGAGCTCTCGTGATTCAAGCTGTGACAGACGCCACCATTCCAGCTTCACTGTGTGCGAACACCCCACAGATGAGCCATTTCAGGGCCCTAAACCCAGAGTGCCTGCCCACTGGATGCCATCCCCTGCCAAGACAGACATGGAGGCATCACAGGATGCAAAGTGGAGAGGAAGCCCCTCACTACTGTCTCCATGTCTGGAGGATGACAGCCCCAGAGATGGTGCTGGACACATCCAGGTCTGTATCCCCTCTGGTCCTGTGCCTTCTGTGACCATGGCAGCTGCAAGACCTTAGTCTCTTTATTGGACACAGGGCCCAACCACAGTTTCTCCTCCCGTGGTGCTGTGAGGTCTCACAAGGTCACACACAAAGTACTCACTCCATGCCTGGCAAGGTGGACTGGGGTAAGGATAAGGTGCCACTGCAGCCGTCACACTGCTACACCACCCATTCCCCACAGGGGAAGCTGAAAAGACCAACGTGAAAGGTTTTGATGGCTTAGAAGGAGTGGGCCTTGCCCCTCACAGAAGAGCAAATCTGACACTGATCTAAACTCCTATGGACAAGTATTCTGAGCAGCAACACGTTCCAGGCACAGCAATGGGCGTTGTGACACGCGACTGTTTCCCACACACCCACTTTAGATATGGAAACTGAGACTCAAAGATTGCTGAGTGATTTGCCAAAAATTATATTAACAGGTAAGGTCCAGACTAGCCTACTGCTGATGGTGAACAGGGGACAAAGATCATTCCTCATGCTGTGAACCCCTGCTGTCTCAGGCCCTCTACTTAGGGATCTGGGGTGGCCTGTGTTGAGAATCAGGCAGTCTAGCCCACCCATCAGTACTGGCTCACCTCGCAGCAGCCGGACACACCCTGGTTCTCCACCTGGACCAGAGTTGAATCAGGCGCAGTTACTCATGGTGGCCACCTTTCTGTCCCCACGGGGAGCAAGAGGCTGGTACAGAGTCCGTCCAGCTGGACCTCCCTATGGCATGGGACAAACTGTGCAGCTGGGCTTGAACACAGACCCCTGGAGGACAAGGACAGAGATTGTGTCATCAGCCTCCAAGGGAGAGGAAGAGCCTGCTGTTGGGATTTAAGAGATGCTATGTGCTGGGCACTGAGGACACATCTGTGAGGAGGAGATGGGGTATATTATGATATGTGCTGGGAACTGGGATGACATTAAGGGACACAGCTGTCCAGGTAGGCCCCTCTGAGGTGGTGACATAGGAGCTCAGACCTGAGGGTCCTGTCAGTTAGCTAGACAAAGATCTGGGAGGAAAGATGGCCCACGCAAAGGTCCTGAGGCATGTACCAATGGCTTGGTATGTTGTAGGAAAGGCTGCCAGTGTGGCTGGAGTGTCATGAGCAGGAGACTGGAAAGATGGCAGTGGGTCAGGTCATGCAACACCAGTAACCATAGCAACGACTCTGGTTTTCATTGGAGTGGAGTTGGGAGCCTTTGAAAGTTCCCATTACTCTGACTGCTACCTGAAAACCAGCAGCTCGGTGTCCAGTGAGGAGGCTGTTAGAAAATGAATTGGGATGGGATGATGAGATGTGAGATGTAGTTTATTTTTTTAAAAGAAAGGTGCAGGCACGCAGGAGGAAGAAGCACTGTATTTTACTGACTTGCTCATCTCAATTGTTCCCTTCAGGCCCAGGATGCAAACATGGGTCGTTGGCATGTATGTGGTTTGTGCCAGCTGTAGGCAGAGGACTTAACCACTAAAACACCAGGGTGGGCTGTGAAATGTATTCTCAATGAATAACGGATTGGGCGAATCAATAAGCTATCAGTTAAGAGTTATAGAAAACAAAGCTGACTAGGTTCTGCTCTAAGAACAGTGTTAACTCAGTTAATCCTCAGTCTGTTAGCAGGTTCTATCATCACCCTCACTCACCTGATGAAGAACCTGGCGGGCGGCTGAGGAAGCCGGGCTTTAACGGTCATACTACAGGCCCCTGAAGAACTGTCCTTAGGGTTTTGGCTGAGAAAATGGGTGAAAAGGGGCATATTTGTTGAGATGAAGAACTAAGGAAATGGGAGGATGATAGCAAGTTGGCCATAGTTCATCTAAATTTGTGATTATACTGTAAAGGGTTTCCATTCTGACCTGTGAGAATATGAACAGTATTTATGGAGTGTGTGTATGTGGATAGCATATTGATGTCCCAAGTAACGTTAAGAGAAGGCTGGCACTGGATACCTTGGCATATAGAACTTTTATTAGTGTCCTAAGTGAATGAATAAAAATGGTGGAGGTCAGTGTCAGGCTGTCAGGTTTCAAAACATCAGGTGGGGCTGGTCAAAGCTCAGCTGGAGGTGATAGTTTCATCTGGGGCCTTTGCTAAATGAGTTGAATCCCACCTGGCTCAAGGTTAAAAGCCAGGTGAAGACCTGGTACAGGAATATCTGTCTTTGTATCTGAGCAGGATGGAGTCCCAGGCTCTCGGAATCTGGGGCTTCTCTTTTGCCGTGAATTTACAACCCAAAACTCAGAGGTTCTTTCTATTGGGAGAGTCCTATCTTTTAGGCCTGGGGAATTTTCTAGTCACTGTTTCGATCATCTGGTATCTTCTGTGTTCTCTAGTCTCTCTCCCAGAAACACCACTATGCTGCCCCTGGCCTCTCTGGCAGGTGTGGGACGTCTGGCGGACAGGAACACGGGCTCCTCGGGGGCAGGGCTGGGGCTGCCACCCACTGCCTTGCCCACCGCCAACACCAAGTACAAGACCAAGGCCTCAAAAGCATTTCTGAAGGGAGCTGAAGACTGGTTAAGAGGGGGCCACTGGAGACCACCCTGACCCTGCACCCCCCAGCTGTCCTGGCCTCTGGAGTCTCACCTTCGTCTTAGGGAAACGTAGTGGGTTCTCCACACCCTGGGCCTGGATCCATCAGTCCCGTGTCGCTGCCTGTGGTCATCAGACCCTTCATGGTGATCCTGGCAGGCTGGGAGCTTGACAAAGGTCAGGAGAAGTTCCCGCTCGCCTGGGGAGGGAAAGTCATCTGATCAGCCCACCTGCCTGGATGCTGTTTCACATCCTCTGACATTTGAGCCGCCCACCTTCACTCTCATATCCACTCACACACATTCTCATACATGCACTCTCCATACACTCTCACGTTCCCACTCACACCCACTATGTTCACACATCCACTCACACACACACCCACCCACGCCTCGTACTCGCTCACACGCCCACTCGCAAACCCACTTCTCACACCCCCACTCACTCTCCTCACACCCACGCGCACACCCACTTCTCACACCCACTCACTCTCCTCACACCCGCTCACACCCACTCCTCACACACCCACTCACTCTCCTCACACCCGCTCACACACCCACTCGCACACCCACTTCTCACCCACCCACTCACACGTCTCACACACTCACCCCTCACAACACACTCTCCTCACACTCACGTTCTCCCGGGTACACGATCGACACTCACACCCACTCACGGCCTCGCGCTCACACGTCCTCGCACTCACTCACGCCCATCAGCCTCCCCCACCCAGGGACACGCGGCTCCAGAGCACGTGTGGCTCCACCCGCCTCCGAGTCTCCCTCGCGTGGCCGACGCCTGGGCACGCACCCACGACAGAGGCGGGAGCCCAGGCTGGAGAGGGACGCCAGGGCCCGGCGGCTGTGGGGCGCTGCTCCCCGCACGGGACATGGCTCCCACGGGCAGGCCAGGACCCGAGGGCAGCGGGGCTGCAGCTCCGTGCCCGCCAGCCGCCGCCAGGCGAAGACAGTCGCCGCCAGGGCACAGCTCAACCGCCGTAACCGCCTCCCGCAGGAAGTTGCTTTTTGCCCCGCCCCACAGCCAGTTCAACCAATGGAAGCGCTGCAGCACAGCCAATGAGAGTTGTTGGCACCTGTCCAATGAACTTCCAGTTTTCGCTTTCCCGTGCCTTCCTGTCCCGCCCGCCCCTCGCTATAAAAGCCTGCCAGCAGCCAGTCTCTCACCACAGAGATGTCAGGTGGGTTGCTGCCTGCTTAACAGACGTTTTAATAAAGCCAATTCGATCTTGAAGTGCACCCAGTTATTTTGATTTTTATTGATAGGCAGCAGGTCCCAGTGCCCAGACTGAATGACTACCTGTCATCACTGCCAGGGAGACAGCAGGGACTTCGATGGCCACAAGCTTGGAGCCCTGACGGGACTCAGACACAGTCCCTGCTGACTAATGCTAACTTGCAAATAGCTAAGAGAGGATTGGACACATTTCCCCTTGCATTTCGAATTTTTCTCTAAGGATATTTACACTGCTCTGAGAAAACACATTTTTGCAAAAACACGTTTTTACAAAAACATGCCTGTGGAAGTTCAATCTGTGCTCCAGGTTTATTTACTGTGTTTTCTTATTTTTATTGACTGGACAAAAGACCCAGTCCCATGGAAAACCCAAAGGAATACACCGAGATGTGGGGTGGTCTCATGGTTATCTTTATTGTGTAGTGATAGACACCCATCTTTGGTTGCCATGTAAACGTCAAGATTTAGACTGGAGGATTCCATACGGAAACCCCGAATGTGTGAACCCCTTCATCCCACTAGGAGGTGGGCACTGCCAGTCACCTTGATAACTGGGTCATCTGCACATTCTCAGTCAGAACCCTGACTCTCCCTGGGCATCAGGGCACAAAGGTAAATTTTGATGGTAGGAAATGGTAGGGAAGAAGCAGATACTTTGCAGTCTTCTTTGTCTCCCTGATGACTGCTTTTGTGGCTCTGTAATAGGAAACACTGCTTGACTTCAGCCTTATGTCACCCCTGACAGGATGGATGTAGTCATCTCCATCTTACAGCTGGGGAAACTGAGGCATGGGGCATTCAAGTAACTTGATCAAATTCCCCTGAGGTGAAGTGGCAGAGGGATGTAGGGTCTCTGGTCCTCAGACCACTTCTTTAAGCTGCATCCCCGGCCTTTTAGAAGCCTGGGAGAAGTTTTGTGCAGGGTAGAAAGAGAAGAGCACCCATGCCAATATTTCAGTGAGTAAATAACTGCTTCCACCTAAACTAAGTGGTCTTTTACATATAGGGAAGGTGAGGGGAACTTTGGAAGATCTGAGCAGCCAAAGAGACACTCAGTGGCTCTTGGTTGGGGTGCTGCTGGACACAGAACTCCAACACTATTCCCCCAACATGGGCTTCTAGTCCCAGTTCAGAAGGACCTGGTGCATGTGAATAGGGATAGCAAAGGGCAGAGGAAGAGGGGATTCAGTGTAAGGGCAGGGGACAAGTAGACCCTGCAGCTCTGCCCCCAGACACCCACTGTGAGCCCAGAGAGGAAGGGACTCCACAGCGCCCATGAGAGAAATGCATAGGCTGTGCTTGAGACCCTAGAATCCCCAGGGCTCTTGTCCAGCTGAGGTCAGTATTGCTGCCTGAGAAAGGCCCAGGGGGTAGACAACACCCTGCCTAGTTCAATATGGAGGTAAGAGTTCCTTTGATAGCCATCTGTCCCCTCTTTGTGGCCCTGACCTGAATGTACAACCCGTTCTGGGGAGAAGAAAGCACTTCAAAGAACTCGGGAGAAAGCAGACATCTGGAAGTTGAGGCAGGATCAGGAAAGATGCTCTCTGGGCATGACTGGGAGAGTCACGATGCAGGAAGGAAGCATGCGACCTGAAATCAGCCAGGGCCAGAGAGCTAACAGAGGCTCCAACACCTGGGACTTGTGGACAGAGCTATGGGTCTCCCCAGTCCTGCAGGAAGAAGTTCAGGACATGCTTCTGATCCTCAGCAGAGCAAGAAGAGATGGATTCTCAGCCGTGAAGTCCCCTGACCAGTTGAAGGGAGCAGAGGTGCTGCAGGCCTTTCTTCCTCCACCATTGTCTTCTCCTTGAACCTGCTGCCTGCGGCTCCCTCTCCCAGCTCCTGCCTAGGGAGTCAGGTGGCAGCGTGTAGGCTTGCAGACTTATGGGATCTGAGGTGTCCCAGCTGTCCCACAGCAGCGCCTTCTGTGGACCTAGCAGCGCTACTGGGAAGCACCCCAATTCATCTTGCTGTGTAAGGGCCTCGAATGCCTTGGGAGTGGCTCACTGGGCAGCTGCTCCAGGGGACACATACCACCTCACATTCTAGGAGGACCCAAGGTGCATTCTCTCTGACAGGTCAACTTTATTGCCTGACTTGTCAAGTACTTGGATGGTAATTTTGTACAGGCGACCAGTCTCGAGCAACCACCTACCATCAGGATGGATGGGGAACTGTACAAATCAGACCACAGGGACACGCAGCTGAGGAGGAGGATGGGACCAAGCTCCATCAGCACTGGAACCCCACAACTGCTCACCTAGATGGCTCTAGAGCTCCCTACCCAAAGGGCCCAGAACCACTTACCTAGAGAGACCAAAACTGCTCACCTGGAAATCCCATAACCACCGGGACACATGCTCACCTGGAGGGCCCATGAAAACGGACCAACTGTTAATGATGATGAGACCTCAGGTGCATGCTCAGCCCTGGACATGCACTGAACTCTGATTCTCCAGGCCCAGCTCTGAACATCTCTTGTTGTGACTACTCAGGAGCTCATTCAAACTTGATGCTGTCCACAAGGATTTGGTTCGTTCGTGGCCAGGGCAGTGGTGGGGGTGTGAGGAGGAACCGCCAAAATAAACAACAAATAAATAAAATGTTTCTTCCTCTTCTCTATTCCTTCCTGCCTGCCTTCCTTCTTTCTACTTTTAAAAAACAAAAGAGAAAGCACATTCACATTGCAGTATATTGTTGTAATTGTATTCGTTTATTTTTTGTTATTGCTATTCATCTACTACTGAGCATAATTTATAAATTAAACTTTATCATAGGTGTGTATTAGGAAAAACAGTACTTTCATCCCCCCTAGGGCTGTAACATAGAACCTGAAAACGATAGTGAGCACTTCTTTATGATATATAGCAAAGTTGTCAAGAGAGTAAATGTTAGAGTTCTGATCACAAGGTGAACTATTTTCCCCTTTTTCTTTCTATTGTATCTATTGGAAGAGATAGCTGTTAGCTGAACTTATTGTGGTAACTACTTCACAATATATGTAAATCAAACCATCATGTTTTCTGCCTTAAATGTACACAGCGATATATGTCAATTACTTCTCAAAGCTGGAATGAAAGGAAGTGTGTTCGTCACTGACATTTGCCAAGGTTTCAGGTAAGCTAAGTGGATTTCATTTCAGACACTATGTAAGGAAATGCAGAGATAATTTTAGAAGTTATTATTCACCAGTCAATTAAGTCAGGAAGTTATTTAATATCCCAAAAAACAATTTTCTAGGCTTCCTGTTTCAGTCACTTTGTTATGATGAACAAGCAGGGGAGACTTGACCTTGGAATGGGGGTTGTCATACACAGCGTGAGCATCTGTCTGCTTTGTGAGGAAGACATGTGGCGGGGTCTTTGCAGAGAGACACAAAGGAGCAGCACTGACTCGGAGCTTTCCGTTTTTGTCCTTTGCTATTGTGTAGATCTTTTATTTGGAAACTATCATTTTCTTGTGGATATGATTTTTATGCTCAAACTCTTTTTTATTTTAGTTTCTAGGGCCAAGATTAATTTGATTGTATTGTTGCTTGTGGTAGATTGTGTGATTGTTCCAAATATCAGTGGTCCTTCCCTAAAATGCCTTGCCTATAGTGTTCACCCTGCAGGGTCATGTCTCCCTACTCTGTTGAACTTGTGACCATGAGACTTGCTGTGTCCAAAGGACTGTTATGAAAGTGATGTGTGAGGCTTCCAAGCACAAGATCTAAGATTATAATATGGTTCTACCAGAGCTCCTTCCTTTGACTCTAAACTGTCCAGTCATAGAGGTTGTGCCCTCTACCTGAGTTCCAGGGTGAAACTGACCTGCAGATACATCTTAGCTGATCTGCCATAGACACATAGCAGAAACAAGACTTCAGCTGCTCAGATCTGGGGACATGTGTTACCACATTACAATAGCCTATGCCAACTGACAGAAAAGTGAGAACACTTGGGACCTAGTCAGTGAAAATACTTTCCCACTCCCCCTCTTCAATTTCTTCTCGTAGAAAGCAATCCCTATTAAGATATCTAAGGATGCTTTTCTAGGTCAGTGTGCAGGCTTAAGAAGCTGTGAAGTCGTTGTTGGGAAAATGAGGCTTTTACATAGAAAAGCACTCCTGTTAATTTCCGGAAAAGAGAGGAAGGGAATGGTTGCTCCGTGAGAGCTAAGACGATGTTGGGTTTTCTTGCTGCTCTGCTCTGGCACTTGGCAAAGTTTTTGTCCACGTTGTTCAGTATTTGTTGAGTGGATGCTGGGTGGAGGGCCACATAAACAAGCCATTGGACAAACCCGCTTTGTCAGTGGCTAATAGCATTTTGGATCAAGGAAAAATTACATTTAGGATTTGGACTCAAATCAAATAAGGAACCATGAGACCAATGTGAGTCTAAAGAAGCCTTAGCATCACGAGTATCACAACCCCCAGAGCCCTTGAGTCTATGCCAGAAGCGTAAATAATTGAGACAGGATGGGTGACTTCAGCACAAAGCCAAGCTCCCTCCCTCCTGTTTTCTTGAAACATGTCTTTCTCCTAGTGAACCTTTAATTTACCCCCATCGTGATAGAAATGTGGGTGAGAAATATTTTTCTATCTTGACTATAAGGAAAACAAATGCACATAGTGATGAGTTAGTCACCATGGCCAGACTGTTTCTAGGGAACAAAGGCAATGGTGACTAGAAGAGCACATGTCCCAGCATAAGTGGCAGGTGTTCCTCAGTTCCTGGTGAGAGCCGCCATGTTGGACCATGGACCCAATTTTCCTAGAGCCTCCTCATTTTTAGGAGAAGTTGGCACTCTGGATTCTCATTTTGAATTTACCAATTTTTTTAATGCTGTCCACCTAAAAACAAGATTAAGTTTAGTGCAGGACACCACCCTGCAGCCCCAACGATATACCTGTGCAGGGCTGGTTTGACTAGGCCTTCGGTTGTAACTTCTGATCTTGCTCTGTTATTACAAGTTTGACTTTTGGGATGAAAGCTCTGGATTTAGGATTGTATTTGCACAGGTATGTGTGATTTCTAGCAAATAGCCAGAGGAAAGACCAGGGCCAGTGTCCATGCCACTAAATCACGAATTGGTGACATAGGCCCTGAGATGATGCAAGGATAGCAAGAGTGAGAGACAGCTGTGCGGCGTTTCACATTTCCTCCTCAACTCAGCCGGAGGTCCTGTGACTTTGAGTATGTCTAAGACTAGATGAGAGGTGTGAGCGCTAACCAACATATTCAGCACATCCTTGCTAAAATGAAGTTTCATCTTTGTGCAAATGTGTGTGTTTCTTTTTCTGAGATAACAGTAGCAAATGTGCAATCTCCTTGAAAGGAAAAGGTGGTGATGAAAGGGACTTGGAATTCCAGGACAAGGGATGTTCTAGAAGAGGGAAAGCCCTGGTGTGAGGAGGTGCCTTGCTGATTTCAGCTTTTCTAAGCTTGGAGAGGTGTGGGCCACAGCGGTGGCTGCTGCGTGAAGATATGTATGCCCTTTAGGACATACCCAGTGGATGGAGTTTAAAGAAAATAAATGCTTGTACCCAGCCAGCAGTACTAGAACACCTTTCTTCTATTTTGGAGATATCTGTTATGTCCTGCCTCCTCAGCTAGAGGGCCAGGTTCACGTTCCCCTTCCCTGACTTTTCTGGGCCACCTTACAGCTGCTGTTCAGACCTGTGGCCCATGTTTCAGGTGATGGATTTCCTCTGCTTGTCCTTCCAGATCTACTCTCCACCCTTCTCTACCTGCCCTGTCCCCAGGGGCCACAGTTTCCTTCTTTTTGCCTTCTGGAGGCAAGAGCAGGGGACTGCAGCATGGAAGGAGAGGACAACGGGACACTGGTCCCCCAACTCCATCTCTGCCAGGAGGTGTCCATCTGTGGCTGCTGTGCCAGTAAGAGCGACCCTGGAGCAGAGGGTCATCGAGACGATGGGGACCCGCCACCTGCTGGGGAGACGCTGTGCTGAAAACAGGTTCGTGAACATGGTGGGCAGAAAGTCAGCATGTTAAGGGCCACTGTAGCGATTTCGTTGCGGCTGTGGCTATCGTGGTCACTGCCATCTGCTCTCCCAACCAGCGGTTATAAAGGGGCCACCAGCTGTGTCACCTGCCAGTGATGGGGAGCTCGCAGCCAGCGTTCGGTGCAAGAGAGCTGCTCTCAGTAAATTCCCTCCCAAAGCTCTGAAACAACAAAAATAAAAGCAAGAAAAACAGAATACCGACTGTCTCTCCTGAGCATTCTGGGCACAGCCCTTCCCCTCGGTCCTTCAGATGAGGGTCTGGAATGGCTTCCCTGTTGCTTGTTCTCGGGGGCCTCTCCCCTCCCTCCATCTGCTCGAGTCTCTGTAATTAGTCTCTTAATAAACTCTCTGTGATGATCCTTTTGAGGGTGTCATCTCTTTCCTGCCTGGACCCCCACTGATTTACTCTGTCAATCAAACATGCCCGACTTTGACCCAAGAACTGGTGGCAGGGAGAGCTGGGATGGTGTACTGAGAACTTTTCTGTGTTAACTTGACTGGGCCATGGTAACTACATTTGGCCAAACATTTTTCTGGCATTTCTGTGAGAGTGTTTCAGGACGAGATTAATACTTAAGCTGGTGGATTTTGAGTAAAGCTAATTTTCCTGTGCATTGTGGGTGGGCCTCATTTATCAGTGGAAAGGCTTAACCTGGAACAAGGACAGAATCCTGCAAGCAAGAGTGGATTCTGCCAGCAGATGTCCTTGAACTTCTAAGCTTGTTGTTGGCTCTTCTCCTGGTCTCAAGTCTTTTAACTTGAGCTGCAACTCTTTTCTGTCACCTTCCTCATTACATTTGGGACTCGCTCTCTCTCTCTTCTCTTTCTCTCTCGCCACACACACGCACATGCGCACATCCCATTGGTCTGTTTGTCTGGACACATGGTGAATTTACTCTTTCTCTGGTGGTTGCAGCTTTGCAGGAGAATTTCTGCCACAATACATAATCCCTGATTCTTGTCTGGTGGCGGTGACAAAGTGTTTGCATCAGATTCATTCTGCTTCGTGGATTTGCGGGTCCTTCCGGGGAGCCCAGTCCTCCAAAGGCTTTTGTAACCTGTTGAACGTTTTTAAAAACACTTTCCTTTTGTTTAATCAATGAGTCCAGCTTCTGTTGTTGATAATCATTAACCACAACAGAAACATGGACAAAGCACAGTTGGAGAAAAGGCCAGATTTTACAAAAGAAAGTTTTGTTTCTGTTTATTGTCTTGAAGAATCATCATCAAGTATAGTTTTTTGGCTTTAAAATAATTGACATTTCTTGCAATAAAAATAAATACACTGTTATTCAGCTAAATTATTATTTGTTACTTTGCAGTAGGATGGACTTTTCTGGACTGGCACAAATAAATGACTCCAGTATAGTGTTATTATTCTCTCATGTAATTTTGTTTCTGAATGTCCCTGTGATCTTGAGCAGCATGAAAAAGCAAATGTGATTATGTTTGTAAGAACCTGCATTCCAACAGCTTGTGTGCAGGGCGGTCCGTGTTCCTTTTACTCCTTCCCTGTCTGTAAGTAAGATGTTAAGCTAGCAGTGTCTGTGATGTTTGTGGAAGGATTAATTTCTACAAAACAGAAGATTGAAAAACCTGCCCTTCTGTCTGCTGGATAAATCAAACAATGTGTTTTTTTTCACTCCTTGTGTAATGCTTTGAACATTTTTAACTCTCATGGGAATACATGAAGAGATACAATTTGTGAGAAAATGCTGGTTTTCCTTGTATGTATGTGGATTCATGAGACAAGCTTGCTATCCCGAAATTGGGCATCTTTTGTACAGTATTTTTATGAGTGTTGTAGATGTATCTGTATGCATATACATTTATATTTAATGTTTTTAGAGCAGTTTTAGATTCACAGAAAAACGAGTGGCAAGCACAGAGTCCACACAAGGGCAGAGCAGTGCCCGCAGCTCACTATCAATCTCCTCACCAGACTGGCGCACTTGATAATAGGTGAGCCCACAGTGACCCATCATTGTTACCCATGACTGTCATTTAAGGGGGGCCCACTCTCTGATTTGGATGTTCTATGGGTCTTGAGAAATGTACAATGACAAGAATCCGTTATATAATATCAGACGAGGTGATTTCATTGTGCAAAAATCTTCTGTTCTCTACTGGCTCATGCCTCTCGCACTGCAAACATAGGTAACAGCTGAGATTTTACTATCTCCATAGTTTTGTCTTTTCCAGAATGTCCTAGGGTTGGAACCAAACAGTATGGAGGCTTTGCAGATTGACTTCTTTCACTTGGCAATATGGCTTTATGTTTCTTCCACATCTTTCCAGGGCATGGTAGCTCATTTTTTTTTTTTTTAGCACAGATGAATACTTTGTGATACAGATGTACCACAGTTTATTTATCCATTCACAGTCTATTTATCCTTCTGAAAGACAGTGATTTTCAATTAAAATTTTTTTAAGAAAATGGCACGGGGTCCACACTTAATTTTAACATCTTTATGTATCATGTTAAAGCTAAAGAGAAGATAAAAACAGGACAAGAGTACAAGCAAATTCATGAATTAAAACATCTTTTTCCTGCTCTCATTTGTCCTGCAATGACAATGTTTATGTCTCTGCTTCTTCCCAAGGCATACATTTCTGAATATATTCTGCTCCAGTTGTGTTAGTGAGAACTGCTGTCAGCCCACTCATCGTACCCGCAGAGATGGTCTCTGACCTCGCCCAGCCCATGAGTTAACAACTCTTGTAAGTAAAGCTCTGTGCTTGTTTGTTTAGACAGCCATGCTTGCAACAAGAACTAAGGGAAGAGCCCCACATTCACACCTCAGTGACTTAACCATAAAGCATTTTAAATCAAATTCCCCCAAGAAGATGCTGTGTGCAGAAGAGGCTGAGTGCAAAAGGCACCAGCCTGAGCATCCTCCCTAGAAATCTCCTCCCCTTCTCTGTCTTGCTCTTTGAGATGCCTTGAGTACCATGCCTCAGAGAGAAGTTAATTTTAAATGCGAGCTTTCCCTTCTCCATTCCTTGATATCAGAATACTTTTGATTACTTGACTGAAACTCATCTCATAAATTTGGCTATCACAGTACCCATCAGGAAGCCTCTCAAATTAATTGAGGAGGGGGGACAACTAGACCACAAATGAGAGCCCTATTCCAGCTAGACTCCCAATAAATAGCTAATAGGAAAACAGAAACCTTTCTAGAGATTTGCTGCAGAGAATTGGTTGTGAAAGTCTTAGAAGAAGGAAGGAACAGCATACAGATGATGTTCCCTATAAGTTGGGAAGCTGCCCCCAGCAAACACACTGCCTGGAGATACATAGCAAACACCAGAAACATATTGCAAGATAGCAGAAAATTTGGAATGGGCACACCAGTGATTTAGAATGACAGCAGTAAATATGCTGATGAAACTAGTGGAAAAAGTGGACAGCACACAAAAATGGATGGATAATATAAGTAGAGAGGTAGCAACACTAGACAGCATCAAAGCATAATGCTAAAATAAAAACATGGTGTCAGAAATGAAGGGTGCTTTACATGGGTTCTTCAGTAGATGGGATATGGCAAAGAAAATAAATTTAGTGAGCTTGAAGGTAAGTCAGTTTAAACTTTCCAAAGTGGAAGGTAAAAAAAGAAAAATAAATGGAATAGCGTATCTAAAAACCATGGACCAATTACAAAACATAGAAGGCAGATGAAGTGAAAATACCAGAAGAAAAAGAGGGAACGGAACAGAAGAAATATTTAAAACAATAATGATTGAAAATTTTCCCAAAGTAAAGTCAGACACCAAACTACAGATCTAGGACTCTTAGAGAACACCGAAAAGAAAAAACAAAAACAAAAAACTGCATGTCGGCATATCATTGTCAAGCTATAGAAAACAGAGATGAATAATGATAGAAAGTTCCAGGATTAATGGCGGACATGAATTGCAGACCCAGGAAGTTCAGAGAACATCAAGCAAGACACATAGTTTTCCTAATCATAGTGCTGTTAAACTACAGAAAATCAGGAAAAGTCATGACTGAGAATGTTCAAAATTAATGACAGACATGAATCACAGATCCAGGAAGCTCAATAGCCATCAAACAGACTAAGTATGAAAACAATCTGCCTAAGTATATCATATTCAAGCAAGAGAAATTCAAAGACAAAGAAGGGGAGGAATTGGGAAGTCTATTATAAATACTTTCATGACAGCATAGTGTTCTTTGAATGTGGACTTGAATTAGTTATAAACATACAATGAAAGCTAAAGGGTATAACTCATTTTTTTTTAAGAAACAACTGATACGTTAAGTAACCATGAGAGAAATTAGAATCATAAAATGCTCAATTGCCACTAGAAAAGGCAGGAAAAAAAAAAAAAAAAAAAAAAAAAAAAAAAAAAAAAAAAAAAAAAAAAAAAAAAAAAAAAAAAAAAAAAAAAAAAAAAAAAAAAAACATAAAAAAACCTCCAAAATCAAACACCCGAGGCAACAAATTAAATTACATACTAACGTGTGACAAAGTTACAAAGATGGCATATATTAATCCAATTATATCAATAACCATTTTAAATGTGAATGATTGAAATACATCAATTAGAAGACAGAGATTGACGGTGTGAATTTGAAAAACAAACAAAATCCCTAGAACTAACTCTATATCTATAAGAAATCACTTTGAAGACACATGAAATATATCTTTTACATTCAATACAAAAGATCAATTAAAAATAGAGAAAGCTGTACCATGTTAATGCTAAAGAAATGAAACAAAAGATAATTCTTTAAAAAGATCAATAAAAGTTATATACCTCTCGCCATAAAATATGGGGAATGAAGGGAGAAGACACAATTTGCCAATGTCCGGAATTAAATGGGAGAATAGTTATAGACTTTGTAGACTTTAAATGGAAAATAAGGAAAAAACAATGAGCAACTCTGCACACATAAGTTCAGTAACATGGATGACATGGAACAATTCTTTGAAAGAAAAATGACCAAAATGCATCCAAGAAGCAGGAGTGTGATATAAAAAGCACATTTCTAGTTATTGTAGCTTGCATCTAGAACCAGACCTAAATACTAAATTTCTTTCTGTGTTTTGTAATTGGTGTGGCTTTCTGCCACTTCAGTCCAGCCCTTTGTACTAATTCCTGAGTTCTCATGAGTTCTGTCATGGGTGGCGCACCGAACTTCATAAATCAGTTACCGATTCCCACCTACAATTCCTCAGCACTCACCATCACAGGATTCTAACAGTGTGCTTTTCTCTTTAGCGATGGTGTTCTCTGCCTGAGGACTTTTCGTTGGCCCAAACTTGTGCAGGTTAGCAATGAGGAATTGTCCTGAATCAATTCTGATGGGAATTGGAGGATAGGGGAAATTGTTCATACTGGAACTACCGGTTCTTTGACCTTCTTTGAATCTCTGTCCTTTGTCCCAGGACTTCATGGCTTCTCTCACTGAAGATAAACAGCTATTTCTCCATTACTTAATCTGGCTTCAAGTGTTTGTGTTAGTCTCCAGACATCAACAGATTTGCTATAAACGGGTGCTTGAGATAACCTCTGTTCTTTCCTGCTTTCTCTGCTATTCCTTCGTGATTGCTATGAGTACATGGCCAGGCTAACTAGTCAGACCATGAGAAGCATGGAACTGCCAAGGCCTCTGTAGGGCTGGTAGGTAGCCAACGATCCCTGGGCATGTAAGAGAGAGTCTAGCTAAAATCAGCAGAGCCAACAGCTGGAGGATAGATGCATGACTGAATCGAGTTGAGATCAAAAGAAACTGCCCAGCTGACCTGCAGACTCATAAGCAGAATAAATAATTGTTATTTTAAGCCACGAAGTTCTTCTTGAACTAGCAGCCTGGAGGCCTAATGATTCAGGCAGGAAAGGTTAGCTTTTTGCCTTCCTTGGCAACAGATAAACTTGAGCATTAGATATTGTTGAGAAGGGGGATTTCTCTTAACTTCCTTCGGTTCTTTTTTGAGCATAGCAGAAGTCAGTCTTCCCAGAGTTGCTCTTATTGGGTAGAGAAAGAAATATTTATTCTCATTAAAGTTTGGCCTTGAGCTTGGGCTTGGGAAGAAGATGACACATGAGAAAGTCCCTCATTTCTGGTGAGTGTTTTCACCACAGAGAGAAGGCAGCCATAGAGACACGGAGGCAGAACATCTTGTAGGACATGTGGGTCTTGCTGTTCTCTTTTTTGAAGATGAGGTGCACCATTAGGGCAGACTGTGAAGCTCTGAGGACACTACTATGTCACTGTCAGAGGGACACTTGAGTCCCGTACTCCTTGTACCCAAATGCCATTTGAAACTAAATGTGCATGTGTAGGGGTGTATGTAGATGGGGTTGAGGAACGTCATAAATAAGAGACACTGAGTCAAATAGTCACTACTTCTAGGAAAAATGGAGATTGACAGGAAAGGGCACATGGAGATTTCCGGAATGGTGGCAGTTTTTTCTTTCTTGACTGGGTGGTTTTCACAAGCATGCTCATGGCCTTATTTAGCATGCTCTCATGGCTGCAGAATGGTTGCTGTATCTCTAGGAGGCATGTCTATGCTCCACACTGGATAAAGCTATGTCTTTTCACCACCTTTCCTGGAGGTCAAAGAAGGAGACTTCCATTCACATCTCATTGACGAAGGGTGAGTCACGTGACCACCTGTAGTTGCAGGGAGGTCGATATTTTCAAGTGGGTCCTTTGTCCAGCTAAGCAAAACCGGGGTTAAGAAGAAGGAAAGAAAAAATTTGGGGTGGACATGTAAGTCAGGGTAATACTAGCTGCTAAAACAAGGAAACTTGAAAATTTCAATGGCATAATGCAACAGAATTTTATTACAAGTCACTAAAAGTCGATTGTGGGTGTTGTTGGTCAGTAAACAGCTTTCCATCCTGTTGACCTGGTGTGCTCGTGAGCAGTGGAATCCGTGTTACTCGTTTGACGGGCAGAGAGTGTAGAGGAAACGCACCCAGTGTCTTAGCTACTGTGGCCTAGCAATGACACACATCCCTTCTGCTCACATTTTATTGGTGAGAATGAGAAACATGGCTCCATCTGGGAAATGTAGTCTTTGCCTGGGCATCTGCTTCCAATGATGACTCAAAATCGGAAAAAAAAACCCCATACTTTTTCTCTGTTTATTCTTTCTGTCTATATTGCATAGACTGGATAATAGTATTTGAAACACATTTTTAGTGAAGTGTAGTAGACGATCAGAAAGGTGCACATGTCATAAACGGACAGCCTGATGCATTTTCACAGACTTGATGTCTGTGAGACTGACTGACCTCCAGGTCCCGACACAGAACATAATTTATCGCTTTGGGGAAGACACACGTTTGATGCATCCTTAACCCTTGTTGCAGTACTTGCTACGGTCACTGATTGCAGGAGGCTAACATTTTCGGTTTATCTATGATGCTTATTAAGTGCCATGGTCTCCACTAGTGCAATTTGCCTGCTGAGTCCTGATAGGAGCCGCAGCAAACAGCCCCATGTGTGGCTTACCCCAGGTCAGAGCGCTTCTGATTGGCGGGCTTTCTGTGGTCTCTTGTGTATGCATGGGGGTTAAGGTGATGGAACCTCCTTCGAAGATGATGCTATGAAGATTTCCAACTTTGTTTAGTAGGCAAGAGAGTTTTTCCGTTCTCAGTAAGATGGGTGATCTTCAGTTTACTGGAAACTACAAATGAAACGCCCCACACAAAACATTTCTCCTTATAATATAGCTGAAGTTGTGGGCACATTTTGTAGAGTTTATACAAAGGTGAATGAGACAGAAAATATATAAGAGCTAGTCCAGTGTTTTGCAGGTGTGTGTCAGTCTGACAAGGTGTTTAGTATAACTGAGTTTTGAGGCAGAGTTTAATAAGGTCCTCTGTTTCACTGCAGGATGGCACCAATTTCACCTTTGCTGGAGTAGCTGTGAGCAGATACCTGCCAGACACCAGGCTGAGTGCTCTTACAGCTGTGACGAGGTCGGCAAAGAGTATCAGCAAGATTTGGATTGAGTAACTGACTTTGCCACTTTTTAAACTCCTTTTAAACTACTTGCTCCCAGTGTCTTGCCCTCTCAAAAGATTGTTATGAGGCTTACCCGAGTGAGTACATATTATATTTAGCATATGAAATGTTCAATGAAGTTATTTTGCTTTTAAAAGTGCAGGCAGGAATGAAGGCAAATAGGCAGGCAGGGAGAGGAGGAGGGAGAAGCACGTCATTTATTTATATTGAATTGTTCACACTGGTAGTTTCCCCTCGGGTCTGGGACTCGAACCCCAGGGGTATGTGGCCTATACTCCTTCGGTGGTTGTTGACCCAACCACTGCTTCAACAGAGCGAGCTAAATAAAATGGTTTTAGTAGCCAAATATTAACTGGGGTCACCCCAGACACTGCTCCCTACAGTTTCATTAGTTGGCTAAAAAATTAGCCACAAAGCTATTGACTAGTTCGTGGAAAGCCCAGTGCCATATCTCATTGACTCGGCCTCTGAAGCTTGCCACTCTGCATAGGCCATTCCACACAGGTCATCCCATGCACATCCTCCATGTGGGTTTTCCTGTGCACATCATCCCAAAGTTTTTGTGTTACAAGCTATGTGAGAGGTTTGGGAGGCAGATACATTTTCATTCCATTAACAGACGCAACTTAAAGTTGGATATTAAACATCCTTGTACTTAGAAAAAGACTTGCCCATCTCCACACCTCAGGCTCCAGATACCATCATATTTGCTGGGCAAGACCACCTGTATGGTGGTGGTGTGCTCTGTACCGAATAAAAGCATCTGGCCAAGGAGGGGCGTGAGGGGCAAATCTAGTCTGTGATCTGCTTGTCTCTGTTCGACTGACAGAAAGGCTGTGTTTACCCCAAAGTGCTTCTTTCCTCTAATTAACCCATCCACAAGAGACACTTTTATAAGTCACACAGGGCTATGCTATTTGGTCATTTTACTCTCTTCTAACCCCGTCTTCTCTTCTTTGCTGACTACACCTTCATTTTCTGCATTCAAAAATTTTCAGAATGTGGAAAAGTATGTCTGCTCTGGATTGTGCACCTGTCCTAGCAGGGTCTGGGAAAGCTCTCTGTGATTACACACATTAATATTTCCCTGGCAAACTGCATGAATATTCACACTGAGTGGGATGAATAAAGGCTATAAATAGTCGATTCTTGCCACCAAGTGAGTTCAAGTTAGGTCAGATTTTGCTGCCATTAAAACTGCAAAAAGCCGTCAGCTTTCAGAGTCTTTCGTGCTTCAGAGGAAGAGATGGTGGGTCTGTATTGTTTTGTAGCAAGTCATGGCGACCTGATGCACAGACTCAGCTCAGGATGGACCGTCTGCCAGTTCCAGACTGCTTTGCACCTTTAAAATAGACTCACTGTAATCCTACTGGCTAGATTAGGTTTCAGGCTGGCACATCTCAGACTTGGCCACTTGCTGGAATGATCAGAGTTTTTAAAAATTCTGGAACCCTGTTGCCAC
The DNA here is from genome assembly GCA_004363575.1 of Solenodon paradoxus. Classification (NCBI taxonomy): domain Eukaryota; kingdom Metazoa; phylum Chordata; class Mammalia; order Eulipotyphla; family Solenodontidae; genus Solenodon; species Solenodon paradoxus. The sequence goes on from RJWH01002175.1 coordinate 246,276, forward strand.
TCCAGATCAGTTAAATCAGAATGCCTGGAACTGAAGTACCTTTTTAAAGGTCTTAAGGTGACTCCAGTGTGAAGCAAAGTTCATTGAAAAGTTGGAAATCATTTGAGAAAATGCTGCAGTTTGTCTCCGAATCTACCAATTTCCAAACTGAGATTGGTAGAAGGGACCCAAACCACCTTTTGCACCTGCTCTGGAGTCAGGGATTGGGCCTGGGTCTTAGGCGGCAAATAGGTGACAGTAACAAATTTGGCCTAGGACCATCTAAAATAATACTAACGACCAAGTGGGAAGTAGCAGGAGAAGGCGTTGAACCTCCCTGCCTCTGTGGCTTCCATCTTGCTTTAGGGTGAATTCAGCTTCTGATCACTGAGAATCATTATATTATCTTCTGGGTTAGGACCCTCTGACCTGGAAGAGGAATTGGGTTTCCCCGTATCTCATGTGCTACTCCTGAATGTTAGGCTTCTTTCCACCCTTATTTCACTTTGGATTCCTTAAGCTACACGTTGCGCTTGAGCTGACATCAGCATTATCTACTTGGCTAGATTCCAGAAGACCCTCTCACAGTGAGGGCAGTCGTGTGCACGTGGTCAGAATCTTCCAGGTTGCTGAAAGAAGATCAGCAATTAGGATTGAGGAACCCTTAAGATTTGTAGTTCAAGGAGAAGCAAGGGAAGAATGAGTGATGGAATCTGTTTATTGCTCAGAAAACATGCCTTCCTGGTGGGGGCAATGGCGGCGGAGCCCCCTGGACAGTGGGGAAGAACACTTGGTGACTTGGTGGAGGGCAGGATGTGTTGACATGTATCTAAGGATGGGGGATCTATACATAGGAAGTTATTTCATGTGCAGAATAATTACTGCAACAAAAAATAAAATTTATAAAAAATTAAAAAAAAGAAAACATGCCTTCACTGTCACTTTCTTAAACTACCCCCACTGGGTTGAGTGTGATTTTGTCAACAGAAGGTTGGCAGATATAGTAAGAACAGAGACCTTAGCTGTGCTGGTATTATTGGACATGCTTTCTTCTGCTCCAGCGATCCGGAGATGCCTGGAAATGCCTGGAAATCTGCTGCCTCGCTAGCCTGGGGTTTAGAATGTGCTGCGCAGCCTGAACCCAACCCACAACCTGAGCTGAGTCGCTGACCAGAAGCAGAAAGTGAACCATTCCATGATTCAGAGAACTGTGAGTAAGAAAAATAGGTGTTTGCTGTAGCTACTGAGTTTGGGTACTTTGTAGTGTGACATCGCAGTGGCTACAGCAGATGAACAGAGAGCGATTTGGGAGCATTCAGAATCATGCTTGCCTCAGCAAGTACATCTGTTTGCCTTTCAATCAGGATTTAGGGGCAATCCTAGGGTAAAACTAGTCTAAAGGTGGGTTGTTAATAAATTAGCCCAAGATGAGGGTGGGGGGAGTGAGAAAGAAGACCGATTCTGACAATTTCACACCCAAGATTTGTTTTCAAAGGAAATGAATTTCAAGATAAGCAGCTCAACCATTTCTTTTTATGAAAGTATTTTGTCCTAATCCACAGGAAGCAGACAAACAATTAAAATCAGTCACTTTTCAGAGATACTCCGCCTCTATGAACTGTCTTCAGTTTTTCTATTGTTTTAGAGCTTCAGATGTGACCTGAGTTGTCCTGGCACTTTTCATGTGTGTCCTATGGAAAAGCAGTCTGACCTTGGCCTCTGGCACAAAATAACACATTTCAAAAGATTTCAGTCAAACAGAACCTCATAGGCACTCCAATCCAGTCCCTTGTTTCATTCTCCTTGAAGGAACTTGTCAGCGTTGAGTCCATTGGCAAAGAAATGCACTATTGTTTACTGCAGCATTGAAATGCTGAAGAAGCAAATGAAATTTTTCCCGGTGAAATTCCACTATGTGAGGTGGTGTACCTGAGGAGCAGATGTGGGTCTGGGTGAACGAAGTGATTCTTTATGACCAAAGAAATAAGGGAAATGGTGAGTTAAAAGGCAATTTAAACCTTTTTAAAATTAATTATATTTATTTTTACATACTAAAATAAACTCATTTGTAGAGGTTCTCCATTCCTCAGATATATGTCAGCACACTCTGCTCTCCACCACATCACCAAGTGTTCTTTACTTTTGTCCAGTGGGCTCTGCCACCATTTCTTCCCACTCCCCCACCTCCCCTCCCATTCCCTATTTTAACCTCAGTTCTGTTGCACGTGTCCAAGGGTTGGTTTTGTTTCATCTGTTCCTTTGTTTCGTCTTTTCAATTCCACCTATGAGTGAGGTCATCTGATATTTACCTTCTTTCAATTTATTTCACTTAGCTTCATCCCCTCTAGATCCCTCCATGTGGATTCTAAATCTTTTAATTTTTGTTGCAGGAATTTTCAGAGCCTTTGCTAAAACCAGTGGACATTTGGAATCTCTAAGAAGAAAATTTTGTCCAAGTTTAGTTGAACTGAAGTTCTCTAACTTCACTGCACCCCGCAGTCAGAAGCATCTCTGGAGAATCATGTGGAAAATGCTTTAGGAGATGTGTGTTTGGAAAATATTTGAGCTTGTTAGAATCTCTTCTATAATTTTCAAAATGTATCCTTGAAGCAATGACAGTGATGGGTACCCTCCTGCAACTGAGAGCCTGGTCACCCTCTGCCGGTGTCCCACACATGTGGTCACCCCCTGATCAAGGCCACATCTCTCCTCTTTCCTGGGGTTGCTACTTTATGAATGTATGGAATGAAACTGGCAGGGCTTGTTAATGTCTAGATATTTATAAATATGTAAATATTTCATCACTGCTGCCTCGCTCTGTACAATGAAGCTCCCTTGTGAAGGTGTTTGTACTGACAGAGCTCAAATCCACTGGCACCCCCACATCTGTCACTGTCTTTATACTCCTGGAATTTAATTGGCAAGACTGACTCGTGGGATCTGATTTGTTAACATTCTAGGAGGGACTCTTTCTCCAGGGGCTCATGTTGCCAATGTCTGATGTTTTCCCTTGTGGAAAAATATTTTTCTAGAACTTTTCCAAAACGGAAGCCCCTCACTCAAGGCTTGACATGTCCCGCCTCACGACAGTGACGTCAGGATTGTGGTGGGTTCTTGATACAGTGCGGCAGAGGAGGGACACTGAGGTCCTTCACGTGGCTGTTTCTTTCATTGCTAGGACAGCATTCTTTCTTGTATTCTGATGTGGGGAAGCTTGCTGGGGCTGGGACAGAGAGCTTATGGGTGGAGGAGAGAAAGAGAAAAATTGCAGGAAAAAAAGGTTCTCAACAAAATTGAATCTTTCCTAAGGTATAAGAAGCACCGATTTTATTTCTCTCTCCACATTTTGCATCCATAGTCATGTGGAGTCAGACTAGATAATTCCAGTTACTTAGCACTTTTTAGTGCATGTCAGGACCAAGAAATAAGGGCTTGAAAATGAGAATTTTAGGTAGCTTTAAGAGAAAATAATTAAGGGGAAAATTTTCACTTGCCTAAAAAGGAGAGCGCTGAAGACTATGCTGTCAGATGGTGATTTTTTACTATGGTTTAGAGCTTTTCACAATTTGGGGTCATAATATCAAGAAGCAGATATGTGTTGACACAAATCCAACTTCCAGATGTCTTTTGCCCTTAGTTTTCTTTGCTTTAAAATTGCAGGTAATTGTGTGAAATTTGACACTTTGAACTGTGGTTTCATTAAGAAGCCCCACTGAGTCCTTATAAGCGTGGATTTTAGAGAGTTACCGGGCGGCCTAGGAGCCTACCACGCATGCCCACAAATATTTCCCTTCCTCTGCTAATATTCCTTGATGTAAGTGGGTCTTCTCACAGCAGCTTTGGTTCTTTTAGTCTTTGCAAGAGGCCCATTTTCTGCTTGTCACCACGTTTAAATGTAGCAGGTAGCTTCCCCACCACAATGCTGAATAACCATTGAACTTAACTTTGATTTGCACTCTCCTCTTTTTTCCATTTATTAGCAAGCATATTGGCTCTGCCAGAGGCATGTAATTATCTTGTGTCTGCCAGATTAGGGCATATGGTGTATTATTTTGGGACAGCAGATAATGCTCCCATTTGGAGCAGTATCCGGGCTGTCTGAATATGCCTTAGAAAAGGTTTCTGTATAAATTAATTTCCCCTCTCAACCGTGTAGTGACAGTATATTAATTTTTTGCTCTTTGAGGCATGCTGACTTAACTCAGAAAGGATTTTATAACGGTCTCCCATGATACCATTGATTCGCCAATTTGAATATCTTAGTCTGGAGTTGTTGTTGTTGTTGTTTTTAAAAGAAAACAAACTGACAATCTAGCATACTTCTTAGAAAAAAGTCACTGAATCGATCACATTGGATGAGAAATCAGAGGCTTTTCAGATACTTTCCACTCCTTTCAGGACACCAGAAGTTAACGTCTGAGAAGGAGAAACTGTTCACGAGAGGTAAAGATTTCAAAACAACCTTTGGTGGCTCCCATTGAATTACTCCCACGGCATCTAATTGGAGGCCACCATTAAATCCCTGCTTAGCACTTTGGGGCCTCAGAGGTGCATGCTGAAGATGCCCCAACCTGCAATAAATGGCCATGAGTGATACTTTAAAGGAGAAAATGGATTCTTTTCTTATTCTTTGTTCATTGAAGTGCTACAATTAAAAAAAAAAAAGGTGAACTCTCTCAAGGTAACCAGCCTACAAAGTTGACCTACTTTCATACATTTCCTTGGCAAGGCACTTGTTTCTCAACTTAAGGAACCATTCGTCTACCTGGAGTAGCTGATCTCAGAGGATGCCCCAGCCGTCACATTCCACTCCCTGGCTTCCACCATCGCATCTACGAGTCAGGACGCAGAGCTGCGCGGAAAAGCAGTTCCCAAGTGTGCTTGTACCAGAACCACGCACAGACCTGGCTCTTAAGAGATGGCTTGACTCCAGTCCCAGGGCTTCTGACTCTGTTGGTCTGGACTGGGACCCCACATTTGTATTTCTGCCAAGTTCACAGACAGAACTGATGTTTCTAATCTGGTGACCACTCTTGGAGAGACACTGGTGAAGACAGAGGCCTAGTGAGCAGACTGTGAAGTTGGATTGCCTGACGGATCTTCAGGCGTCATCAGTCTTCAAGACACGGTGTTAACGGAAATGCCTCCATTTTGGGCCTGTGCCCTTGGTGTCCCGTACAAAGAAAAGTGCCTGTGACTTCTAATCTCTGTGTGCTTTTGCCTCCTCACCTGAGAATGGCAATATAAAACCCATCTAATACAATTATTCTGAGGATTAAATGAGACAGTTCTTGAAAGGCACACAGAATAGTCCCTGACACGTAGTAAATACAACATCTTAGTAGCTATTGTATTATACTTGTAATGTACTTAGAACTGTCAGAGTTGAGACTCTGAAGGGTCTTAGAGATAATGTAATCTAACACTTCACTCACCCTTTTATTTTGAGGAAAGGAAAGAGAATCGTGGAGATGTAGGAATCCCTCTCTCCTCACCCCGCCCCTAAGTTTTATGAAAAAATAAAGCACAGCCGGTGCCCAACTCCTCTCTCAATTCTTCATGTAGTACTTTTTCTAAAACATCATGTTGATTACTCTGCTTTTAAAGATTTGCTCAAAATTGCTTACTCAGTTTATGTTAAGGATGCTATGATCTTGTTCAGCTCATTTTAAGATCAAAGGGACTTGGAACATACAAGCACACCACTGTGAAAGAACTTAATTTGATCTCTGGCTTGAGTACACGCTCTTTGCACTCAATCCATGGCTTCATTTCACAGGGGCCCCAGGGTAAGTGCGTTTGGAAGAAAGGCTCTACCATTCACTATGGTATGTTATCATTCCAAAGACAGTCCCCTCAGTCACTTGAGAAATACTAAGTTCATTTTTATTTCACCAGTGGCTGGGCTCGTGTGGGGCAAAGTCACTTATCATGAAGGAAATTGTAAAGAACAACCAATTCTTCCCCAGACAGACGGGGAGTGGATTCTTCAGAACAGTTCCTTAGTTTGCCATCAGACCCTCCCTCCTCCTCCAGTTACTCACAGAGGTCCAGGGAACCCCGGAATGTGTGCTCATTCAGGAAGCATAGTTATTGAGCACCTACTGTATGCCAGGAACCGTTGGATAAGGAAAACAACTTTGGACTTTTCATGCAGGTAGTTGTGGGCTTGATTCATTTAATTCTTGATTCCACTTGTTTTTCTTCCTCTGTGCTTGTCTAGGGACCACCTGGCATTAGGCAACAGGTCAAGATGGCCAGATTTGTGGTGAGTATTCAATATAAAATTGCTGAAAGAATGAATGAATGATGGAAAATCACCACAGATGAGAGCTTGGATTCTCAGATTTGGCTCAATCTCAGCTCCCAACTCCCTCATTTTGAAGCCTTTTGGGGGGACTTATTTTTCACAATCTCCATGCTCAGCTCATCACTACCAGACCAAAAACAATTATTATTATTATTTTTTGACTTCAGTTATTTTGAATATTTATTCCTAAGAATTGTTCTGACCATTTAGGAATGACTGGGTTATTTGCCAAGGGACCTTTTCCACATATAGTTTATAACATCCATTCTTCCATTTTGAATGCTGAGCAAATCAACAGGGCCACCACGAGACTGAACTTACTGACTCTAAACTGCGCTTGAAAATAGCCTTGTGTTGAGCATTTGAGCCTTAGAAAAGCCAACAACTGTCTGCAGGTCATTGTCACAAGTGTTTGAGAAACCTGGGGTACAATATCAGATTTTGGATATTTGGATAGAGGCTGAGGACAGTGGGTGGACAGATTTGTGAATTACTAGGTAGCTCTAGGTCTTTGGCCATAGTGATGTCAGCCTGGGCAGTTAGCAGCTCCTAAAAACAATGAAAGAGTCCTTATTTAGATAACCAATGATTGCCTGTAGTTGGGCTAATTTATTGCATATTTATATGTAGCGAGATTTCTGAAAGAACTCTGTAGCTTATTTTTCAGTGAAATTTTTTGTTTTAGAATAGCATGCTGTTACAGAAAAGTTGCAAAGATAGTAGAGAAATCTTCATACTCCCCAAACCCACTTTCCCCTGATGTTAATATCTTGCATCACTACGGTGCTTTTGTCATAACTAATGAACCAGCATACACATTACTATCCGTGAAACTCTACGCTACATGTAGATTTCACTCGTTTTTTCTCTAATCTGTTTTCTGTCTGGTAGCCTGTCTAGGATACCACATGACATGTAGCTGTCACGTCTCCTTCGGCTCCTTTTGACCATGCCTTGGTTATTTCTGTTTTGAGGAGCATTAGTCAGGTATTTTGTAGAACAATCCTGAGTGTGGGTTTATCTGATGTTTCCCTCATGATGAGAGGGGAGCTCTGGTTTTTGTTCTTTTTTTTTTTTTTTTTTAGCAAGTTTGCAGAAATAAGCTACTCTTCTCTTACATAATTTAAAAGGATCCATCTTTTCAAGCTGATGTGTCACCAGTGATTTTAAACTCCACCTCCTGGCCAAGTCAGTGCCGGCCATATTTTCCCTTTGTGAAGTGACTTTTCTCCTTTACATTCTCTACTTGTTGGCAAAGAGTCACTAAATGAAACCCTTTCACACTGGGTGGGGCGTTGAGTCCTCCCCTCTGAGAGAAGCACCTGCAGAAATTACTTGGATTTTTATTTTTTTAGCACAGGTGATTGCCTTTTGTCTCCCATTCATTGGCTTATTTGGTCATTTATTCTATGACTGAGTGTCACAGATATTTATTTTACATTTGGGATTGTAATTCAATGTAACACTGTTCATTTTTTTCTCAAATTGATCCAATATTGAAACATTGGCCATTGGGAGTTCTTTCAGGTTGGCTTTTGGGTCCCTTTGACACATTCCCATGACCATTATTTTTTGAGCACTTGCCTACTTTCTGGGATTACAAGATGCTTTTGGATAAGCTCATATACTTTTTACCCCAGTCCTAGAATCAACTATTTTGCCAAGAAAGTCTGCTTTGTTGTTTGTTTCTTTGTTTTTTAATTGGAAAATGGTACTAGAAACCAAGATCTTTGCAAAGGATGACCTGACAATGCTTTCTCACACTTCTTATTAAAATTGAAATAACACTGGTTCATAGCATTTTATAGGTTTCACATGTTCAGTCTTCTAAATCAGCTCTGTATATATTATGTTTGCCCTCAGAAATCTAGTTTCCACCATCACCATGCAATTGATTCCTTTAACCCAGTTTGCCCACCTCCTCTTTCCCTTTCTGGTCAACCACTATTTTGTTCTAATTATCCAAATGTTTGCTGTCACTTGCTTTGGTTTGTTCATTTTTCTTAATCCACCACATATGAACAAAGTTATTTGGTGCCTTGTCTTTTCTCTGTCTGATCTATTTCATTAAATGTAGTACCCTCTACCTCCATCCTTCATTGTTGGTACAAATGGTAGGATTTTAAGAGAACCTCAGCTAGGAGACAAAGAGTTGATCACTGGTAGAATTAATTCACAGTCCTCTGGGCTATTAAGATTTGACAAAGTCAACAAAAGGAACTTACAACATGCAAGGAATCGCTTCCCTCTAAGAGTAATCCTTTGGGATATTAGGGTAGAGGATAGCTACTTGTTTGGTGTAACAGGAAAAGTCGTTGATCAAGGCAAATTTTAAAGAGTGATGTTAGTTTTTTCAGTGTCCTAGTCCCCAAACTCGTGACTATACTTGCCATCATGGTCCACCTTATTCTGTATTTTCTTTATACCAGAATCCTCATTCCAGCATTTGTTCTCTCTCCATACCAGCCATCTTTACATTGAACATTGAAGCCAGTTACTGAAGGATTCACTTGAAAATGATTGAGGACCTATCTGACTAAGATTTATCTGAGAATTATGAGAGTACTGGATCACTTATTATGAAACTACTGTTTCTGCTTCTCAGGAAGGCCACTGCAGACAGGTCTTAGAGTCCAGTGCTACCTCTTCTTGTCCCCTGTGACTCTGCTAACCTGGCCACAGCTACCCAATGATGGGTACCCAGACAGATGCCTAGCAGTCAACTAACCCACCTGTCTCTGTTCCTGAGTACCTCCCTAATGATTAACTCCCACCACTCAGGTTTATATTTCTCATAACAATGGTGTCTAAGGTGAACTGGAGCAATATTTTAATTTTTAAAAATTTGGAGGAAACACGTTATCTCAAACATTTGCCTGTTAAAATCAACAGAGACAGGTAAACCATTCGCATGAATTTTAAAGACAAACACTGAGGCTTCAAGTCAAAGTTGCTAAACAAAAAAGAACTATGGTGCCATACAATGGACAATTCAGCAGTAAAGAGAAGTAAGTACTCGTATATATGCTACAATGTGGAGAAACCTCAAAGAGATTACACTCACTGAAGAGCAATGTAAAAAAAAAACCTTATTGTCTGATTCCTATTGCATAAAATGTCCAGAGATGGCACATCTACAGACCGAAACAGACTAGTTCTCACTTTGGACTGGGGTGGGGGACTAATGTAAATAGGCTTGTGGGATCTCCTGGGTCGATGGAAGTGTTCTTAAGCTGGATTATAGTGATGATGGTCAGTGAATTTGCTAGAAATTATTGAATTGTAAATTTAATGGGTAAATCTGATGGCAAGAAAATGACACCTCAGGAAAATGATTTAAAAATAAAGAAGACAAGGAAAAGAGAGAAAATGCCTGTGATTGGAAGTGTAGGTTTGGCTGTTAGGAATACTTTATAGAAAAGTTTGAAATGCATCACTATAAAGTGACTTGGAGGTACCTTGTCCCTGCAACCTGAAAGGATCTAACTAAGAAATATGTGTTTTGTTTATGGCTAACAGAGTATAATTTATTTAAAGCAATTATGAACTCTGTACAATAGATTCTGCTATTCATTCTGTAATGCTGAAGAAGGAACTTGTGATAAATCTGAACTGGGTAAGACTATGAATATCATCTGTCTTCTGAAAGCGTTGAGAGCATATTTGTCACTCTTTTACACACATAGACTCACCTGGTGCTTTATTTTATTTTTAATTAAAATTTTTATTGTGGTTCCTTCGATTTACAAAATAATGTAAGTTTTTGACATGCAATTTCACTCTTCATCAAATATTGGATAACACATCATACCCACCACCAAGTTGACCCGCCCCCCACTTCCTTCCCGCTCTGGTAGCCTCAGTTCTGTTATTCATGGCCTTGGGCTTCTAGAGGTTCATGCCGCTTTCCTTCCCTCCCCGGTGGAGGTTACAGAGTATAGGTCTGGGGTGTTGGTCCAGAATGTTAGCCTTTCTATTGCTGTTTGAACGCTGCGCTGGTCAGTCTGGTTAGAACTCTAGAGAGAGAATTGTGCTGAGGCCTGAGAGTCCAGCCTTTGGGGTTGAGTTGGGACAGGGAATGCACAGAGATTGCCTCAAATAATTCCCAGTGGACTTTGTCTGTAACTATCGCCTCAGTCGTAGTGTAGCTGTGATCTTGTTTTGTTCCTCAAGTGACTTTTTCCCCAGAGTAACAGGCATAAATGCAGAAGTCTGAGAGGAGAGGCCCTGGAGGGACAGGCCCAAGCCTCAGGAAGGCCACAGACTAATAGAGGCCACTGATGAAAAGGTATTGGGTGCCCATCAGGGTCCTCAGGAGGTGGTCTCTGCAAAGACTGCTCCCCTCATGAGAACCTTGAATGAATTGTCTGGTCCCACAAATGCACTGAAGGTAGAACCATGGCGGGAAGGAGAGTATTTCTCACAAGCTTAGCTGTAATACGGCGACCCCCAGAGCTGGCACCACACAAAAGATAAACAGCACCCAGAAAAGCTCCCGTTAATGATTCCATTCATGGGGAGTCTCTCCCTCTAATTCCCCAGCTTTTTGGTTCAAGAAATGAAAGTCCTGCTGTCATGTCTGTGCGCACTTCAAATGTGGGCTCCCGGTGCCCTCCGTCCTTTCTCTTTGCTCTCCAGAATCCTGCTGTCTTCCAGCTGCGTTGCCTGTGCTCAGGGGTCAGTTTGCAAGTTGGGGAACAGCCTTTGTGGGAGTGAGCCCGTTAGCCCTGGGGAGGGCCTGGATCGCTGATCCTTCCTTACAGGCCCGGTGGCCAGAATAGCAAGTGGTGTTCACACAGAGGCTTGTCTCGGCTTCTCCTACCTTTGTGATGATGATTTGTGCTCTTTCCCACTGTGAGAAATGCTGATTCCTCTTCTGTATCGAAGGCCATACTTGTTAAATGGGTGTTGTTTTGTCACGTCTCTTGGGAAGCAATGAACTACTAATTGGCCATTTTGGACCCACTCCCTGGTTAAAACTGGGCATCTTGTTACAACCTGGTTAAAATAAGATTCTGATTAGTCAGTCTGCGATGCCCTGAGATTTGACATTTTGACAAGCTCCAGGGTGATGTCTATGTCTCTGTTGGTCTTCGGAACATCCTTTGAATAGCAAAGGCTAGAGCATACTGGTCAAAGGCGAAGACTTTGCAATTAGATGGATTTGAATTTAAATCTCAAGTGCCATGCACTTGCAATGTGATTTCGTGCAAGGTGCTTGAGGTTTTAATGCTTCCATTTCATCATGTGCAAACTGGGGCTACTAATCGTACTAGCTCATAGGGTTATCGTAAATATTAAATACGTGTGTGTGTGTGTGTGTGTGTGTGTGTACATGGCTTAGTAATAGCCCTGGATGTGCTGTGAATGCTCAAAACAGTTGCTGTTATCATTCTGAAACTGACCATAGTCCTTGTTTATTTTTTGATACTTTGTTTCTGAGAAATTTTACCTTGTCGTGGTTTTGTATTAGATTATTTTGTTTCCTTTTTTTTCTCTTTCTTCAACATCAAAGCATTTATTTACTAAAGTTTACATAAAGTTGCTTAGAGTTTACCTGTTTACAAAAAGTTCACTTAAGTAGCCACTCTTCCTAGAAGAAGTTTGTTTTCCTCCTGTTATCTGCCAGTTTCCTGGACCCCATTAGTACTCTGCCAGAGATGGCGTTTGTCCTGGAGCTCAGACTCTTCTGGCCTCTCTGTCCTATTTGTGTTTTCTGGGCTGTGGAGTAGTGAGGGGTTTTTAGCTGTTCCTCCCTTTCCAGGAAGAATAATTTCCTGATTAGGGTTTGAGCTGAACATGGAATTTTCCTTTTGTTGAGTAGAAGAATCCTGGAGGCCAACACAATTCCTGAAAAACAACATTAATCATCTCCCCCACCCCACCCCTCCACCCCACCTGTAACAGTTCTGAGGATATTCCTGTTTAGTGATTCCATTTTTAATAATTCCTCACACGTAAGTGCATCAGGATGAAGAGACCAGTGTTTTCGTCTTGATTGACTTATTCTACCAAGCAATGACTTGCAAAGGTCTCTAGGTCACATATAGAGTTGTTTTTTAAATATTTGCTCATCTTTTAACATACTTAGGTGGATTGCAAATATCTGACATGCACGTATGTGTAGATGTGTAGATGTGTGTATTTTATCCAAAAGTACCTGCAAAGGACTAGGCGATCATAAGAAACAAAAGGAGACATAGGTCCTGTTCACAATGGAGGTCAGAACTGAGGAAATCCACAGCTAGAATGCAAACTCCTGGGCTGTGCATCTGAAATCCCTGTAGTGTCATTTTAGATTCCAGAATGATTAGCTCAAATTTTAGTAAAAGTACTGGAAGGGGATAGTTTTCAAAAATCCATTTCATTGAGGTAGTATTAATATGTCATCACATGCATGCGTTCCATGCATACAATTCATGAATCTAGACAAAAGCATGCACTCAAGTAATTGCCAACACAATCAAGATATAAAATGTTTGGGTCACTGCAGGGAGTTCTTGATGCTGACGAATTCCTCTGGTGGGGGAATGGTGAGACCCACCTGGGGGAGTAGGAAAGGGCCTCCCCGGTGAGGGAAGAGAGAAGGCATGTGTGGACGCGTTCATGGAGAGGGGCCTCATCGCCCGGAAGTTGTGAGCCGAGGGGGCCACAGGAGGAGGAAGTGAACCAGGAAGCAGAGTTTCCCATGAGAAGATTCTAAGCGAAGGCTTTCTTTTTTCTTTTTTTTCTGTTTTACTCTATATCACACTTCTGAGTTGCATGTTACCAAACATCTGACAAAGGCACAGACTCCATGTTAGTGGGACTGGCACATGTCAAAGGGGACAGCATGGGAAATGCTACCCACTCTGCATGGCCCCCGAAGGAGGCCAGCGAGGCAGAGGCTGCAGCATATTGAGGAGGAACTGGTGGTGCTGGGTGAGCTGGTGGTGCTGGGTGAGCTGGTGGTGCTGGGTGA
>RJWH01002176.1:0-62603 GCA_004363575.1 Solenodon paradoxus
GGAAGATGGAGAGAGGGGAGAAAAAGAGAGAGCTAGAACACTGGTTTGAAATTCCAGAATACACTTACACTCAGATTTTCTTCTATCTGAAGATTCTACATTCACAGATGCAACCAATCTGCACCCAACCTCCAGTGTCCTTTGGTTGAATCAGAGGATGTGGACCTGATGATAGAGGGTGGACACTACGGGGTCATAACTGGGAAAGAATTTTGGTAAGGGTCCTGAAACCATTTCCCCAGGGATACACCAAACTAACACTGTAAAGTCGTTTAGGAGTCAAAAATTATAAGCAGATTTTCAACTTCACAGGGTCAGCACCTTTAATCCCTCATTGCCTCACCTGACTCCTTAATTCAAGAATCAACTGTAATATGGTTTGATTGATTTAAGGCCCTAAATATCATTTTGCTAATTTAAACTAATATATGCTTCACTACGGACAAGTCCTAGGACAATAATCTATGAGGACATGGATTTCATTACCCTATAAAGCCATGCGTAACCTTATTAGCAAAACCGGATCATGAATGCTCTGAAAAACGATTCCATTTCTCAGCAAAGAAATGATTTCACTCACTGCTAATGAGGTTTGCCGTCACAGTATGGGAAGGCCACCTAGTGACAAGGAGATTCCAGACAGTTGCAAAGTAACCACCAAAGCACAATCTCAAGTAAGCTGGCAACAGCGGGGACGCTCTTCTAGAAATAAAATACGAAATATACTTGAAATGGGAAAAGTGTCCTCGAGTAAAGTTTTTAGCAGGAAACCTCAGGCAGAAACATAGCAACGGTGTGTATAACGATAAAGAGATTTCACTTGAAGCAGTTTGGAAAGAGTCAGCGATGTATTATCAGAAATGGGTGGAGCCGGCATGAGAGTGAAGTTTCAGCCACTGCAACAAGTCTAACGTAGTAGAAGAGAACTGCCATTTAGACAAGTCACGCACGCGGACTAGTCCACGGAGGACGCCGAGAAACTGATCACTTCAAAGTACAAGAGAAGCCTGCAACTTTCACATGCCGGTGAAGAGAGGGCGGAAGCGCGGCTACCCCCGGGTTCCCGGCTTCCTGAAGGAACCGCCGCCACGCGTGCCAGGTCACAGTCCCCAGGCGGCCGCGCAGAGAGCCCAGAGACTGCGGGGCTCGGACCAGGCTGGGAGTCAACAAGCACCAAGGAACTGAGGAAGCAAAACAGCAGCAGTCCCGGCTGGGAGAGGCGGCCCCTCTCATGTGGCCCCCACGACGAAAATGTCCCCACACGATGCAGACAACCATCTACAAGGCACTTGGATCTGAGTTTCCCAGGAACTCAGCCGCGGCTGCCCTTTTCCCTCTGCGCCCACCTGATGCCTCCCTTTTGGTGGGGCAGTAAAGCAAAGCAAGGGGGGCGCTTCCTCACGTGGCTCCCGGCGAAACTGCGGGAACTCCCGGAGCTGCCAGCGAGCAGCAGCGGCAGGTCACTCGCCGCGTACCTGAGAGGGGAGTGGCCAGAGGCAAATATGAGGCGGGTGGGCTCTCCCATACCTGCCGCAGAAGCTTCCACCGGGCGGCTCCCAAAGGCGCCGAGGCTGTGGGTCCCCCGGCGGTGCCGGAGCTTGCTCGGCCTTCGCCCGCGGCCAGCTCAGCCTCACCGGCCCTGGCCTCCGAAACTGGCGACTCCATCCCAAGGGAGCAGCCTTAGCCGGAGCTCCCCTCGCACAGCTCTCCCCTGCCAGGACCTGACCACTTTTTCCCTATCAGGACCTCCGACGCCGGGTTTCCCTCCCACCGCTCTAGCTAGCGCCCTCCCCGAATTCCGCATTTCCGGTGTCGCGTCTCCTTGGCAACCAGGGCCGCACTCGTCGCGTCATTGCACCATTTTGCTGGTGGCCATCTTGAGTAAGGGCAGATCCTAAGGCGGGGAGGCCGTGGCAGCGCTAGTGGGACGCTGTTTCTCTTTGTTCTCGTGTGCTCTTCTTCGTCTCGACTTTAGAAGACTATCGAAGAAGGAAAGGTTTATATATTCAAGCGTGAAAAAAGCAGGAGGACGAAAATTCCATCCGTGACCACAATAAAGATGGCGAAATCTGCTTAATGCTCGTGCTAGATGGAGGTTACGTAGATCGGCGTGCTGCAAACCAGCTCTGGACCGCTCCCGGTAGGTTGTAGTTCTCGCGCTGCAGACCGCAGACTTCGGCTGGCCGCGACTGAAGGGACACCTGCCCTCCTTCCTAAGAGCTTCGAGGTCTCCTTCCTTCACTCATTTCGGTGTCCAGAGCCGGACTGTTTTCAATTTGCGTACGTATGAGAGCGTGTGCTAAAGGTCTTCCCTTCTCCCTTTCCGTCCCCACCGCCAGTCACCCCTCTGCGCCAGCTCCTTGTTTTTTGATCGGTATCCCTTCATCGTATGATGAAGGGTACTACACCCTTTCGCACTCACACCGCCTCATCCCTGGGGTGGAGAGTTGTACGGGGAAAACTTAGAGCCTCTCCCGGAAACACTTACTCCTCTACCTTACTCCCATCCCTAGCCGTGCCGAGGGTCCTCTCCCTTTGGATGAAGCATGGGTGGATTGAGGCTGCCAGTATGGATGGATATAGTGATTTAGGCCCTTGCAGGCCCCTTGTTATTCAGGACCTTGATTGATTGATTGATTGATTAATAGCTGGTATCGACTATTGATTCCCTATTCCCCAGTAGCCGTTAATTTTGCAACGACTTGAAAAGAGATTAAGCGGGGGCAGGAGCGTTGCGGCATAAGAGCTCTGGAAAATCTGACGCAGTGTTCTACCCTTGATATTGAGGGTCGATTTGTGGAAGAATTCCATGATGACATTCAACAGTGTGCTCCAAACCTACATTTCTCCTATCTTAATAATAATAACCATAATTTTTGAGTGGTTACTGCGTGCCAGGCATTGTATTAAGCTTTAACATAAATTCTCTTCAATTTTTACCACTCTGTGAGGTAAATAGTATCATTTTCTAAGTTTTGCAAATAAACTGAGGCACAGAGACACAGGTAGTTAAGTACAGAAGTCAAAACTTCAACCTAGGGGTCAGACTCTTAACTACTTAACCAGTCTAAAATCAACTTTCCAACGGAAGCTAGAGATGGTGTCACATTTTACTTGTGCGTCCTGAAGTGATGATTGTTTAACTGAAGAACTAAACATCTTTTTAATGTTAAAGTTCAAATGTCGTATCCAAGATTTGGAGCCCAACATCTGGCACGTAGCAAACACTCAAGAAATAATAATCCCCCTCCTCACCTTAATTAATTAGGCATTCTAGGTTATCCTTCATTTGCATACCAAAGATATGTTATGAATTATGTAAAAGCAAAACCATTCCATTCGCCCTTTAAAAGCCCAGATCCTGAGATGCCCCCATTAAGTCTATGTACTTATTTTCGCTTTTGTTTTTTTTCTTTTGTTTTGTTTTGTTTTAGTTTGCCAGAATCAGTGCTGCATAGTTTGAGGCTGATAGCATTGACTTTACAAATGAGACATTTAAGTCATATCTACCAAGAAGTATGAGTTGAATGAAACTTTTAACTTATACAAATTGTCAAATATTTTTAACCTCGATTATCAACTGTCTACAGTTATTCATAACCTGAAGGGTGCATGGCCCTGAAGGGGAGGGATAAGAACTGTGGATTTTAGATGCACTGAGAACCCACTACTGTGTAATACCTATGAAATCATTCATGTGCTGGCAGCCCCTAAGAGAACATAAACCAGGGACTTGATAAAATGCAGCAGAAGAGCAAATTATTCCTCCAAGCTTTGAAGTATAGTATTCCTCACCTTGGGAAATGCATGCAGAAACAGCATTTGAATCACTGTAACTTCGCTGATCATTATTACAATAGAATAAAATTGAAAAAATATCACCTAACCAAGTGTCTGCAGAATAAACACAAGATATCAGAGTTAGCAAGAAACATCCCAAGTCGGAGCTTCTCATGTAAGGTATGGACTGTTTAAATTAACTTACTTGTAAGTCGTTAAGATTAATTTTAGTTTAAAAATATAGATCGAATAGGATATTAGTTACTATTTTTTTTAATAATTCTAGTTTGATTTTTAAAATGTTCAGACCAATTGCATTCAAATAAATGTAAGTATAAAATACATAAATATATATTTATAGAACTAATCTATTAAAATGTAGTTTTATAAAAAATTATTTACCTTAGGAATTCCTTAGTTGTGTCTACCAGTGCAATGCAAAGTATAATTAAGCTTTTATAATATAAGTTCCTAGGACACCATAATAGCTTTTAATGAAATCTAATAATATGTTAATTATTTTATCAATTCCAACTTCATAAACTTAAGTAAAGGCATGTATTTGTATGTCACTTCTATGTTAAAAAAATGAAAAAGAACTTACATTTTAGACCACATTTATTCTTCAGGAAGATGCTTTCAGACTATTGTACCTTGCTCAGACCCCAAGCTGTGGGCGTGAGGACCTTTAATTGTCCTTCTGTGTAGAGTGACTACACATTTTGCCTGGGACAGCCTACGTCTACACCTGTTCACCCTGTGTAATTATTAATTGTGTTTCCTTTCCTCTCAGAAGTATCCTGGTTAGGATGTAAATTCTGTAGGCAGCCTACTTATTTGAAATTAAGCTATATATTTATGCTGTTGTTTCTTTGACATGTCTCCCCTCCCTTCTTTTTTTATATTCCTTTGTTCCCTTAAATTACAACTAGGGGTGATATTCTTACAATATTTTAGCATTTTCATTTCTGGTTCTCTTCCTATATATATAAAACAATATTTGCCATTTTTAATTGTATAATTCAGTGATATTAATTGCATTCACAAGGTTATACAGTCATCACTACTATCTAGTTCCAAAACCCTGTCATCACCCAAAAAATATGTACCCATTAAGCACTCCTCACTCCTGCCTTTCTTGAGTCCCTGGTAGCCTCTAATCTACTTTCTGGCTCTATAAATTTGCCTATTCTAGATAATTCTTATTATATATAAAAATAAATATGATATGGAATCATAAATATGGATCCCATATATTATTTATCCTTTTGTTTTAAAGTTTATTTCACTTAGCATAACGTTTTCAAAGTTTCCCCTGTAGTACATCAAAACTTCACTTTTATATTTATAGCTGAATAATATTATAATGCATGTTATATATTATATATGTACTGCATTTTGTTCATTCATATATGCTGCACTATGAGCAGCTTCTGTTTTTCAAAATAGCTTTGTATCTTATTTTGCTCGATTCTTTGAGTCTTTTAAATTTTTTTCTTTTAATTTGTGCTTATTTGTTGTAGGGTTTTTTTCGGGGTGTGTGGTTTGTTTTGTTTTTTTAACTTTTTTATCTGTTAGTCCCTAGACTTTTACTCTTTACATTTTAGCTTTCAAGTTATTTTTTTCTTTTTATAGCACCTTAAATTAGTTTAGCACTTGGATTTTTTTTCTGTACTCAAGTTCTACTTCATTTTTACCTTGCGCATCTATGTATTCATGCACAGCTTTATCCTACTTCAGAAAGATACTTTAAAATGTTACCTATTAGACAAAATTTAGGTCTTTTGATCATTTTATCATTTTATTTTGCATTGTGTTTAGAACATTTTGTCATCCTGTACTCTCAAGTCTTCATTTATAAATAGTAGGCAGGAATTATCATGAGAGTGACAGCTGTGAGATTGGCTCACACTCTAACAGGCACTTGACTATTTTTTCCTTCCATTTGTCCCTGAAGCAACTTTTCAGTTCTCTTTCACAGATTCCTGTCACCTAGGAACTTTCACCTGAATTAGCTCGTTTAGTAATTATTTTACTTGATAAAGTGGTATTTTTTCACATGCCATATCAAACGTTCCTTCTGTGACAAATGATACATAAAGCTGTGGTCTCTGTGCCCTCTCATTAAAATCTGGGAAAGCTGTGACAAGACCTATAGACAAGAATGCACATTTCCTCATTTCAGCAAGCATCCACTCCCAACTTTGTCTGCTTTTCTGGGTACAATGAAAGTGAACTAAGAAGCCAGCATAGCCTAGATAATAGAAATCTGGCCTTGACTGCTGGTGTGCCTGACAGTTGGTGAGGACTCCAATCTTCCTGACTGGAAAAAAAATGAAAATAGGAATTTCATCTTGGTGTTCTCTAGAAGTCTTCCGAGCGCTAACATTTCATAATCGTGTGCTTCTACTTCGTTCATTATCACCTATTTGTTTGGGACCCTTTAGGGCCAACTGTAGTCTAACTGTATCGACTCCTGGAGCTTTGTAGAAATCTGGAATCCTGGATCTCACTTGGACTCTGCTGGGTCAGAATCACTATGACTGAGGCTTAGGGATCACTTTTTTCTCGTTTCTGATTTTTTCTGGGAATTCTGAAATTGCCATTCTGCCACTTACAGTAGACTTGCACTTAGGAACGAGGATGCTCGGTGATCAAATGTTGCTGACCGAAGTCTAACTGAATTCATTCGGTTCTGAAGTTCTTACGGGCAAATACCTTAAGTTTCCATTTTACATTAGCCGAATGGCAGGACGAACATCCCATTACCCTCAGGCATCAGCCAGCAGTAGTTCAGGACAAGCATCACACCAGAACCACGTCTCCTTATCTTCCACATCATTCTCTTTACTTTCTCTACGAAAATAATTCCTGAAATCATTGATCCTAATCATTTAAACGATATGAAAAAACAAATGCGAGAAGGGACAGAATCCTTCAGTTAAACGTGCCAGTTGGCTCTTTGTGCAGTACAGTCATAGGTGCTGTAGCATCTCTTATATTAGCTGGACTTCTCTGCTGTCCTGGCACTGCTAATTTGTGACTTGTAGGAATCAGTGGTTCTAACAGCTTCAAAACATGTTTAGGAAAGAAGGAAAAAGGGGAAATGTTAAAGGAAAACTCAGGAAAGCTAGAAAGAAAAAAGAACAAAACAAAACTACAGTCTCACTATTAAAAGGAAAAAAACTCACAAAGCGGAACTTTCTTACAGGTACAACTTCTGTATTGTTTATTTCTCCTCTGTCCACTTATTCTTTAGCCTACTTGAGTATGGCGTCCATCTCAGCATTCAAACCTGTCACTGTCACAGAAGAGACAGCAAATGTCAACCCAATGAACACTTCACGTTCATACTCTGATAGACTCTCTAAGCAAATTTGATACATGGTGACCATTCCCTCTTTGAAATACTCTGCTCCGGGTGTGCCCTGGTGACCTTATGGTTTAAATTGGGAACAGTCCACATGCATCCCAAGGTCCCTGGCTCAAGACCTGGGAGCTGGGAAAACAAACTAATGAACAAACTAAAGAATACAAAATGCTGCTTCCTCCTCTCTTCCTGCCTACCACTTACCTTCATTCCTGCCTACACCTTTCCTTAAAAAAAAAGAAAAATATGCTCTTCTCTGTTAAGCCTCCACTTCTCATTTTCCTCCTGCTTTACGAAGCTGTAAGGTTTCCTTCCTCCCCATTCTCCTTTTTTAACTTTTATTCCATATGACCTCTAAATTTTGGAGTTTCTCAGGGCTTAGTTCAGGACCTTATTTTCCTCTGATTTATTCCTAAGTAATTTTATCTATTGCCATGGATTTAAGTACCATTGTAATGACCTTAAAAGCAATAGAAAGCTACTGAAAAACATAGTATGGTCAGACTTGCACTGTAGAAGTATCACTGGCAGAATTTCAGAAAATAGATTGAATCTGGAAGTCTTACCAGTAACTCAGATGATTGAAGACGAGACCCTAAGCTCAGACCCTAAGATTGGAAAGTATTAGTTGATTTGAGGGAAGTTTGAAGAAATAGAATCAATCAAACTTCATCATTACAGAGTTATTACATTTTATTTGGAACATCTTGGTAGAAGATAAAGAATCTAGGGTGATAATCCCTTATCTGTTTAGATTAAAAAATACAAAAGCCTCTTACAAACATTTTTCTAACTTTTTCTTTCACAAAACCTGACCGGAACTGGCCTTTTTTCCCCCCTACTTGATAGATATTTTGCTCCAAAATCTTACTGTATTTGATTATAGGTTAGTGTCCCCCTTACTTGGGATATGCACCATGTTAACTTTCCCAAATTACAAAATTTCAAAGCACATCTGGGTCAGAGATAGGTTTTGTGTCATGACTAATTTCACAGTCACATGTATAACCTTACTGTTACTAAGATCTTAAGGGTGAAAAAGGAAAGGGAATAAATATATAAATTACAGCTAAGGTGGGGATTTTAATAGACAGTTGGATATATGAATCTAGAATGTGGGTAGTAGTTGAAGTCTTAAGAAGAATACAATGTTTACTATACTATTAATTAGTACATCATTTTAAACTTTTTCTCTTTCTATAAGATTGGAAATCCTTTAGGATAAGAGTAGGTATCTCTTTTTGATATGTGTGCTAGTCTTTCTTTGGAGTCTATTCCTAAAATTGGAATTCCTGATTGTATTCACATCTTTCTTGTCAAAATAGTTTCTAAACTGATGGATCTCAAAGTAAGGATGTATGAGGAATCTGTCTCAATATCTTGAATAACACTTTATAGTATCAGATATTTTTCTTTTTGTCATTTTGATGCATAGTTTTTCATTGCCCTGATTCAGAATGAGGTTGAACATATGTTTGTTGACCCCATTGTTTTTATCTTCTTGAATTGCTTATCCATGTTCTTTGACCATTTTTTCCTCTGGAGTTTGTCTTTTTCTTGCTGAGTCATGAGTTCTTTACATGCCATTTGTCTTTTATGTGCCTGTGTCTATCTTCATGGTTGTGCTGTGTCTTTTTACTTAGTGACATCTAGTTAAGTAGAGTTTTAAACTTTTATGTTTTGTGCTATTCAAGGTTCATTCAACTCAGCAATTATTCGTTGAACACCTGCTCTCTGCACTGTTTTAGCCTCTGTGTATATAGCATTCAGCAAAGGAAATGAAAATCCTAGCTTCATGGAAATTACCATTCTTGTTAGAGGGAGAAAGAAAAATATTCATATGAGTCAAATACAAAGTGTCAGATGTGATTGGTACAATGAAAGTATAATATAAGTCATAGGGTAATGAATAGGCCCTGTTGGAATAGGGAGGATTGTTACTTAGCATCGCTGAAAAGGTGACATTTGAGCAATCGCTTCAGGTAGGTGCTTGGACATAAAGCACAGCAAGTTCTAAGAAACTGAGGTGGAGCAAGCCTGACATGTTCAAGAAACATTAAGAAGTCAGTGTGGCTCAGAATAAGTATAATGGGAGGAGTGTAGAAGTAGATGAGGTCATCGCGGTCATTGGAACTTGTAAACCATTGTAAGGATTTTTCCTTTTCCTCTTGAAGGAGATGGGAAACCACTGGACTGGATGGTTGAGTGAAGGAGGGATATTATCTGACTAAAGGCTTATTAGTCTTTTGTTGAAAATAGACGAGGGCAGGCAGGAGCAGAAGCAAAGCATTTAGTCCTTTGTAGTAATCCAAAGGAAAAATGGTACTGGTGCCAACAGTGCCAGTGTGAAAAGCTGTAGGATTCTAGATCTCAAAGTAGAATTGACAGGATTTACATATCAATTTGTTTTGTTATGATAATACAGACCCTAAGGCTTTTAAGCCTGCAAAGCTGAAAGGACAAAGTTGTCCTTTATGAGGCTAGGAAAGATTGCCTGAAGAACATGAGTTTTTTGTCAAGTAGGATTTTTGATGTGCCTATTAGCCATGTGGTAGAAACGTTAAGTAGCCATTTGGATATACAAGTTCAGCAATTTCAGGGAAATGTTCATACTAGAGATAAAAATTTGGAAGTCCTTGAGTTATAAATAGCATTTAAGTTTCTGAAGCTGAAATTGTAGATGAAGATGTACCAGGCATGCCTATACTAAGCCAGGGAGTTGAGTAGATCCAATTAAAGAGACTGGGGAGGAAGGGCCAACAAAATAAGAAAATAGTAAGAATGAAATGTCCTTGGAGCCAAGTGAAGAAAATTACATTTAGAAGGGGAAGGGATGTTTCATGATACTGATAAGTATTTACTGAGAATTAACTTCTGTATTTTGAGTCTCCATCAGTGACCTTAACAAGAGCAGTCAGTGGAATGAGCGTAGATATCTCACTGGGCTCAAGAGAAGCGGGTGGAGAAGAATGAGGAGACAGGGAACCTAAGTAACAATTGCTTTGGGAGATAAAATAGACAGCAAATATAACTAGATATTTTAAATGAATAGGATTACAATTTTTGGAGTGTTTCCCAGATGCTGAATAAGATGTGTACTAATAGAAGTACATTTCATTTCTGTTAATTACTTATTTAGTATAGTCCTCTGTGGAACAACACATTTATAACAACACATTTATTAAATTAAGGAAGTTCCTCTCTCTTCCTTATTTATGGTTTGTCATTTTTTAAAGTATGTTGATTATTTTGTTTTTTATTTTTTGTGTTAATTGGAAGGGCCTAAATGTTTACCTGCTTTGTGTTAAGTTACATTGGTAGAGTTTTCTAATTTCCAAACCAACCTTTTATTCTTAATGCAAATCCACTTGATCACATAGGGTTTTATTGGGGGTGGGGAGTTGTTTGTTTTATGCTTTTGAAAATACATTGATTTATCATATTTTAGTTTTTTTAATTCATACTTTACAGTAAGATTGATTTTTTAAATTGTTTATGTTGTCAGTGCCCTGTTTTGGTGTCAAGGTTATGTTAGCCTGAAAAAACAAATTGAGTAGCTTAAAAAACATTTTTCCTGTTTTCTTAAAACAGTTGGCATATGAGAAGATTATCTATTGCTTGATGATTTTAAAGAGCTCTTTGAAAGCTTCTGGGTTTGTTGGCTCTCAAGGGGACACTTACCAATTCAACTTCCTTAGTAGTTCACTGGCTTATACAGCTTTCCCATATCTTAAGTCAGTTTTGGTCATTCATTTATTTTTTGGAAAATTATCCATTTACCTATGTTTCAAATATATTGGCATAAAGAACTTTATTATTTTTAAAAACCTGTATCAAATCTACAATTATGCCACCTCTTTCATTCCTAGTGTTCTTTGTCTTTTTTTCCCCCTTGCTCAATTTGCTATACATTTGCCTTTTTTAGTAGGTATCTCAAAGAACCAACTTTTTATTTTGTTCTCTTTAGGTTCTTATCCATTTCATTGAAACAAATTAAGTTTGTCCTTTTTTTTTCTACTTCCTTTGGCTTCCTCATCTCATTTTATGTCCTAAATTGAAATGCTTCATGTTGCATTCCATCAGAAGACACACTCTAGCTTGTCCCACTATTAATGATGCTAGATTTGATAATTTAGGCTAAGGTAGTAATTGCTTGTTCTCTCCATTGTTAAGGAGGCATAATTCCCTTTCCATTTACTATGTAATCCTGAGGGTGATACTTTGTTACTGTGTAAATATTGTTGAATCCAGCATCATTTCACCTGATGGTTTTAACAATAGCTATTGATGATCTTTAATCAGTTGTTTGTTCTGTTTATTATATAAAAAGGGGTTTTTTGGTTTGATATGGGAGTTTTGTTTTACTTTGCTTGTTTTTAAGTTATTTTTAGGAATTTAATCTTTTCAGTGTATTCTAATTAATGTAGTCATTCTTTTTGCTGCTCATACTGTCCCATATGTGATTAGTAGGAACCTCTTTGGTCTGATCTTTGTGTCCTTCTGACACACCTTCATTAACCTTTGAGTACTACTTGTTTTCTGGCAGAAGATATCATCAGCTTACTCTGTACTCTCCCAGCCCTGGACTTAGAATTAGCTACTTAGTAATGGCACCATCTAACTAGAAGTGGCCCAGTCTCCAACTAGAAGTGGCCCAGTCTCCT
Source organism: Solenodon paradoxus (assembly GCA_004363575.1). Classification (NCBI taxonomy): domain Eukaryota; kingdom Metazoa; phylum Chordata; class Mammalia; order Eulipotyphla; family Solenodontidae; genus Solenodon; species Solenodon paradoxus. Next base: position 11,815 of record RJWH01002176.1, read on the forward strand.
TCTATTGCACCAATTTTTCTGTTTGTAGAGTTCAACATTTTTTGCTATAATAAACATTTATAAACTCCATTCTCCTGTTTTATAAATTTTTGTTTACAAATTGGTTTTCTGGTAGGCCACTTGAAAGGTGGGAAGCAATGCTTCTTTTTGCACCAATGGAATGATGTTCTGTATGTGACTTTCTTAAAATTTAAAGTTAAAACTATTCTTACCTCAGCTTTATTAGGTGGTAAAGTCTTTGAAACTAATAGACTTTTTAAGTATTAAGGTACTTTGACTGTGACTTGCCCTGGTGAAGTAGCAGTTAGATGGTTAGGTGGTTAGATTAATCACCTCCGGTTAGATGGTTAATCACCTCCCTTGAGTTCCAGTCCAGATCTGGGGAGAAACAACCAGTGTGAAAAACTAAATGGAAATAAAATGCTTCCTCCTCTCTCTTCCTGCCTGCCTAGTCACCTTAATTCCTGCCTGTACCTTTCCTTTAAATATATATATTATATTTTCTTAATATAATTATATCTATATTAACTAAAACAAACAGGTGTGTCCCATACCCTAGTGACAAGGCTAACTGACATTGAAATGAAAGCTCAAAACACCCCACTCCAGGGGTTTTGTTGGGAAGAACAAAGAGCAAAACAACTTGGAGTGTGTCGTGAATGCTGTGTAAAATCTCAGCTCCCCTGTGAGTAATTCCTCTTGAGGAGTTATTTGCAAAGCTTTTGCATTCTACTTCATTTTATCAAGGCAGTTAAAATCCTACTGTTTTCAGGGTCAGATAAACGCAGTATATTTGCGTTTTTCATATAAGCTCATTACAAATATAAATTTAACTGAGAGGACTATTTGGGCCCAACTCTGCTGCCTTTAGCCATGTGGCGGCCATAACTCTCAAAAATGAACGTTGGGGAGTGTCAGAGCCCTGTTCGCTGACCTGCACTCTAGCAAAAGCTGCAAAGTAGCAGAAAGAGGTACCTTCATAGCTGTCCTGACTCTGCTTCAGAAGTTCTAATGGAAATTGCAACATAGATAAGCATATATCTAAAAAGAACAAGGCATCCCCTATTGCTAAGATTTCTAGTGATCTGCTTTGCGTCTGCAGTGGTATTAAGAGATTATTGATTTAGGTATTTCACCTCACTGCTCTAAAAGATCAATCCTAAATCTTAAAATGCTTTAAAAAACGAGAAAGGGAGAGAGAGAAGAAAGAAAAGAAAAATAAATAGGAACTTCTAGTGTTTGGATTTCAAATAGTTATTTAGGCATATATATGATTTAAGTAGAAACTGAATGATTTAGACTGCCATAACATTGTTGCTAATTTGAACCTAGTCCAAATCATAAAGCATCTCAAACAATCTAAAGGCAAAAATGTTGAGAAAATGGTGGTTCTTCCATTTAACTGATTTTGCTGATTTTTCTCTTTTATTCTTGTTATGTTTTATTTTCAGTTGTAAACTTTGCGTGCTGTGAACTGTATTTATAGCTTCCGTTCTCTGCAGTGCTGGGAAAGTGCCGCGCACACCCTCATGCAATAAACATTTACCAGCTGTTGCAGGTCCTTTCCAGGCGCTTAGCGCCCCTCTGGCACAAACCATTGTGCAGTTGTCATCTTTGGCAGAGAACTGATGCTGAAAATCTTGGCTAGATTTTCTTCTGCTTAAACAAGATTTCCTTCTGCCAGTGGAGTGTTGAAATATTGAACACTTTGACAACTGAGGTTTTATTCAAACTTAAAACATTCATAATGGTATTTATGCGTTCGCCAAGGATAAACAAATCTCTTAGCATGTTAGATACTCCCAATAAGACACCGAGTGCTCATTTAGCTTCATCTGTATCTTTACTCATGAATGTTTCATTATTGCTGCTTGTTCTTTTACAAGGTGAACGTGTCATTTTTCCCTAAACTGAAAAAGATGATGTTTGTATAAGACATTAATTAACTGAAAAAGAAGATGTTTGTGTAAGACATTAATTAACCTGTTCAATAAACAGTCCTCTCCCCACAGGAGAAGAAAATTATGATTAATGAAGATATAAAGTAGGACAGATTTCTTAGAACACTTGCTGTGGACAAAATAATAGCGAACATTTATTAGTAAAGAGAGTAACTTACCCTCCCTTTGACATTTCCTTCCTTCAGAAAGTACATTAGTGCTTTACAAAATTCAGACATTTTGTTCTTCTCTCTCATCTCTATTAAAATCTGTGAACATTTATAGAATTGCCTTTTCTGCTTAATTTTGTAAAAACTTTTCTCATAGTATTTCTGAAAATTCTCCAGTGCTTCTTAGTGCTTCCACATCTTAAAGACTTGTCCATTTAAATTTATAGTATAGCTGTCAGGTGGGTCTAACTTTTTTTCTTGTTTACATTTTTAAATTTAAAAAAAGGAGATAATATGTCGAGCTTAAACTGAAATGCCTATTATTTCAGAGGTATAAATCTAACACTGTAGTATTTGCATGAAGAGAATATAAGAATTCTTTTTAAAAAGTAAAGGTATTTTTTTCCCTAGTTGAAATACTGTCGTACCATAAAACTTCTTTTTAGGATTTTCTGCCTATTGAACAAGAAAAGGCAGAAGGCCTCTGTGAAAACATGGATGCATTTGAAAAAGTGAGAACAAAATTGGAAACCCAGCCACAAGAAGAATATGAAATTGTCAATGCTGAGGTAGGATATCTTGTCTTTCGTTTGTTTAGTCTGATACTATCAGTCAATACATAAATGAAACACATTGTGATTCAGAGAACAATCCCACATTAAAGCTATACTTTTGATCTTTAAAATCTGCTGAAAATTTAAAATTCCAAACCAAGATTAATTTCCAAGTATACTGTGTTAATTCTATTTTCTAGAAACAATTAATTCTGCTTTCATTTTTCTTAAATCATTCCAAGAAGTCAAAATAAAGCTAAATTTATTTCCTTATTGTTTGAAAAGCATTTGATTGTTCTATTTATACTTTTTCAATAAAAGAAAATTCACTTTAGTATATGCCATGAAAGTCAGTTATTAACCATTTTATTCTTAACACAGTCATAAATATCTAAGCATTTGAAACATTAAAAGTAAATGCTGAAAATTTTTTTCAATTAGGTTGGAAAACAGAACCACAAATAATAAATGAAAGTCACATACATAATAGAACTGAAGGTAGCAATAGGTTCCTAACAGGAGTTCTAGAGTCAAATTATGCCACTAGCTAGCAGATGTTTCTTAAGCTACTAGAAATCATATCTATTACTTACATTAATGTGTAGGCATTAGACAAGAACACTTTTCATTTACTGGTTTACTGGTAATATTCATAACTCAGACTGTACCTGTCACCCCCCAGACCTTGTAGAAAATTTAATAAAGACCATGAACAGTCGGTGGTGACAGCATATTTTAGAGGAAAGACTCTTAGAAAGCTATTGACTCCTTTTTCAGACTAATCTGAACCAGTTTCCTCATCTGCATTATTCTAGATTATTTAAAAAATGCCACATGATCCCTCTTAAGCAAATCCTATTATATATAGGACTTTCTGATATTCCCAAAATTATTATTATAATAAAGGATTTGTACATGAGAAAGTGGTTCATCAGAAATGAGATCTTTCATATGCCTTTTCTTTGTTGCCTCCTACATTTGTGTATTAGAAACTCTTTCAGTGAGTGTGAACATTTGAAAATTATATCTTACAATGGTATCATTTGCTATACGAAAAAAAGATTATTTTATATATTTTATGTGTCCATTCATGTACAGGTCTGCTTTTAATAAAAGATTACATTTCTTTATCTTGGCTAATCAGGTCAAAAGTTAATTAAATTATACCATGTTTAAATTAGTTTATAAATTACTGTCAGAAATAAACCATTTTTCTTTTCACTATCAGATTAAGCATGGTGGTTTTGTTTATTATCAAGAAGGCTGCTGCTTGGTTCGATCCAAAGATGAAGAAGGTACACCATAGTTTTTTCTTTTTAACGTACTCTGATTTTTCAGATTCCACATTCTTCATAGGAATAAAAATTATTTTAAGAATAAGATTAAGTTAAAAGCCACATTCCAAATCTTTGGCCAAGAAAGTGGTGTGAGAATCAGCATTTCTTAGCATCTCTTTATATGTCATATACTGTGTTTAAGCACTTTACATAGATTATTCAGTGGTGCTTACCTTCTCTTACTTTCTAGGTTCTATATGGTCTATAAATACTAGACTGAAACAATATTGAATAATATCATATAGGTTGATCCATAGAATACTACTAGCATAGGATAATATTAAATAATTAAGGCCATTTTCAGTGGACATCAAGACGCCATTGATGCTGAAGGGAACCAAAATATAACCTCTTATAGAAGGGGAATGTTAATTTAAAACATATTAAAGTATGTCTTATAGAATTATCTCTTTCATGCTTTTCTTTATGCAGCAGACAATGATAATTACGAAGTTTTATTCAATTTGGAGGAACTTAAATTAGATCAGCCCTTCATTGATTGCATCAGAGTTGCCCCTGATGAAAAGTACGTAGCTGCCAAGATAAGAACTGAAGATTCTGAAGCTTCTACCTGTATAGTTGTGAAGCTCAGTGATCAGCCTGTAATGGAAGCTTCTTTACCCAATGTGTCCAGCTTCGGTAAGTCATCAATCACAACAGTCAACTGTATGAGAACTGTCCATAATTTTGCCTGTGTGAGTGAATGAGAAGATGAGTGTTTGATCCATTTATTTTGTGGATTCCACAACTTCCTGTGTGTCTCGTAATTCAGGAGACCTTCCCTTCTTGTAATATATATGTGTGTATATATATGTATATTTAAATTCATATCTGTGTTTTTAAAAGTCTTAAAGAGTCCAAGTTGTATAGTATATTTTGGTATATTAGTAATTCATTACTTATTTGTTGCTTAGAGGATATTTTTGTATATCATTTGTTTTATGTTTGGTTTTATTTTGTTTTTGAGAGGAAGGAAGGGAGAGGAGGAAGAAGCATCTTAAGGAAGGAGGGCAGGATGGGTGGGAGGGAGGAAGGAGAAGAAGTAATATCTTTATTCATTTTAGTTTTTCACCCCAGCCCCTGGTCTCAAACCCTGTTTCTTGGCCTCAGTCATCTCAGCCACCTGAGCCATAAGGACATGTCTTACATATCATTTGTATCAACCACCTGAGCCATAAGGACATGTCTTACATATCATTTGTATCAACATTTTATTTAGCTTTAAGCTTGGTTATGATTTTGTTGTCAAACTTACAGCAGATTGCCCAAGGTCGCTACTGAGGAACTCAGAATATGTTGAACTAACTTGTTTAACTTATTCAGCAATAGAAGTTGTAATATTTGAGTAATAAAACCAACTTTAAATTCTATCATTTGTTATATAATGAATATCCATATATCCACCATATTGTTCAGTTTTACCTGTTTTGAAACATATACATTTTAAGAAAGCATTTAAATAAATTTTTTAAAGGAATAGAAAAAATTCTGTCATTTATTAATGCGTGATACGTTATGTTTCTACTTTATCTTCCTTTTACATTCATATTTGCCCCATTTTTTAGTAACTAAATGCTTTGCAGTTAATTGAAATTATACCCCATCTAATCGATTCTAAGACGTCATGTTCACATTAACTTCTCCTAAGATCCAGGCGCAAGTGTGTAGTGATGCTGTTACAGTCACTCTTCGCCAGGTGCCAGTCCTGGTTTTAACTGTGTGAGAACTCCCATTGACAGCTTCTGGTAAGATGAGGAAAATACCAGCACCACAATATATTTGGTAGTTTAAGACTTGAGGGCAGACAAAAATGATTTAGGCATGAGACAAAGTGAACCAGTGTTAAAGTTAAAAGTTGTAGATTTAAACATCGCCTGAAAATAAATGTAACTTTATTTACCAAGTCTCCATACACACTAAACATTCAACTCTTTAAGAAACCTGAAGCTGATCATTGCTTGAAAACTTGCAATTGGTGTGACATTTTATTCTCTGGAGAGTTCTGTGACTTATATGTAGCAAAGAGTCAATACACCTGAACTTCGTTAGATTTTAATTTCCAGGGGTAATTCTGCACATCTCCTTTCTTTGGCTCTCAAAATTAGAATGCACTGTGCCTTTTTTTCATTGTTGTTTGTAAAACTCTGTGTTTAATTCTTTAATTTTCTTTCAGAATGGGTAAAGGATGAAGAAGAGGAAGATGTTTTATTCTACACCTTCCAGAGGAACCTTCGCTGTCACGATGTGTACCGAGCCACTTTTGGTGATAACAAACGTAACGAACGTTTTTACACCGAAAAAGACCCAAGGTATTAATAAAATGCAATTAAATCTTTTTCTCCAGTGATCTTAGTTGACTTAAAGTTTTTATTTTACCTGGCACTAGATATAATAAGGCTACAGTGAGTGTACCCATTCTTTTATTAGTTGTTTGGATTTAAAACTGCAGTCTGGTTATATTCAAACTCCAGGGTGAACACAAATATATCTTTACAGTGCCAATACTGGATTGCTAACATTTTTTTCTGATCAGTGAAATATGAGATAAATTTTTCATTAAAAATTTCATTGAATGGTCATACAGCAATCATCAATCTCTTGTAAGTCATTACTAGAATGTCCTGGCAACACTTATACAGAATTCACTTCTCATTTCATATAGATTATTCTACTTGTAAATTGCTTTTCTTTGAACCATGATGTCCATTGATCTTTAGATAATACTCTCTCTAGTACTTTGATAATTCAGCCTTAGGATTTAGTGTCTTTACTTGCTTATAATCCCTAGGACTCATGCCTCATACTACCACTTAACCAGGCATTGGAGGAAGTGATGGTAAACTTATCTGGCAAAATCCCTTGACTCTTACTTACCCAGGTATATGTTTACAAGTGATTTATGTGAAACAAATTTTTCCTTAACTGGCCCTATCACTTTCTATGCCATTTAACAATATGACTTGTATGATGTCTGAATATATTTTTCATGGGAAAAAACAGGGATCTAATACTAAATTTTTGTCATTGAGGTTGATACCCAAAACCCTTCATTTCATATAAAATCTCAGAACTGACAAGGAACAAAAAAAAAATCTTATACAAACTCAAGTTTATATTAAGGATTTGAAATCTGGAGAAAATACATTATACCAGTCCATCCAATAACACTCTGGGTCCAGTAATACTGTCATTTTTTTCTGAGGATGATGATGATAGTTTTAATGAGAAATTGTTAGAACTGTTTATTCATTAATGTGATATTTCACATTTACTGATTTTCATGTTTAATTTTGAATCTCAAGGGTCAATCCCACTTGATCATGAATGGTCTTTTTAATATTCTTTTGATTGCACTTTGCAAGTATTTTGTTGAGTATTTTTACATCTATACTCACCAAGGATATTGGTCTGTAGTTTCCTTTTCTTGCAGTGCTCTTACCTAGCTATTGTATTAGAGCTGTGCTGGCCTCATAAAAATGAATTTTTCAATTTTTTGGAAGAGTTTGAGAATGACTGGCATTAATTCTACAAATGTTTGGTCGACTTCACCAGTGAATTTATTTGGTCTTGGACTTTTCTTTGGGAGGTTTTTGATTGCCAATTCAGTCTCCTTATTTAGTGATCTGTTCAGATTTTTCTGTTTATGATTCAGTGATGGTAGGTGTATGTTTCTAGGAGTTTATCCATTACTTATAGGTTATCTAATTTGTTGACATGTAATTGTCCATACTAGATTTATTATCCTTTTTTATTTCTGTCAGATCAGTTGTAATATCTGCCCTTTTATTTCTGCTTTGGGGTTATCTTTTTTAGCTAATTTAGGTAAAGCCTTCTCAGTTTTATCTTTTCAAAAAGCAGCTTAGTTTCATCTCATTCTATTCTGTTTAAAATTAGGTTATTTGAGAACTTTCTTCTGAAGGTAGGCATTTACCCTGTAGACAGCCCGCTTAAAACTGGTTGTGCTACATCCCATAAGTTTTGGTATGTTGTATTTCCATTTTCATTTGTTTCAAGGTATTTTTAATTTCTCTTTTGAGTTCTTCTTGACCCAGTGATTGTTTAGGAATGTACTGTTTAATTTCTATTTATTCATTATGAGTTCTTCCAGTTTTCCTCCTGTTATTGATTTCTAGTTTAATACTATTGTAGTCAGAAAAATACTTGATATTATTTCATTGTTTTGTGTTGTGACTTAATACATGATCTCTCCTGGAGAATGTTCTTTTGAGAAGAGTGTCTGTTCTGCTGCTGTTGGATGACACATTCTATATATGTTAATTTTAAGTCTGTTTGGCCTAAAGTATAGCTCAAATCCAACATTTCCATAATTATTTTTTGCCTAGATGATCTCTTCATTGTTGAAAATGGGTATTGTACTATTATTGTATCATTGTCTGTTTTTCTCTTCAGATCTGTTGCTATTTGCTTAATATATTTGAGTACTCTAATGTTGAGTACATATAGATTTACAGTTGTTATTTCCTCAATATACATGACGCCTTTATCTTTATATAATGGCCTTTTTAGCTCTCTTTACAGCTTTTGAGTTAAAGTCTTCTTTATCTGATATTGGTACTCATTTAATTTCCACTTGCATGGAATGTCCCTTTACCTTAAATCTACATCTGTCCTTGAAACTGACATAGGCAGTGTGTAGTTAGGTATCGTTGTTTTAATCCTTTCAACCATTCTGGTTTTTTGATTGGAGAATTTAATCCATCTAGATTTAGAGTAATTATTGCTATGTAAGGACTTACTTATTACTATCTTATTAATACTTTTCTTGCTATATTGTAGTTCTTATGTTCCTTTCTTTGTGAATTGATGACTTTCCATAATGTTATAATTTATTCTTTTCTCTATTGTTTATGTATTTACTGTAGGTTTTTACTTAGTAGTTACTGTAAATGGTCTTCTCTTTCTAAGAAGCCTTTTATTATAGAGCCCTTATGTTCTCACTTCCCTTTAACCACCTATCTGCCAAATAATCGAATAGGTAATTTATCTTTTAATTATCTGTCATCATCAAACAAATATACATTGATAAGACAAAGAAAGAATTAAAAATAAAGAACAACTTGCCCACAATTATATAGTAAAACATGAAGCTACAGCAATTAAAATAATACAGATTGACAAACAAAAAATAGAAGTCAGAATCGATAACTATAAACAGACCCTAGTATGTATAAAAATATTATATAATAAAAGAAGCTTTACAAACTAATGAAACATTAGTATTTAAACTTTTAAGTCAGAAACCATTATAAACAAGTAAATTAAAATCCAGAACACCAAATGGGGGAAAATATATTCAATAAAAGTATAAGTTAATGTTAATTTATAACTTTATAAAGAGCTGTTTATAGACCAAACTATATCTCAAGTTTAAAATGAACACAGACACATCACAGAAGAAATAAAATTGACAAGCATAGTAATGTTATCCAATACAGAAGGAATTTTACAAAAATGTTATCCGTGCTTATCTTGAGTAGTGAGTTATTTGGGTTATCATCCTTTATATTTGTTAGTATTTTTAGCATGAATTACTTTTATAACAAAGAAACATGAATATGACATTTAAAATCCACTCACTGTATCACTGAATTATATAATGCTTTTTTTTATCAAGAGCCATAAAAATACTTTTAATCGTTAATATTTCCATTTTTAAGAATCAGTCTAAGGAAATAATTATAAAGAGTAGTAAGAAGGAAACTACCTTCATGAATATGTTACCTGTTTTTTATTACAATGAAACATTAAAACTTAATTTTTTAGGAATTATGATGACTCAGCCTTATAGAATATTAGGTAGCCATTAAAACTATTGATCATAAAGAGTATAACTAATGCGAGGGGAGATACTGATATTTTCAGAAATAAGAAATGCACAATTCAAAATTACATCTATATTTTACTACAGCAATTTAAAGACATATATGAAATACAAATAAACCTTACAAGAGAAAATTATTTAAAGTTACATTAAATTTTATATCTGGCCACACTGGTGGATAAGGCCACCAGATATATTCCACATATCTCCCAAGACCCAGGTTCTAGACTCGGGGCCTGGGGGACAGCCAAGATAAATAACTAAAATAAATAAATGTTTCTTCCTTCTCGTTCACCTGCCTACCTGCCTACTCACCTTAATTTATGCCTGCACCTTTCCTTTAAAAAAAAATTACTTAAAAAGAAATTTACACCTGTTAGGTTATAGATTTGTGAGGGTTTTTCTTCCTTATTCTATTTTGTTGTGAAAGCTAGAGAGAAAAAAGAAATCTAACGTGCATCTGTCAGAGCAAAATAAACTGTGTCCCTATTCTTCCCTACAATTATAGATCTCTAGGAAATTTGTTTTCTCTTCTCAGCAAAAAGTTCTATAATCTGCTAATGTGATTAAGAGTTAGATAGTTATCTACAGTTTACCTTGAAATGCATTATTTAAAAAAATGGATTGATGAATACATAGATACGATAGCAAAAAATGTTGGTAATAATCAAATCTTAGTGGTAGGTATATGTGTATTCAGCTTACATTTCTTTCAGCTTTTCTGTATGCTAAAATATTCATAATAGAGAAAAAAATTAATGCCTTTGGGGGGGCGTGAGAAAAATAAAAGCCATTTTTTCAATTTACAAGCAAAATTTACTAGTTATATTTTATGTCCTATAAATTAACGTGTATATACTGATATATACATACTTATATACAGATAAATGTCTATATACTGACCGCCTGTGAAAGATTGTCATTAAAATGTAGCATACATTTGAAATATACTGGATTTTCATGTTTCTCTCTCTTTCTTTCTCTCTGTATATAGCTATTTTGTTTTCCTTTATCTTACCAAAGACAGTCGTTTCCTCACCATAAACATTATGAACAAGACCACTTCTGAAGTGTGGTTGATAGATGGACAAAGCCCTTGGGACCCACCAGTACTTATCCAGAAGCGAATACATGGAGTCCTTTACTACGTCGAACACAGAGATGACGAATTATACATTCTCACCAACGTTGGCGAGCCTACAGAATTCAAGGTAACCCCGAATCTTCCCCATTCCCATTTGAGCTGTTAAGAAGTCACACTTCTGTCAGCAACATTTCTTACTCTTAAGAATTCGCTGTTTTGAAGCTTTGGTAAAATGTAGAACTCGATACTACTTTTCCACTTTACTGTGCAGCACCAAAGCCATTTCTCGTCCCTCATCAGTAATACTTCTGCGTACTTTAATTGTGCCTAAAAAAAGCTATTTAGTAAATGAAACCTGCCATCCTAATTGTCAGCTATTAAAGCCAAACTTCGAGGCTTAAAAGAACAAACTTTGTAAACTGATGACTTTATAAATTAGTCATTTGGCTTGATCTCACCTAGGCAGTTCTGCTAGTCCAGTAATAGGCTCACTAATAATATGTGCGCCGTTAGCAGGTTGTCAGTCCTCCACCCAAATGTCCACTAACTGGCTGTCGGCAAGTACCTAGCGGTTTAGCCTGGGCTCTCACATATGTGGTGATGAGGTGGGCACATTGCAGCCCTGATGCACCTAGTTCCTTCAGCTCATCAGAAAACAGGGAAGGCGAACATGGTCTCATTTTCAGTGGTTCAAGCTCATCGTGCTGTCATGTAGGTCTTTTCTCACCTTGTTCTACACAGCTCATGAGAACAGCAGCCGATAGCCCTGCTATCATGAATTGGGATTTATTTTTCACTATGAAGAGAAATACCAAAGTTGTAGATTTGGACATGTTCAAGGACCACTGCGTTCTGTTTCTGAAGCACAGCAATGTGCTTTACGTTAACGTGATCGGCTTGGCTGATGACTCAGTTCGGTCTCTAAAGGTATGTTTAATTTTCAATATACAGTTCTCTCAATCAAAATGCATGCAGTTTAGCTTGCCAGAGTGTCCTTTTTTTTGTTTGTTTTAATAGCAACGCACTTTTTCTTAAAAGGAATTTAAATGGAATTTAGGAGACTATCAGGTTGGGGGGGTGTATTTTTAAATTACTCAGAAGATCTTGGCTTTTAATGCAATTTTACTTACAACTCTCTGTGACATTAACTTCAGAAATAGAGCTCAGTGTCTATCTCTCTTTCTGCATATCTCTACAGACTTAGATATAGTGGTAACTCAGGCCAACTGGCAGCTGATGTCTAACCACTGCCAAACACAGGGTAGGATACAGGTCGTGCCCCCAGCGTCTGCTGTTGTTCGTGGCATTTCCATTAGTATCTCTTTGCCAGTTTTTTCACTTACACAAGATCACGAAGGGAATGAACTAAAAACGGTATCAGGGGTGACAATAGTCCCCACTGCCACAGAGCTCTGAGGGTGGCATATCCGCTGGCAGGCTGACTCTCTGCTGTTGCCTGTGGCTGCCAGCAAAAATAATCTGCTGTGACAAATTAACTTAAGTTAATTGGTGAATAACAACCTTCTTGCTCAGGAGGCGTTAACATGGACATTAACATGAGTCAAATGACCAGCAAGCACAGACCATGTACACCTTCCTAGCTGTAATACTGTCACCTTTTCTTTTCAAATCCAATTCTAGTAAATTCACTATATGTTCATTGAACTTCTGTGTGCAAGGTACTGTATTGGGCAGTCTGGAATAGAAAGATAGTAGGAAAAAAATCTGGTTTACTGAAGATACAGTTTATCATGAGATTAGTACACAAAAAAGTGAGTTTATATAAATGGTATCAAAAACAAAATATGCTTTTGGCTCCAAAGGAGAGGAAGAGGACCCTTTTGTAAGGGAAGTAGAACGTGAGATGAACCAAAGAGGAGAAATAGGATTTTGATGGGTAGGGGAGGAAAATAGTATTCCACAGGAAAGTCCACCAAAGTTATACGTAAAATATGAAGTGGTGCCCGCCTCTGTGGCTCAGGCAGCTGTGGTATAGGCTTTGAAAGCCAGGGACCCTGGTTCGAGACCCAGGCTCCGCAGTAGCAAAAAAAGAAATGTGTGTGTATGTAGTGTGTGTGTATGAAGAGGGAACATGACATTTGAGGGCAGGGAGATGATTAATTTGAGCTAACTTCATGAAGTTTTCAAGCATGTTGAGGTACACTGAAGCGAGAGATAGTGGACAGGGAGATGATTTTGAGAATGTTATAATGGTGTAAATAAATACTGAGGACTTCAACCAAAATTTTACAATTGCACACCAAAATTTTACAAGTGCACACTGGTGGCTTGTTGGTTAAGTGTGCTGGACACAGTCAGTGTGCATCCCAAGGATCTGAGTTCCTGACCTGGGGCCTGGGGAACAACCAAGATGAACAACTAAATATAATAAATAAAAGGCTTCTCCCTCCCCTCTTCCTGTCTGTCTCTGCTCGCCTTCATTCCTGCCCGCATCTTTCCTTTTTAAAAAAATATTTATAGCTACTGCTTAAAATCAAATTATCTAAAGTCATGTTTGATGTCTTAGAAGATTATGTAGATGGCCTACAACAAAATGGTGATTTTACTCTAGCAGTTTACTTTGCTGCCTTCACCTACCAGATTCAAAATGTATCTTTTCACTTGCTAATTGATGCCAAATTCAGACATCATTTGGGAAATTGACAGAGCATCTATTCTTGATGCAATCTATCTGACTAGGATGGGAGAGAATAGATAATTTCTAGCAGTGCATTTATTACGACAAACTTCCTACATCAAGAAAATGTGGGTTGTCATGAGAGTTTCTTAATCCAAAGAATCTTTTTCTGAAACACTAATAAAGATACTTATTCATAATGTTTTCTAAAAGAGTTCCTAATTTATTCTCCTCAAATTGAGGATTATTTTCAAGGAAAATTTGTCTATCTAAATGCAAGTCATGACTGGCACAAGTTTCTCTGTCCTTTGGTACGTGATAAGCCTCGGTAGGCTGAGGAAACTTGTCCACTCCCTTGAGGCCTAGTGACAAGCTTAGTAGCAGTACTTCTTCCTTTTGTCTCCCTGAGTTCTCAGCTCACTTCAATTATAATTTCCCAACTTTCACGTACATTTTTCTTTCCAGCTATGACTCGGCTGTAGTTTCTACAGGTTAAAAATGTCACACTCTTGAAGCACACATTCCCCCACCTACTTTTTCTGAATAGTGCCCACAAGTGACATTACTGTGTCAAGACCTCTGATTTTCTAAGGAATTTTCTCTTTCTTCAATTACTCAGGAAAAAATAAAGGCAATTTTCTTTTAATGTTCTGACTCCAGTACCATTTCTAATACTCTGTCAGCCTGCTTACCCGAGTTCCTTAAAAGGTATAAGAGGGATGTTAGTGGATGGCTTCAAGCTGGACCCTGCTGCTCTGAGAGAATAAATTTTGATTCCTTTCCTTTTTTCTTAAAGTTAAGAATCTTAATCATAATAGCTTTGAGTCTCTCAGAATGGATGTGCTGGAAAGGTTTTGTTCTGCACAACGGTTAGCCTGTGCGCTAAAGTTAGAAACAAATTGTAAATGCTTTCGTACTGCTGCGCTAGTTTGTAGCCCCAGAATAATAACCGTCATCACTGTGGCAGGGTAAGGGCGGGTGGGCAATTATTAAAATCACATCTGGGAGATTTCCTGTTTGTGGGAACAGAATCTTGGACTGTCGCTGGGTTCCGGAATTACTATTTGATATGTTGTTATTCTTAACCATTTTGTTATTTCATTGCCCAAGTTAATACCAAAATAAACTTTCTATTAAAGATTTCATGAGAATCTATTCTCCTGGAACTTACATAGTAGTATAAACAAATGAAACACTAATAAAAAATGTTTAAATAAAAAAGGAAATTCTATGTATATCCAGATTCATTATAAACCAGTTTTCCTGTCATTTTTTAAATTGTATTGGTCATGCATCTAGTTTCGTTTTTTACTTAAAATATAGTTAATTATACTGAACTAATACTTAAACGAGGCAAGTAAACTTAATATCCACATCATCTTGCCTGGGAGCAGGTTCAAATTTAATTAATGGTGCTAAGTATCTAGATATAGAGTAAAAATAACTATTTTATTTCTTTAGCTCCCTCCTTGGGCCTGTGGATTCATAATGGATACAAATTCTGATCCAAAGAACTGCCCCTTTCAACTTTGCTCTCCAATTCGTCCACCCAAATATTACACATATAAGTTTGCAGAAGGCAAGCTGTTTGAAGAGACTGGCCATGAAGACCCAATCACAAAGACTAGTCATGTTTTACGTCTAGAAGCCAAAAGCAAGGTAAGACTTTGTAATCTCAGCTCTCAGCCCACACTTACTGAAAACATACTCTTTGCCAAACATTGTGCAGTTGCTGGGATTTCATAGCACAGTTTTGTAAAGTGGATCTCATATACCATGGTAAGACCCAAATGATTATAGTGGGTACATAGATTTAATTTTTTTAAATATTGATGTACTTATTTTAACGTAGATTAGAACATTTATAAACTAGCACATAGATCCCCAGATTTCATGTGTTGTTTGTATTCTAAGGACTTAAAAGTTGACAGAAAATATGGTCAAAGTTGGTGCACGGTTATGGCAAAAATATGAGGGTGGTGACTGACTAGAGTGAACTAGATTAATATAGTTGCTGCCCTGACAGCTTAAATGTAGTAGGAAAAATACAAATATTGAAAGAGTAATTACTAATGTACCGAGAGCTACAAAGGAAAATGTACTGAGAACAGTAAAAATATATGGTGGGGAACCTTCCCTAGTCTGGAGAGATCAGGGAAAGCTTCTCTGAGGAAATAATATCTCGGGTGAGACCGCTACGTTGATTAATGTTTAAGCTAGAAAAGGAGGCAAGAGGTACCCATTTTGTGTACAAGCCAAAAAGAAACCCTCCTACACTCTTGGTGAGAATGCAAATTGGTGCAACTTCTTTGGAAAACAGTATGGAGATTGCTCAGAAAAGTAGAGATGGAGCTACCATTTGATCCAGCAATCCCATTCCTGGGTATATACCCAACGGTTACAAAATCTCTAATCAAAAAAAAGTATCTGCATCCCTGTGTTCATAGCATTGCATTTCACCATAGCCAAGACATGGAAACAACCTAAATGCCCGTCAACAGATGACTGGATAAAGAACTTATGGTAAATATTCATATGGCATATATTCAATGGAATTCTGTGCAGCTATTAAAAAAGATGAAATCATGCCCTTTGCAATAATCTTTATGGAACTGGAGGGAGGGGATCATGTTAAGCAAAATAAGTCAGAAAGAAAAAGTGAATTATAAGATGGCTTCACTCATTAAGAGGAATAATGAAACAAAACAAATGAGCATACAAATCTCAACAAAACAGCAGCACACAGAACTGGTTTCAGGGAGAGTGTGGAGGATGGGAGCAGGGGAGGGAAGGACAAAGGAGACAAGGCGGTGGTAAAGGACACTGGAACTCTGGTGGGGGGTGTGGTGTGAAATATAAACAGATGAATATAGCATTGTGAAAAAAAAAAAATAATAGGTATTGCTCTTAAGTTTTTTGGTGGTGGGTTTTTTTTTTTTTTTTTTTTTTAAGTAAAGAAGGATTGTATGGCCAAAGTATAAAGTTAAAGAGGGGAAGACTGGTGGTCGGTGGGTAGAGTAGAACATTATACGAGGGAGGAACAAATCAATCATGGCCTTGAAGGAATTTAGGTAATCGTACATCAAACAATTTCACATGTGCTAACAAAGATGAATTTTAAACGCAAGTTTTTTGTTCTGTAATTCATCAGTTTTTCATCTTTAAAAAAAAATTTTAATATTGTAATAATGCATGCTTGTTAGAACTAAATGTAAAAAGACAGAATGTGTAAAATTATATAACTACTCTTCAGTTCCATTTGCTCTGTCTCTTAGAAATGATCATAATAATCACTGTTTATCTCCTTCTAGGTCTTTGGTTATCCAAAAAAAAAAAAAAAAAAGCCTATGTTGAGGCTTTTCTTTGTATTATAAATATGGAATTATATCATTCTGTCAAAATGTTGGGATTATTATCCCACATGGAAAGAACAGTGAAGTTAATTCTTTGTGAATTAAGAAAAGGGAAGCGACTGCTAAAAGAAAGCTGCTATAACTTTTCATGGGCATTTTTGTGCTCTGTTGATAAACTCTAGGATCCAGCTTATTATAAAACTTGCTATGTCCCTACCTCTTCCTTTTGACAAGTTTTCAACCAGCAAATTTTTGTCTGTTAAATTGAAGTCAGAATAGAGGCAGAGAGATGAAAAGAGAAAGATTATTTTATAGAAATTAACCTATATAATTTTATAAGAATCTCACAAAAACAAAGATTCAGTTACACTGTCATAACAAATTGAATAAGATAAAGAATAATGAAAGATTTCCTCCTTATTTGGTAACACTGGTGTTAGTTTTCAAAGTGAGTGAAGTTTTCAAAACGAGAATGAAAAAAATAGGGAGAGTGGCTTTGTTACCTTATTTTCCTGATGTAAAGTAGTGCTATTTCATAGTTTCTGTAAGCAGAGTGAGTACCATCTTCTCCACCCTTTATCTATGAAAAGAAGATCAGAAATAATTCAGATAATTAATTTTGTCTGTACATGGAGTGCCTAGTTTCAATTAAGATGGATGATTGTGAATTATCTGGGGATTGTTTAGGTATTAAAATTTATAAAACTTAAATCACTTTTAAACATTTTTTAAATAAAGTTAAATAGATATTTGAAGATGCTGTGCGTGAATGTCATTAAACTAAGATTGTGGGTCTTAATGTTGAGAATTCTGACAATAGAGGTCAGAAAACAGCTATTAAAACTTCCTTATTCACATATTTCAGATATTCAAAGATGAGAACTGTCCGTATCTAGCCCTTAGTATATGAAAAATGCTATGCTGGTGTGTCGAACCTTGTTGGGTATGTCGGCTTGTCCTGAAAGAAAAAAGTTACATTAATAATGGGAAACCACTTGACTGTCATCAAAGGATGTATTTTATTTTTTGTATTAATGTTTCGTCAGTTTTAGTACTCCAGGAACAGATAATGCAGCAAACAGGTGCCTTTTACCAGTGCAAACTGCCTGTCAAAATTGTTGATTTCTGGCTGTGATTCAAGGGAACATCATGGGAAAGCTGCCTACCCCTCCCTCGGAGCCATCACCAAAAGTTGCACTTAATGAACCTTTCTCAAGCCAGAGTCTTGCTAATATTTTCTATTTAATAAGTTAGTCAAGTCACTGAAAATAGGACCATGTTGTATTTTAGTGGCCATAACTCTTCTGTCTTCATCAAATGAAGTTGGTATTCAGCAGCAGTAAGCAGCACATAAAATTGGGGGCACAACTGTTTTAACAGATTTATTTACATGATTAGTGATCCTTCATTTCCAGGATGGAAGATCCGTGCCAATGACTGTGTTCCATAAAACGGATTCTGAGGACTTGCAGAAGAAACCTCTCCTGGTACATGTCTATGGCGCTTATGGAATGGATCTGAAAATGAATTTCAGGCCTGAACGGCGGGTGCTGGTGGACGATGGGTGGATATTAGCATATTGCCACGTTCGGTGAGTCGGCACATTTCACCTGGCAGCTGAGCCCTGGAGCATTGGGACAGGTGTCTGGAACAACCGTTTATCTGGGCAGAAGTTTATTTCCTCGTTTGTTGTGTTGTATTCACGTCTTCCTAAACCCGGGCTGGTGGAATTAGATTCAGTAACAGATTAGTTGATCCAAAAAGCAAAAGGGTAGATTTTCAGGATTTTGTACCTGATTTTTAGAATTTTTAGAATGGGGATACCTGTCTCTACACTTAATTAGTAATAATATATCCATTTAATTCCCTGACTTTAGGTTTTTCTAAAATAGCCTGTTAGAGACCCTTGTGTTAAAGAAGCAACCATGTCACTTGATCTTTTTCCACATAATCATCTTCCCTAGGACAGGGGTTTTTACTTGTTTATATTTTTTAAGGCCTACAGTTAGCACAGTCCTGGTAAATAGTATGCAAAACATTTGTTGAATCAGTTTTGACTATACATATGCCAGGGACTGGCAAAGCTTTTCTCTAAAAAACTAAATAGTGGCGCATGTGGCTCACTGGCTCAGGCCACTGAGACGTTTGGTGTGCAAACCACATACGGCCCAAGGATCTGGCTCAAGACCTGAGGCATTAGTGAAAAAATTAAAATGAACAACTAAATAAAGATGTTCCTCTCCTTCCTCTTCTCCCTCTCCTTCCTTTCCTTCCTTCCTTCATCCTCCTCTCCCTTCCTTCCTTCCTCTCAAAAACAAACAGACTAGCAAACATTAGAAGCTTTGTAGTTTCCTTACATATTCTTGGTTGTTTTGTTTTTTATTATTGTTGTTTTCTTCTCCCAATCTTTAAAAATGTAAAATCATTCAAAGTCCATACAAAAACAGCCTCAGGGTGGATTTGAACCACAGTGTGTCTTTTGCTGACCCTGACTATATCCTTCATTTTTCCCCACTAACTTTGTTTTGCCCTTTGATTTCAGGGGTGGTGGTGAGTTAGGCCTCCAGTGGCACGCTGATGGCCGTCTAACTAAAAAGCTCAATGGCCTTGCTGACTTAGAGGCTTGCATTAAGACGCTTCATGGCCAAGGCTTTTCTCAGCCGAGTCTAACAACTCTGACTGCTTTCAGTGCTGGAGGGGTGCTTGTGGGAGCATTGTGTAATTCTAATCCAGAGCTCCTGAGAGCTGTGACTTTGGAGGTGAGTACTCTGTCTATGTCACTTATAGAACGAGGAAGTGTGAAGCCATAAACTGCTCTAAAAAAAAAAAAATGTTACAATTTACCATAACAAAGGAGTGTAACAAAGCTTTTATATTTTAAACACAAAATTGTAAGTCTGGGAGAACTTTTAAGGTTACTTTAATCCAACTATTAAGCTTATTCTTCCTTGACAGTGTTCTTAACTTTTTAAGGAATTCTACTGAAGGATATTAATGACTATTCTCATCATTCATTTTTTATTTGCAAAAACATTTAGAGTTAGTGGAAAAGAACAAAGACTATATGACTCACCCGCTGTAGGAAATCAGGCCGAGCACATGGTGACTCCAAAATGCACAAAATTCTCTGACTCCACTACCCATCAATATTTCAGTCCTGGGTTTAGGGACGCTCCATTTTTACTCTATTCTGAATGGTCTTAGGGATGGGCTTTAGAGTACAGAGTGAAAAAAACCTATTCAGTAAGATAATAAGTGCAGAACTATTAACCATATAAAGAAAATACAACTAGTCCTTAATTTTTAGATATTAGAAAGGAAATTATCAGAAATGTTTATGAAAGGATATTTATCCCACATAGCTTATAATAGTGGAGAATTGGAGTCAGCCTAGATATCTAGCAACAGAGAGTACAGGTATCAGAGTTCTGCATTAGAAGTAGCAAACCAACGGTAAGCGGAAAAGGCAGTGACTCAAGGATGTGGAGCAGGAGGAGGTGTAGAACCATTACGGGCTGCACAGCAGAAGCATGTCCAAAATGTCCCGTGATCACTGCTGGTGACATCACCTCATACTGCAGTGCTGCTGCTAGAAATTAGACACGGCTGCGGCACTTCTGTCAGAATAAGCGGTCCCTAATTCTTGGAATCAGTGTCTTCCCATTCAGTGTCTGCAGGGAAAGCTGGGAAAGGAACCATCTGACATTTAGCGCCTCTACAGTGAGAAGCGGGCTCTGTCTCGTGAGGTTAGGCAGAGTCTCCATGCAGACAAGGAGTTCAGCCAAAAAGAATGACATTTGCCGACTCTACTGAGTTAACGTTAATAGGAGAAAGCCGGTAACGCACAAACAGAAGACTGAGGCCAAGTGAAAAAGAGAGCAGCCATTTTATTCGGTGTCTTATAACTGCTTATAATCCAATGACTGATTTTTTTCTTACTCCAATTTGAATGAATACAAAATGTCCAATGGATAAAGAATGTAGTCGCTTTTTTAAATTTGTATAATTGTGATGAAATAACATGAAATTTACCACCTTAATCATTTTTAAATATCCTGTTCCATAGTGTTAAGTACTTTCTTTCTCATTGTTGTGCAACTAATCTCCAGAACTCTCTTCATCTTGCAAAACTGAAACTCTGTACTCATTAAACAGCAGCTCCCCCATTCCCCCTTTCCCCAGTCCCCTGGGAACCACCATTCTTACTTCTGTCTCTGAATTTGACTACTCTAAGGCACCTCCTATAAATGCGATGATATAATTGTCTTTTTGTAGCTTTTATTTTAATTAAATAATATCCTCAAGGTTCATCTGTGTCATAGCATGTGTGAGAATTTCCTTTTTAAGGGTGAATAAATTCTGTTGTATCATTGTATGTGTATTTGGCTTACCTATTCGTCCACCAGTGGACACTTGGTTTGCTTCTAGTTTTTGGCTATTATGAAACATGGGTATAGTCTCCAAGACTTGCTTTCAATTCTTTTGGGTATATACCTAGGAATAGAGTTACTAGATCATGTAATAATTCTAAGTTTAATTTTTTGAGAAACCACCATATAGTCTACAACATTTTACATTCCAGCCAACACTTTTTTCCATTTTCTTATAGTAGCCATCCCAATAGATGTGAGATGGTAGCATGTTACTTTTATTACACATGTACATACATATGTATATAAAATACCAAACTAGAAAACCTCGAAAGCAAGTTTAAATCACAGGCCCTGGTTAAGGACTGAGTCATTAATTAGTCCGGCTCCTGGGAATCTACATGGCTTCTTGAGTTTCATTCTCTCATTTGAGCATGTATATTCATAAATTAGTTTTCTGAAATCCATTTTACCAACTTGATAGTCATTTGGCTTTTTTATAGGCACCGTTCTTGGATGTTCTCAACACGATGATGGACACTACACTTCCTCTGACATTGGAAGAATTAGAAGAATGGGGGAATCCTTCGTCGGATGAAAAACATAAGAACTACATAAAACGTTACTGTCCCTATCAAAATATTAAACCTCAGGTAGTGAAAATCTGTTACGATCATCTATCCTGAAGTGATAGAAAGATAATCAAAAGAATACTTACCTGGACTGAAGCAGGGATGGGGCTTTAGATTATTTCTTCTAATAACCAAACACTTTTCAGCGCCAGCTCCATGTTCATTTCAGTTTAATAGCTCAGGAGAATGGATTCGATAAGGTCAAGGTCAAGACAAGGCTATTCCAGTTGATCGTCATACTGTAAATCTCTCAATAATAGCAAATGAGAAAAAGAGTCTAGCACTTAGGGAAACAATTAGAGGTACTGTCTTTCATAACCTATAAGGTAAAAGGGGCCATAAGGAATAATAAAAATGCTTCGTACATCTCTTTTTTCAGCATTATCCTTCAATTCACATCACAGCTTATGAAAATGATGAGCGTGTGCCTCTGAAGGGGATAACAAATTATACTGAGAAAATAAAGGAAGCCATTGCAGAATATGCTAAGGATGCTGGCGAAGGTAGGAGACTACCTGGAAGCAGGGACTAGGACCTTCAGCAGTAATGTATTTTATGCCTCAGACTAATGCATCTTCCTGGGATTTAGGACGAATCATTGCTTTTCCTGTGTTGGTTATCCAGTCAAAGCATTTATAGTGACTTTGACGACCTTGACTGTTCAAAAGAGTACTAAAATAAAGTAGGCAAGGTACAAAGAAAGAAGCACATTTAAATATCAGATATACTCTGGAGGTGTTCAATCATATAATCATTTAACAATATTGAGCCCTAGGAACTTCTTTTAAAAAAAAGGTTTGAAAGTTTTTGCTCTGGAGTTAGTGCCCACACTAGCTTTTTCTCAGATCTTTCTGTTTCATGTAATAAGAACACTTACCTTACTTCCTTGCCAAGAATTGTGAAGACCTTTTGGACTCTGGGATGGGAGGGACCTCGCATAGGTTTTCGACAGTCTCCCTTTTTTCAGCTCCATTTCTCACTGTCACTCACTGCTGTCCAGGGTGTTTCCAGGTCACGAGATTCTCAGATTCCACAAGGCCATGTGACACCCTGGGTCGCAGCCTTCTCTCTCCATGTAGCCCTGCAGTCTTTCCATCTAGCTTCCTGGCTACTCGTCTTACTCCTGCGTTCCCTGTTTCAGAAATTCATCTTCTATTGCTTGCCCCCTTCCTGTTGATGTTGGTAGTGTGTGCCTTTCTTCCTTCACTATTTAGTAGGGTACTTAAAGAGTTGAGAAATGGGTATCGATTGACCAGAAACCTTCTAATTGTTTCACATGTTAACTCTTTCAGGCTGTCAGTCCCCCAATATTATTTTAGATGTCCAGCCTGGAGGCAATCATGTGATCGAGGATTCTCATAAAAAGGTATGTGGCAGTCAAGCCCCCTCAGTTTGACAGAGCCCAAGTAAAGACATGTTGTGCTCAGCGTGTCAGTGGTTGTGTAGGGTTTGTTCGTGATGGCTGCTTCACAGCTATCAGGTCGGTGGCTGAGACCCAGGAGGGGAAGGAGGAGCGCTGAGCCTGTCAAGAGAAAAGGCACTCCCTGGTACTGGTTAAGTGAGCTCTTTTAAAGAAAAAGTCATTGAACCCTGATTGTTGGGGAATTTCTGCTTCTGTCCCAAATAAAAGTATCCTTGCCATGAATAGTTGCCTTCAAGGTTAGGTGAAGAGGAGTTTTACCACAAAAGCCTTCTAACCTTTTAATGTTTTTCTTTTAGATTACAGCTCAAATTAAATTCCTGTACGAGGAACTTGGACTTGACAGCACCAGTGTTTTCGAGAATCTTAAGAAATATGTGAAATTCTGAAATGCTACATTCAGTGGGAATTGGAAACACAAGTATTTCATAGTCTTACTTCCATTGGGGTTAGCAAAAGAGATTTTTTTAAGTTAGTAAATCGTTTTTAATTTGCTTCTCCTTCCAAAATTGTTTTGCATGTGTCTCGCTCATACTATTCTCCCACTGGTGCACATGCCCTTAGGGAACTCATTTAGATCCTGCTCCTTAGAAGGACATGGGGTGGATTGGTGACAGTAGAACTCTTCCCCTCCCCCGTCAGATCAGCTTTATTTTTGTCTCTTTGCTAAGATTTTCTTTGAACAGTTTACATCAAGGTCCTGCCTCTTTGCTAGTGGATATTTCTTGACACTTTGGTAGTAAGTCATCTTTCGATTTCTATGACTACATTTTATGGGAAAAAATAACTTATTAAAATTCATCCACTCTTGAATAATGCCGGATTCCTAAGACACTGATCATTTCTTATCAGTGCTCTCTCAATAAAGTTACAAGCTCCTGCAAAGGATAATTTCCTGTTAAACATTTTATTCTTTAAAAACATTTGAGAACCTTCCCTAAAGCAATTACATTCAAACTATAGAACTGTTTAAGAATTCATGACTTTATAATGTTTATCCAACAGCATGCTATACATGAAGTTACTGCAAATGTTTGTAATGGAACGAACGCCAGTGTTTTCATCTCTTTCAAAGAGGTGCCTAACACGAGTTATACAGTACATTTAATACACTGGAATAGCATGCTTGATTGGAAACAAAACATCTGTCTCTGAAAGCTGTCTGGTGATGCAGGAGATTCTTCGTGTTGTATTCCAGGATGAGCCCTTCTCCTTTGTCCAGCTGAATGGCAGATGTATTGATTTCACCTTTGTTGTCAGAGTTGGTCCTTACCCTTACCCTTGCTCGTGCAGGGAGATTTGAAATCACTTCCTGTAGATTTAGCAGTGAAGGTTCTCCGAAGTTCAGAGCCACGAGGAAGACTCGGTCTATGCCATCCAGCTCTCTTGTATACACGACAGAGTGGCTGTCATTCCTCAAGTAGCAAAACCAGCCCCTGCTGAGGAGTAGCTCATTGGCATAAAGTAAACTTAATTCTTGATATAACTTCAGTGTGGATCTGGGCTGAATCTTTTGGACCTATTCAAAAAAAAAAGTATTAGCATAAATTAACAAATGATTCTTAGTAAAAAAAATATTTTTACTATCAAATTATTTCCCCAAGATAAATTGTTTCCATTTTGCCCCTTAAAATAACTTCCAGACTTTAAGTATTAGTAGAGCAGTTTAGTTTAACAGCTGGCAGAAGTTGCCCGCGCAGGTGTCCCCTGCTCTGGGACACTGCAGTATGCACACGGCCACCAGTCTTGGCCAGAGCTGCAGTAGAGACCGAATTTGACTCCACTTTAGAAACCCCAAAACAAGTGCCCATGTCTCAGTTAATGCGTATTTAACTTGCCTTTCTGATACATTAGAACTGCCAGAAAAGCAGCCAGGAACTCTTAAGAGCTTCTGGCGAAATGGGGCCGTTTTGTTCTCTTTTATAGAATAATGTGTACACTGCTTTAATTCAGCAGACATGTGCTACTGATGAACAGAAAGTTCCAAAAAAAGGATGCAAAGCAAAACACTGCCTAAAGTTAGAGCATTTTTTAAAACCTAAAAGGAATATATGTTCACTAAAGTAGATTTGGAGCTTATCTTGGAGCTATTTCTAAAATATACATAAATTAGTGGTAGGTTTTTCTTGCTTTTTTTGTCCATGAACATTTCAAGCATCTTCCACCATGATTCTATATAACCTCCATGAGTGCCATTTTAATACAAATATATTCTGTGGAATGGCTATACCATATTTAACCATTCCCTTTCATGCCAACATTTATTTGCGTTTCTAATATTTTCTCATTTTTTAATGCCCCCCCACATTTGGATTATTAGAATAGATTATCAGAAAAACAATTATACTTTCAAAAGAATATGGATACTTAATACATAATACCAAATTATTCTTCATAAGCGCTACTGCCAAATCAGTGATAACGTTCATTTCCGTGTACTCTCGCCAGCCACGCTGGCTGCGGTGGTGTTTGTTCCTGCTGCTGTTTGGGGTGGGTACTCATGGTGGTCTGTAATGGTTATCTAATGAATGTCCGAAAACGTTTATTCTCTGTCTATCAGATACAGAAGTATTTATGGTACATGTATATGGTGTATGTATGACTTGTCAGGTTACTGGTAATATTTTCTATAGCCTTAGATAATGCATGAAAAAGCATAATTCAGTGCCACTCACATAAGAAGTGCCCAATAAGTGTTAGCTATTAGCTGTTGTTTTCGTCTTATTTAACTTACCACTTTCTAGAAGTATGTTGACGTGTCCCTGTAATTGTGGATTTGTTGGTTTCTCTTTGCATTTCTCAGAGTACTTGTTTTATATATTTTGAAGCTATTGTAGATGCATAGATTCATGATTTGTAGTGAAATGTTCTTTTATCAATTTTTGAAAATTGCCTTTGTCTCATAATGCTTTTCATATTGAATTCTATTTTGTCTGCTATTAAATATTTCCACATCTGCTTTTTGTAACTATTTTTTAATGGGAAATGCATGCACACAGTAAAATTCAGTGACCAAAAATATATATAAACTAAGTTTCTTCTACACCATCCTCTAGCTTTCCAGTTCTGAGACAGATGCTTTTACTGGTTATTATTTTTTTGCATCATATTAAATGATACATTCTGTCCTATACAAACAAGTAGACATATTTTTTTCCCACAAATTGTGGCATGTTACCATTTTGTACCTTGTTCATTATTTTGTACACATGAAGTTATTTCATATCAATGTGCATTAAAACCTCTCTCACTCTTTTTTAAAGTTGTATATTAGTCCACTGTATGGATTAACCTTAATTGATTCAGCTGGTTTTCTGTTGATAAAATACTTAAATCATGTCCAGAATCTTCTGCTATGAAAAGCAGTGCTGCAGTAGAGATCTTTGAATATTTATCATTTTCCAAGAAACAAATATTTTCTAAGATACAAATATAGAAATGAAATTAGTAGGTCAAACATACTTGCACTTTTTGTTTTGATAGCTATAGCCATGTGTCAAGCTTTCTTTTTGTTTGCATATACCTACAATATCTGTATTTTCATTATTTTTGTGTCCTTTCGTTTTAGCTATGTCTCTGTCAGATTTTAACGTACCTCATTCTAGTGTTTTTATCTTTCGTCTGGTGAATTTAACCTACTTATTATTTTTGATTACTATGCTTAGACAGAATGCCTTAGCTTTATCTTTTACTTTAGTTGCAAGATTGTTTTATTCCTTTTTAGATTTTTATTGGATCAGTTGGTTTTCTTAAAATTTTTTTCTTTCTAATGTTCACTTAAATTTCTAATGGCCATTCTAAAATATTTTTTCTCAACATACAGGGCAATGCTGTCCAACAGAACTTTCCTGTAAATCTCTATGTGCAGTCCAGTATGGTAGCACTTAAAATGTTGCAAGTGTGACACAGGAACTTAATTTTTAATTTACTTAATTAACTTTAATAGCTACTGGACAGCTAAGGTTACAGTAAGTTGTTCTCTGTCCATGACAAGAAATTAAATCTGCTCTCACACACCTTCCCTGCTGCCACTTTCCACATAGAATCTATCACTAAGATTTTAATTTTATTTAGGAATATTTTATAGGAATATTTCATTTTATTCTAGGAATATTCTAGGAATATTTTATTTTATACTTTAAATACTTTATATCAAAAAATTACCTCTAATTTATTAATCACTTTTTATACATTAGGTCTTTTCAATTTTTTTTTTTTTTTTTTTGCTGATTATTCTTTCAGTAACTATAAATGTTAAAATGTGCACCCTTGCTTTTCCATGTTTATTTTGATCTTATTCTTGATCCTAGCTTAAATGGATTTAGGATTCCAATTTAGAATCGTATTTCTATTACAAATTTCAAATCAAAGTCTAATGTGTTCTAATATCTCGTTGAGAAATATGCCAGTCCAACTTCTCAGCTCTTTTCTATTTTTGAGTTTAATTTCTTTCTGTATATTTTAGGTTTTCTCTTTACTCTTGCTACTCTAGAAGTTGAATCCATGGTCTCTGGATTGTCGAATTATTTTTTTGGATTGTGTGGCTACTTCCCTTTTCTGTTCTCTTTCAGAAATATTTTGCTGTGTGTTAGAATTTCCATCCTCCATGTACCAATTTCCTCTTACACCATCAACTTCCCTACCTTTTGATAGTGTATTTTGAGCAAAACCCCTAGATCGGTTTTCCAACACACTAACCAGAACTTGTTTCATTGTATATTTTGGAAATATTTTTATTTCTAAGATATATAACCACTTCTTTAGAGAGTCAAGGAGTTCCACAAAATAATAATGTATGGGGAATGGGGATTTTTATACTAATTTTGAAGTCTTCTGTTTGCTATCTTTTCTCTGCTTTCTGTATTGTGTTCTAATGGGATAGCGTCTCTCCTGTGGTCTCAGTTTTTCTCCTGTGTGTGATTCTGTGCCCCATTTACTTTAACATTCGACCCTCTTTGTTTGTCCATCTTCATTTTTTCCCTGTCATTTAGACTAGTTTCTATGTTCTTATTTCTCTGTAATCTTAATTTTACTTTGTTTTTAGAAATTACTTAAACTCTTACCTATTTCTAAGGCTATTTTGTATGTATGAAAATGGCATTGCCTGAGATTTTGGGTTATGATTTAGCATCCCTTCAAGCATCATTCATGACTATTTTTAAAGACTTGGCTACTCTGATAGGAAAATTTAATTGTTTTAATTTGCATTTGCATGTATCCATCTTTTTGGGTACACATTTTTAAGGATTTATAAAAAGTCATACTCAAACTGCCCATGAGAACATTTTAGATATAGTGAAAACAGATGCACTTAATCCAGAACAGTGTGTATGTATGTGTGTGTGTCTTATGCGTGTGTGTTTATATAAAACAAAGCTTAATAATATTCTAGAATTCTCTGCAATGTTTGGAATGGGGAGTTGTGGAAACAGGTTGGCATGAAGTTCTGTATCAAAATAGTCTGAGGACTGTTTACAAAACACTTAATAGATTGGGGTAAGGAGGTGCTATACACTTTTTTGATTTCCTCATGTATTACCAATTATTTCTCTTCCTATAAAATTTAGATTCTATTTTCCAGTGAAATTTTCATTAGAACATGACAGTGGAATATCCTTTTACTCACCTGAAACTATTTCATATTTTTCTGATCTAAGGAATTGTACTTAGCACTTCACTGGAATTAATTGTCCCTGTTTAAAAAATGTGAATAAAATATAATATCGACAAAAGCCAAAAGGGTATGCTTTTCCAGAGCAACTGCTTTCAAGGATAAATTCTGTCTCCAGTTATTTCAGGTAAACAGCCTTGCTCTCAAGTCCATATTTCCCTAGGATGGTCCATCCATCTTTTGAGGAGAGGACAGAAAGAAGAACAGCTGGACCTCCATAAAGTTCCCTTAATAGCTCAGAGTTCTTAAAGTCATTCTGATGAAGAGTTGTACATTCTGTATGATACTTCTGATGTACATTTGTATTTTCACAAAAACATGACTTACAAACTCCATATAATTTTCAAGAGAAGTTAATGTGATTGGTGTAGAGCATTAGTTAAGGTTTTAGATATACTCAGGGCGAGTATATGTTGTCAATAAAGAAACTAATATCCTTTTTATGAAATCAGCATACAATGTTCATTGATACTTACCTCAACATTCACAGTATGGTAATCTGTACTGGTGGGTAACCAGGTGTGGTTGCCATCAGAAAAGCCAGCATTGGAGCTGTTGTCCCATTGCATGGGTGACTTTGAAAGAAGGGTGTTCTATGTCAAAAGACCATAAAGAGAAAACAATAGGTCAGTTATTGAAAGAGATTAATTTGGTTGTCATTTGCTTCCCTATATTTCTTGTATTCATTAGCATCCATAATAAAAAGGCCTTAACATTTAGTACATCAACCAGTTTCACACTTATAATTAGGAAAATATAAAGATTGAAAATAAAAGTGGTATATCTTGAGTTTCAGTAAACTATATACGAGTTAAATTTCGATCCATTTGAAATCGTTTCTGCTTTGCCCTAAAAATGAGGAATGTAGGATTTCAAAATGTGCCTTTACCTACTCGTTTACTGTGAAACAGTGATGGTGAAGTCAAGTATGCAGCCATGCACAAGTAAACCTAAATGCTGTCCCCTTGTCCACTGTGGTCATTGCTTGTGAGTGTGCGCAAGAACTGAAATAGAAGTTTTATTTGACCCTAAAATTGGATTTCATTCAGTTGAGTTAACCAGACAAGAAACAGTTTCGAGGTCATTCACCTGCCAACACCGTGGTGAGATCCATAGCCTCAAACAAAAACTAGACAGAAACCACTCAAGTCTGAGGCTGTGCGTTACATTTGTTAACATAAAAAGAAGATTCTAGGTGCTGTGGTTAAACAAAATCTGCCAGTACAAACATTATAATAAACGTCCCTAACTGACCGTGTTCCAGGTAGATGGAAATGAATCATATTTCAGACTCAAAACTGGTTCGCACATTTTAGTGTGCTTAAGAACCGGCTGGAAAACATCTTTAAGATGTAGATTTCGAGTATGTACTGGTGGCCTAGTAGCCTAGTACACCAGGGAGCAGTCCCACTTACATCCTGAGGTCCTAGGTTCAAGGCCCAGAGCTGGGGAAACAACCAATATGAACAACTAACTAAAAACAGAGCCCTTCCTCCTCTGTCTTCCTGCCTGCCTGCCTACTTCACGAACTTCATTTCTGCCTGTACCTTAAAGAAAAAAAAACTTTTAAAAAGTAAAGATTCCTAAGTTCTACATAAGAAATTCATTTGTGTGGCTCAGGAAACAGCATTTTGAGCAAGCCTGGCAACTGAGAAAGTCAAGAATTCTTACTAACAGTAAGAAAAAAGGAAAGCAAAGTTATGACTTTCAGCAGAATGGAAAGAAAATTTTCAGATTTGGCAAAAAATGAGTATTTGGTATGGTGATAGTAAATCGTATTAACTTACAACATCATAGCTTTCATTGAGATTTGCGGCTAAAATATTTCCCATTCCTATTTCTTCGCCATAGTAAGTTATGGGTGTTCCGGGGAGCGTGAAAACAAGCATATTCATGACGTTGACATATTCCTTCCCCAAGCGAGATGTCAGCCGGGCGCTGTCTGGTCCGCCAGTCTGAAAGGCAGATACTTTTAAAAACACAGCTCTCTCCATGGTTTTTCTGGAAGATTTACCCTATTTCACAAAAAGTTCACTAGACAGAAAAACAAGGTAACTGTGGGCACCTCAGTATCAGCAGGTCAGATTTGAGTCCCAGACATGTTTGCCATGTACACTGAGCAGTTCACTGCCTTGGCCATGAATATCAGCAAAAGGGTGATAAACATGTACTTCACAATGATACTGTAATTAAGATAAAATATATACTAGTACATAATAATAGTTTTACATATTTGATTAAAAGAATATTGACATGAGGTGTACCCTGGTGGAGTAGCAGTTTAGTCAACTGCCTCTGGCATAAGTGCAGCCCACGTCCATCCCGGGGAGTTTAATGACTAAACCAGGAGAGCAAACAAGACTACAGCTAGGAAGAATAGATACTGTTTCTTCCTTCTTTCTCCTCCTGCCTGTCTGCCCACCTTCATTAGTGCCTGCACCTTTCCTTTAAAAAAAAAAAAATTTTTTTTGATAGGAAACAAAAATGTTTCTCCCATAGAAGAAAGGATCAAGGAATGTGGTAGAAGGGACAGAAGTGGGAGAAAGACTTGATGTGCGACTTATTCAAAACGAATGTTAAATTAAAAGATAAATCATACTCAGTGGGAGATTATACATACAGATGTGACAGTTTCATGGTTTTGAGGCTTATAAGCTATACTGATAAAAAATGATAAATCAATTTGATCAAGAAATGTACATAGTCCAAGAGAAAACCCCGGTATTTTCTATTTTTAAATATTAATTTTGGTGTTAAAGGCTCTACTTAAACTTACAAGATCTTATTTGAGAGTTTAAATCACCTAACACCTCTATATAATACCACTCAATCTCATGGGCATATACTCAGCATGGTATTTTACTGTTTAAAGGGTATTTTCACAGCTGTTGTGTCATATTACCGCCCCCCTGCTGTCAGCTATTATGTACATTTTATAAACAATGAAACAAGCTCTATGAAGTTGTATCATTTATTCAAGTCAGAGCATGAGACACAGCCAGACTTGGAAGTTGAGTCTGAGAATAAGAACTTGGTTGTTACAAATCAGGACATGGGCGTTCCTTTCTTTTTCCCTTAGATTTAGTACAATAAACTTTGTATTTACCTTTTATAAACCCTTGTAAAGTATTTTTCTATTTTTATCCAGAAAATTAGGTCCAATTTTGCCTCCATTCTTTTCTTGGGAAAAAAAAACTCCCAATTTTTTTTTCATTATCTTGAGAGCATCTGAAGAGAGAGCCCAATCTCATGCTCCCCTCCCCCAGTTCTTGAAAACCAAGTCTCGCAGGTAGGGCAGGTGTGAAAACCTGGCTTAGCAGCCACCGGAGAAACAATAGGTTCACCAAAAGCTGTATCCTTAGAGAACTGTCACTATTTGAGCTGTCTGGGAGCTTTCTTCATCTGACCTGACTCATCTGATTCTGTGCACACTAACCCGTATTCCCTGGCATTTGACAAATAAGCTATCAGCAGCCATTGTTTAACATCACAGCACCTGAAGTGGTGTTACCAACTGGGAATGGACTGACCCAAAACTTCAAAGCTGGGGAATGTGATGTTCATAGTGGTCTTTAAAGGTTCAGACGTATTTCTGGAATCTAGAACGCTACACCCATGTGTAGGGATTGGAGATTCCAAGAAAGATCGAGAAGACTAATAACTGGCTAACCCGATGCACTCTGCAGGCAGGAAGTGACGACTAGGGTTAGTTGTAAACTGCTTGCCAGTGTTGAAAGCATGTCCAACAGAACACACACACACACACACACACACTCACACACAGCCCCCAACAAAGGCTGACAAGCTTAATTCAAGGCATTTAAGGATTCTCTTTCCACCTATCAGCTGACCAAGCACAGACTTCTGTGGCGTCACATAATAAAGGGCACCAAGGAAAGTCACTAAAACACTGGGGAGGAGAGGGCCCGTTTCCAAAATGTCCACGTTGTAATATTTAAAAATATTTAAAATAGCACAACAAAAAGAATACAAAACATACAAAAGAAACAGCAAGAGATGGCTTCACACATGGGGGTGGCGGGCGAGGAAGCAATCAGTGGAAAATGTGCCTGAAGAAACACAAACATCAGACTTACTGGACAAATACTTTATGTCAATTTACACACAGACATACATACAAAGCTATATTCAAAGAACTAAGCTATAAAGAGTTTTTTTAAGTATAGAGTAGTATCTCATCAACTAGATAACATCAATAAAAAAAAAAAAATTATGGAAAGGAACCAAATAGAAATTCAGAGTTGAAAAGCATGATAAATGAAAATTTCACTTAAGGGTCCTGACAGATTTGAACTGGCAAAGGAATCACCAGCCAGGAAGACAGATCCATTGAAAGTATCTAGTGTGAGAATGAGAAAGAAAAGTGACAAGAACTGATCAGAAGCTGCACCAAGCCTGGCTCACTAAGTCGCCCAGTATGGGAAAGGAGAAGTTCACTTAGAGACAACATGTACCCTCACGGCAGAGGTGATTTCCAGCCAGCACAGCAGTGCCAGATGTGCTGAGCCAGGCATGAGGACTTACCATCCAATTAGGCCATTTTCCTTCTGGCATGTTTTCCATCCAGGATGTGATTACCTCAGAAACACTGCTCCCAGAAGGAGCATCGAGCTTACTGAAGTAATGGTTGAAGGGGAAATCTGCCTCTTGTACAAATGACAATCCATAATACATCATGGTCCGGTCAACGCTCTCTCCATAGGCTTCAGTTCCCATGAACCTGTAAGAGTGGACAGGGTGCGGTGTCTAAGGGCTGTCAGAGACTGGGAAAGTGTGCAGTGGCTCCTTGAATCTGACAAGAGGGAGGGTGAGTGCATTATCAGCCTCATTGGGCAAGCCCTCGCCAGGGAGCACAGCCAAGCCAGATGGGCAAGAAGCGACACAGACGGGAGCTGGATAATTTCTCACTGTAATAAACCCAGACACTCACCTCGTATTAGGCCACATCTAAGAGTTAAGAAACACATTTAGAGTCTATCATTTATGTTCTGTTTTTCTAAATCTGATGCAACCTCAGTAACATCCATGCAGGCGTTAGCATTTGGAATTTATAGAAGGTGAGGGGAAAACCTTCCACTTCTATCTGAATTCCTCTAAGGTCTCATGTTATTCCTGGGGTACACTTTCAGTTTTGAGAAACAAACATTCTTTGGGAAAGACACATTCACCTGAAATGTGCCTCCACCCCCACCAGTGCTGGCTTTAGCTGTGGACACATTAACTACATAGTATCTGAAGACCAAGTGTTTCAGCTCATCTCCCATTTCTGCCATTACTACCTGAGTGACCATTATCTGCATAGTCAGAATCTGTTTCCTCATCTGTAAAATGAGAATAAAATCAGACGACCTACTCTAAAGAGAATTGTCTTTACTACTTTTCTATTGACTCCATTGGGGGATCTACAGTAAGAGTTGTGTATGCTGAGTGTTCATTAGGGGCCAGGGCACCGTTTAAGTGCTTCATTCTATGTTACTTCATGTACTCTCACAACAGCCTTATAGGGGTATTATCATCATTCAACTGCTGAGAAAACTGACTTAACTAACCAGGCCAAGATCGCACAGCTATTGCAACAGAGCATCTCCTCAACCTCAAGATCATCGGATTCTAAAGCTATGTTCCTAAGCATTGTGATCTAACAGTTTAGTTGATATATATGGATTCATACTGAATAAAGACACTTAACAGGTCAAGTAATGAAAAAAAATAATAAATGGCTGACATTTAGATAATATATTATTTGTAATTGATTGTCACAAAATTCCTGTGAAATATGCACTGTGATTAGTCTCCTTTTACAAAAGAGAAAACAAAGTCAACAAAGTGAAACATGAAAGAATATACATTATACTTATGTAAGTTTGTTACAGGGTAACTTGAACCTCTTGAGGATGCCTGGATGTGAGGGATAATCTGCAAATCCCACATTTCACCTGTGAAGAACAGAAGCGTGTCCTGTCGTTACCTGTATCTCCCAGGCTCCCTGCTGTACTGGTCCATGGTCTGCCGGAAGCTCCGGACAATGTCGTGCATTCCCACCTGCGTGGTGGTGAAATCATGATACAGCTCCGAGTACTGTGTGACAGTGTCCTTTGAAAATAAAGCAGCATGGTTAACATCATCCCACATGTCAGATGCCCACAGCGGGGCAGAGATTGTCTCAAGTGGAAACACATGCTCCAAGAGGGTCCTGGAACTCCCAGCGTTCAAGAAGACTTGTGGATGGAGAAGAACATTCATGACTATTGGATG
This sequence comes from Solenodon paradoxus, assembly GCA_004363575.1. Taxonomy (NCBI): domain Eukaryota; kingdom Metazoa; phylum Chordata; class Mammalia; order Eulipotyphla; family Solenodontidae; genus Solenodon; species Solenodon paradoxus. The sequence continues at coordinate 47,102 of RJWH01002176.1, forward strand.
CTTAAATTAACCACAAGTCTACTCAACGACATTTTGCTAAATATCTCAAGACTGGTTACAAATATATTGAACAAAATCCTTCTAAACATTTAATTATCCTAAATGCTTCTTACACATTTAAAGGCAAAAAAAATCAATGATTATAGAGTTCATTAATACATCAAACCTTATCTACTCACAGAATTAGCATGTTACTTTTAACTTTGTACTTTACAGACTCTAGCCTTACTGGTATGCTTTCTAGAGTTTCGGTAATTTTTTCCTGATACCAATTCTATGTTTTTCTAAGGCTACAGTCATTTTCTAGAATCCAGAATAAAAAATTCTATTTAACATATAAGCTAGTGTTGTAAGGAAATGGATCAGGAGATGAACTGATTGGACAGGTTAGATGTGAGTTGCATCCATTCAGTAAATGTACCCCTTTTTCATAAGTGAACTTCTCTGGCTGGATCAAGTGAAGGGTTTGGTTTGGTTTGGTTTCTTTTGAATCTGAGGTCCCTTCCTAAAATTAGATATTCTTTAAATTTCCTTTGGTAGCACACAGAGTTCATTCTCATCACTTGTCAAGAGGGGAAACATATATGCACGACATTTCATTATAATTAGGTTCTTTTTCAATAAGGTTGAGTGCTGTCCTTTGGAGCAAGTGACTAATGCAGCACCTTTTTATCCTTCTGCTTTTCCTTTTCATTGGAAATTCTATACAAAAAATAAAAATGAAAAAGACTAGGCACATCCCGGTAGCCTGTCGGGTTAGTCCACTGCAGGACAATCCACATATATCCCAGCGTCCCTGGTTCAAGATCTGGGGCCGAGGAAGCAAGCAAGAACAACTAAATTAAAAAACTAAAGTGCCACTTCCTTCTCTCTCTTCCTGGATTGCTGCTTGCCTTCATTCTGCCTGCATCTTTCCTGAAAAAAAAGACAAAATCGTAACAGTTGCTTCATAATGTGCTCTTCTCATTAGCCCATGCATAGCCAACTTCTCTGTAATTGATTTGCTTTAATGAATTATGAGTATCCTTAATTCTACGTATTACTTAGAACAAAATCTAGATGATAATAAACTAATCAAATTGATTTTATTTTACATAAATTTCTAAAAAGTACCATGCTATATATAATAATTTTAGTTTCTCTCTCAGCCATATTGCTGTGGGTCATGCAGTTCACTTGCTTTGACATTCTATTTTGTAAATATAAAAATCCCTTTTAGAACTACTTTCTACTTGGCCACTGAAAACAGAGTGACTACAGAATGGTGGTCAACTGGAGGAACAGGGTGACATGTTCTCCTGTGTCTGACAGGGTGGGAGGGTCACACACACTGGTGTGGAGCCACCAAGAGCTCAGATTCTGTAGCAGATAGTTTTGCTTTGAATCTATCACCTCTGTTTGTCCCTGGTAAGTCAGCTTCCCTAAGATTTACTAAATGGGGATGATGAAATATCTCTTAAGTAAAAGTTGAGTGAGTTCAAGGGAATATCCTAAAGTAAAAAGCAGAGCACAGAGCAGAAAATTCAGCAAGCTACTTCCCTTCCCTTCTACCACTACTCCTTTATTGCCTACAAAACACCTGGGAATTTAGGTCTCCTCACTTGAGCTGGAAATGAGATGACAATTACAGTGAGTGCTGGTGACCTTTAGTTTAATTCCACACTGTCAATGCTCTCAGAACCCCTGTCACGGAAGGGAACCAACGGAGGACACATCCGGGTGTGTGCATTTGAAAACCCCTGTGTTTCCTATGAAATTATTTGAAGCATTTCCTATCAGAGCAGATCAGAATCATCTCTGATAATTGGTAGAAAACACAATGTGTTTATATTTAAAACAAAACTTTACCGGCATTTGGGTCTTATTCACTTGGGTCTCGTCTCTCAGATGCTCTGCTTCTAGAAGAAATTTAACAGCATCGAAACTAAAGCCATCAACACCTTTTGCAAGCCAGAACTGCATAATTTCCTAAACACAAAGAAACAAAATGCTTGGTTACATTAAGTACACATTATTATAATGTTTAATAAAGATTTTGCCTGTTAATGACTTTTCATTAAAAAACTGATTTTTACACACAAAATAAGCACCGTACAATACAGCATGTTTTTATCTTTTTTGTATAACCATGTCTTCCTACAATGAACTCTCAATAATTTCATTAATGGACGTGCCCTGATGAATCAGCAATTAGGTCACTCACCTCGGAAGTAGCAAGCCACACACCCTTGGGTTCGAATCCTGGGTGTGCTTCTTCCTCCTCTCTCTTCCTGCCTGCCTACCTACTCACCATCACACCTGCCTGCACCCTTCCTTTAAAAAAATAAAATAAAGGGCTTCTTCTTATTCTCCCTCTCCCTGCCTGCCTGCTCATCTTCACTCCTTCCTGCACTGTTGCCTTAAAAAAATTATTGTATGTATGAACTCCCATACTGCCCTCATATCTGAATTCAGAACATAACATTTATGATTAATGTTATGGGCACGATTCCAAAATTTAAAGGATCCACTCAAAATGAAAGAATGAAACCAAAATATCTCATCACACCCAGCTTCTTAAAGGTCACCTCAAATGGAGAGAAAATAACCCATTAAGCCCTCAGTCATGAAGGCTTTTCCGCCAGACCGGGAGAGTCGGGAAGGAGAGACTGCAGTTTTTATTTCTACTTCCTTGCCTCTGAAACAGCACCTGGTACTCAGTGAACCCACTGTGGAATGAAAGAATGAAGTATTGAGCCCGAATGACTCAAACACAGCATGACGCTGTTGGGACACAAAACAAGTGCAGCGTGTTCCCTAACTTCAAGGCATCTACAGAGTATTTGGGGACACAGAGAAGGTTACCTAATAATGCAGACACGGCACAGTCGACATCATGAGACGCCTCTATCTTCAGGATTACTGGAGGTCCAGGATCAAATGAAACATGGCCCGGCAAAGCCAGAGAAGGAAGACCTACAGCCTGAACTTGCCTGGAGGGCCTGGCGGGATTTCACCAAGGAGTGGGGTAGAATAGAACATTCTGGACTATTTGTGGGACAACATAATCTATCATGGAGACAGAGACTGACTTGGCATATAAGGGGGCAACTTGGCCTTGAAAATCAGAGGCCTCGGTCCCAGCATCCCAGTCTCAAGGTATCTTCTCTCAGCTGGGCCTCGTCCTGCACGGACCATAAGCGACCCTTCTGCAAGGGAATAGGCCCCTCCCAACACCCCAGTTTTCTTTTGGTTTATCCATTGCTGAAGGTTTTATAGAAATACATTTGTCACAGTAGAGCAGACCCGCCTGTTATTCAGACTGCTAGAGTTAAGTAGTCAGTTTCCACCCACTGAATGGAATGAAGTGGTAAATCTCAAATGAGGACTATCCCCCACTGAAGTGTTTCTTACATTTACATGTTTTTAAGATAAATAAAGGATCTCTGACGGCCTGGTGGCTTAGTGGATAAGTCCAACTGGCAAAGTCCACATACACCCCAAGGTCCCAGGCCCTCAGGGAACAACCAAGATGAACAACTAAACTACATAAAATTAATAAAATGCTTCTTCCTGTCTGCTTGCCTACTCGCCTTCATTCCTGCCTGCACCTTCCCTTCAATATATATACTATACAAACATACGCACATATATACATGCGCACATATACACATACATATACATATATACATGTATGTAATATGAGGTCTCTAGAGTGCTGCAATTTAAGGACCTCAAAAGTTTCTATGAGGTAAAGGCAACACAATACTGCTGACATCAATTCTTGTTGAGATTTTTATTAGCAGAGCTTGAACAGAATAGATTTTCCAAATGTGTGAACAGGTCTGATGCTGACTAACTCTTAGCATGTACACAGTTGACCCAAATAACCCTAAGCTGACTCTATCCAGTGGAATTTTCATTTGGAACACAAAGCCACAGATTTGTTCTTACTAGTATCTTTCCTTCTTACCAAATTCATCCCTGCATTAAGTATGTAAGTTCTAAGTATGGATCAGGCACCTAGCAAAGCCCTGGAATTTTTACAACCATGAGCAAAAATCCAAAAGACACAGTCCTAGGACTCCAGAATTGAATTTTAGAATCTTCAGCTAGACAGTCAAAGAGTAATGCAAAAATATTTAAATAGCAGCTATGATAAAGCTTTAAAGGGGAGAAACATGGAAATACAAGAGTGTGAAATGGCAGGATTTGCCTGGGAGACCAGCACAGCAGGAAGGCAGGACATGGGGCCGCTTGGTTAGATACTGGGCTAGAGAAACCAAGCACACAGGGCACCTCCTCTGTAGAGCACGATCTGTGGCTCCAGAGGCTGACTTAGTTTGAAGCTAACCAAGCTGTAGCTTCCAGACCCCTCAGTTGCACAGACCCCCTTCCTATAAAGACCACTTCTTTTTTCATTCTAGGAAGACACTCAGTTTTCTGTAGAGTCCCCCAATTTTTACAAGCTTCAGACCCCATACAAGCATGGGTCACCCCTAGGTGGCGCTGCTCCTTACCAACTGGAGCTTTGGAAGCAGTGAGGAGCCGTGAGGCAGAAAGAGCTGTGACCCACCCAGGCAGCCTGTGACAGGAGTGTGGAGAAACATCGCACACCAGGCTCTTGTAGACAGAAAGCTTTTGAAGACTGATTCCGCCCACCACCACCTCCTCCATCACCTCCACCAAAAAAAAAAAAGAGGTTGTTTTCTTCATGTGATCCTTATTTCCTTGGAGATTCTTGACATTGCTATTAACCCAATATTAAAGAATGAGAAATGTGCACCCCAGCAAAGGTTTATGGCCCTAGCAAAGGTTTTCACTGTAGTCCCATCAGAGATGCTGTCACTGTTTGATGAGACAATATGGCCAAAGCAGAATGGTTATTTTTAAGAGTCATTTTAAGTCCAGTATTTGCTCTTGAAAAATACTTCGTGCGCCTTATTCTCTCAACAGGTGAGAAAAGAGAGCTTGAGTTTAATCATTGCCTTTCTCTGGACTTCAATTCATCACTCCCAAGGTGCCTGATCTGGAAATGGGCACAGCACCTGGCTCCTCCAGCACTGGGTGACTCCGTAGGTGCCATGGAATGGTACACACTGTCCCAATCCCTAACTCCCATGACATCACACAGTGCTGGTTTTTCCGCAAAATACCTTTTCATTCCTTTCTCCTTAAGCCACTCTTACTGAGTAAAAAAGAAATCAGTGTTACTATGACTGATAACCAAATACCCAAAACCTTGAAGTGAACCTTTCCTTTTGAGATGGCTGGAGTTCCCAGGTCCGTTTACCTAAAAAAGCCAAGTTTGGAGAAGAGAAAAGCTCTGCTCTTGCATGTGCTGATCTTCTGTTAATGACGCACACCGGGGCCTTCTATCTTAAGAAGAAATGAGAAAATGGAGGCTATTTAGGAAGTAGAGAGGGAAAACAGCCACTGCTTACAGGCAAAGGAGAAAAAGCTGACCTTGCTTTTGTTCAGAACTCTTACTAACTCCCACCAGGCACCATCAAGGAAGGGCCATGAGCTCTGGAATCTGGCCCATCTGGGCACCACCTGCCATGAGTGATGGCACCTGCATGGCCTTGCTAAACCCTGGCTTCCTTGTTGACAAACAGCTCCCAACTTGCAGGGTGTCTGTGAGGATTAGAGGAGGTATTGCTGCAAGGCCCTGTAGCCACTGGGGCCTTTATACTGCGCGATAGCTGCCGTGCTTGACACTGCTGACTAGCCTTGTCATCTAGAAATACTCATCTGCCTCAGCTCCAGACACCCCACTTCTTATTCGCCTCTCCATCTCCTCCGCGGTCCTTTAATGTGAATGCTCCTGGGGGCTCCATCTTACTTTCCACTTTACTTCACAACAGTACTTACTCACTATTGATTAGTTAACAAGAGCTTATTTAATAAGGAATGCCTCATCCTGAGTGCATTACAGAGGTCTGACCACTTAATCCCTAAACAACCCTGCATGGTTTTACCCCTGTTGTATCAGTGAGGGAACGAAGACACTGGGAGCTGAAATACATTGACCAAGAGCTAATGATAGTAACAGAATTACTCTGGATCCTCCACCCATTTACTATGCCATCTCCCTTTAGTTTTCTTTTTTAACTCAAAGATCTGCCAGCCCCTGGTCTTCATTCTCACATGACAACAACCAGCTTCAGCTAAGCTGCATTTGACCTCCTTGTTTATCTCAGCGGCCTAGTTCTCTCACTGACATGATCTGCCTGACTTCTGTATGCATCATCCGTGTCAACTAATTGCAAATTTTTATCTCTCGACCAGATATGTCCTGAGCTCCAGGTCCTTATATTCACTTTGAATCCACTGAACACTCAGATGTCTTGGAGAAAACTGGACCCCACACAACTACCACATCCCCACTCCTCCTGTGTGTCTCCCATCTCAGGACACGGTACCATCACCCAGTCAACACTCCACTGTGAAACCTGAGAATCATCTAAACTCCTCTCAAGTTCTGAAGATTTCTCTGCAACCCCACGCTTCCCTCACTTGTCCGAAGACCCCAGCACCTCCCCTGATGACTGTGCCCTGGTCCCTCTATCTCCAAAACTGCCCTCAAATCCCTTCTCCGAAACCAGATTGGTTCTTCAAAATGTCTCCCTGAGACAGTTTCAACCCAAATCCTTACCACAGCCTTCAAAGCTGCTCATGACTGGCTTCCTCGGAGGTCCAAGCCACCTCCCTCTCCATACACCATGTCCCAGCCATACTGGACAACTCTTGAGTGCCTCTGGGTGCCATGATCCATGCTTTATCTCTATTGAAACACTCCCATTTGGCTCAGTCTGACTCATCTATCAAGTATCATTGCTTCCTCTGATCCCTCCCACTCTGTGTCCAGGTTAGGTGCCTGCCTTACATACTCCCACTCTTAGGACCACTCAGCACACTTCACTATAATTACCAGTTTAATTATCCACCTCTTCCTCCAGACTGTAAGCCCATGACAGTCACATATCTTCCAAACATCATGCCCCTGGTATGTGGTCATACATAATACATACTGTTGAGTGGAGGATTTATAATAGAGTGCCTAGAATATAAGAGGTGTAATAAAAGGTACAGTTATTATCAAACAGAGAACTGGTTTATAAGGCAAATAGTGAGTCCACTGTATTGGATGGAGTTGCCTGTCTCCAGCAATGCTGTGCTTAGTTGAGAAGAGCTGACATTTATATCCATGAGCCCACCTTAAGCCAGGAGGGCATCCTAGCTCTAGCCCCTGGTTGCCATGGACACCCTGACTCTTCAGGACTCCCTGCTCCAGGGCACAACATTCCCACACAGTGGGCCCAGGTCACACTGAGTCCCAGGTATAGGACCAGGCCATCTGGAGTGTCTTCCTTGCAATGCTGCTACCTCATTAGGTCATTTCACCGCTCTGGGCCTGTTTTCTCATTTGACAAATAGGAATTTGAAGAGCAAGTAACAAACAAAGTAATTGGAAAAGTACAAAATACTATACAAATAAAAGCCCTCAACTCCTCTAAGAAAGCGTCCTGATATCTCCAGTTGAACACACTCAAACCCTGAGTGGTTTCCAGAAGAACCAATTTCCCTGATGGCCAGTACAGAGGGGAGAACGAAGAAGAGGACAGAAGAGAGTGTGGGGTGCGAGGTGTCCCCTGCATGCCAGCCTCACCATGCTGGTCAGTTGAAATCTGATGGGAGCCAGAAGGAGGAAGGCTCAGCTTTTATGAGTGCAAGTTGGCATGAAAATCGGAACCCTTCCAATGCCAACCCCCCCAACCTCCCCACTCTCTGGGTTGCCAGTTATTAACCTGTTTAACTACTGCAGAGATAAGCTCTGCTGGGGGTCAGAAGGTGTCAGAAGTCCCCTTCATGGGAAAAGTATCTTTCCAGGAGCACAAGTCTTCCATACAACTTCTGGGTCTGTCTTCTTCAAGTTTACCCTTGAAATACACAGATCTGACTGTGTGGAACCACTTTTTTTGGATTTCTATTGACAGGTTCCTCATTTACTGATTCAACCAACTATGGATGTGGGTTGGTTGCATTCAAGAATGTGGATCTAGAATCCGCCTGTAGCAAGGACCCACTCCATGTTATTCTATACTGTGCAGGGTCAGGGTCCCTCACTGGTATTGTTCAAGGGTCAACTGACTTCTAATAGCAAATCTTCTAAACTGGTCTTGCACATAATGTTTAACCTGTCAATCAGAGGCACTAATGATTGGGATTTCATCCTGCAGGTCTAATAAATAAGACTCCTATTTGCAGCTCTCCACTACTTAGAAGTCTGGGAGAGAAAATCTGGGTGAAAAAATAACCCATGTATTGGTGCACATACTTGATCTCACCCATCTAAACATCCAGACATCCCATCACTATTGCTACAAGGAACCTGGCGAAATCCACTGTCTGGAAAACTATCTGGTTTCTACTCACATTTGCGGATTTCCCACCAAAAACCTCCTGGAAAACACATGTGGGAGATGTCAAGCACACAAAGAAGCAGTTTGCTTCAGCTCAGGTGTGGCACTGTGGTCAGGAACGGGAACTCTGGAGTCCCATTAATCCATTGCTCCCAAGGTAGTGATGCCACTTGTCTAAGCCTCAGTTTTCTTCCTTATAAAATGTTCATCTGATTTCCTAAATTAGGCTTGTCTTAATCATTAAATGAGATGATCCAGGCAAAGCGCTTGATACAAAGTAAGCAATTAATTAGTGTGGGGGTGGGGAGGTGTGAGTGTGCAAACAATGTCTCATGATAAAGAGGAAAGTCCACACTCTACCCAGCAGGCTCCTTTTCAGAAATTAGCAAGCTGTTCTTAAAATGAATAGCCAAATAATCTTTAAAAAGTACAAGTCCTGAGACTCACACGTCTTGATTTCAAAAGTTACTGCAAAGCTATAGTAATCCAGACAATGTGGTACTGGCATTAAGTACAGACATCTACATAAATAGAACAAATGTGAGATCCAGAAATAAATCCTAACATTTACGATCAACTGATTTTCAGGAGTTCCAAGACAATTCAACAAGGGAAGAATAACCTTTTTAAAACATCTGTTGCTGGCATACCTAGATAGGCATTTGAAAAACAATGAAATTTGACCCCCTCACACTATGTATAAAAATTAACAAAAAATGGATCAGAGGTATGACCTGATGACCTAGAGGTCTGGTACACCCTGGGTGCAGTCACATCCATTTCAAGATTCAAGACCCAAGGCCTGGGTTAGGTTAAGGGGTAGGAGGGACCAGCCAAGGTGAACAACTAAATAAAAATAAATAACATGCTTTTTCCTACTCTCCCTGTCTGCACCTTTTCTTTAAATAAAAAACAAAACAGATCAGAGACATAATAGCTAAAACTATAAAATTCTTGGAAGGAAACATAGTAGTAAATATTCATGACCTTGGGTTAGGCAATTGTTCTTAAATATACTAAGAGCACAATCAACAAAAGAGAAAACATAGGTAAATTGGACATAACAATGAAAACTCTTGCACTGCAAGGGTCACCATCAAGAAAGTAAAAAGCAACCCAGAGAACAGAAACATTTAATTGAAAATAATGTATCCAGATTATATTTTTAAAAAACTCTTACAACTCAATAATAAAAAGGCAAATAACATTTTTAAACGGGCAAAAGATTTGAATATACACTTCTCCAGGGGAAATATACAAACTACAAGCACAGGAAAAGATTCTCACTGTTATTAGCCATGAGAGAACTGGGAATCAAAACCAAAATGAGATACCACCTCACACCACTAAGATGCCTATAATTAAAAAACAAAACAAAACACAATAACATGCTGGTGAGCATGTAAAGAAATTGGAACACTCATATGTTTCTATGTAGAAATATATAGAGTACAACTGATTTGGAAAAGTTTGTCAGATTCTCAAAAGTGAAATATAGGATATGCAGATGTATACCATAGACATATAGATAGTATATGATTCCATTTACTGGAAATGTCCATAGAGACAGAAGGTAGATTAGTGACTTTCAGGACTCAAGGAGAAAGCAAGGAGACCATGGAGAATGATGGCTGAAGGATCAGCTCCAACCCCTTTTCTGAATCTCAGCTCCCTAATTCTTTGCCTCATTTCCCTCCAGTGCACTGATAGGGTTGCCAAATAAAATACAGGACAATCATTATATTTTAATTTCAGATAGGCAACAAATAATCTTTTAATAGAAGTATATGTCCCAAATATTGCACTATTCATTGTTCACCTGAAATCAAAATTTCACTGGTTGTCCTGTCATCTATTTGTTGTATCTGGCAACCGCACGCATTGACCTCCTGGTCACAGTCTTCACTCTTTGCATTTGCTCTCCTCTCAGATACCCACGTGGATCCCTGTCACACCTCAGGTCTGTGTCCAAACAAGACTTCATCAGAGCATTATAGGCTCCCATCCATTGCTACTTGACACTCAGAAGTCCCCGAACCTCAGCAGTCTTCACCACGCGACAAGTTACTCATTTAGTAGTTAACAGCCTGCCTTCTCTTAAGTATACCCGAAGCTCCTTGAAGGCAGGCTTCTTTCATTCACTGCTGCATTCCAGTACTTAGAATACGATCTGGCATGGAACAGACAATAAATTAATATTTATTGAGATACACAGTCACGTGTGGGTTATCTCATCTAATGTTCCAAACTGCCTCATGAGACAGACACTGTTATCAACCATATTTCATGAATGAAGGATCTGAGACACAAAAAAAGTCAAATAAGTCACCCCGAAGTCACAGCAGTCAATAGTGGGGCTGGGTCTAGATTCGGGATCCAGTCCCAGGAGCCCACATTCTGAGCCATCACACTGCACCAGCTCACTGTTAACGGGCAGCGGGCCAAGCTGGAACTGTTTCTGCCTCCCTCCCATTTCCATTATTCTGAGTCAGAGGAAGGAAGGAGCCACTGCTACATTTGAGTGTCTCTTTGTGCCAGACACCTTAGTCCCAGAATTTCCCTACCTGATTTACCCGTACAATAACTGCTCAACATACAATGAATCAAAAAGCCCTTAAGGCACGCCCTGGTGGCCTAGCGGGTAAGACCACTGGACACAGTCCACACATAACCCAAGACGAACAGCAAAATGAAACAAATAAATATTAAAAAAACAACAACAGACACTTAAGTACCCAGGTAATGAAGAAGTCTGTGGAGGTGTCTATACTCACTTTTATTTCTTCTTGAACATCAGGGCTGCGAAAATTTAAATCAGGTTGCTCTTTCATAAATTGGTGAAAATAACATTGGTTTCGTACTTCATCGAAGTGCCAACTGGAGTTTCCATATACACTTAGCTGGCAAAAAAAAAGTGGCAAATCCATTACTTAGCATTATTCACATCACAGTATTGCCCCTGTCCCCCCCAAAAAAAGATAATTCCCTCACTGATCCCATGCTGGCTGTCCTGAAACATGTCGTTGGAAGGATTGCACTAGGTAATCAATTCCTGAGCTCCCTCCCCACCCCCCGCCCTAAGGCCCCACAATGTGGTTGGATGCCTGTGGACAGTAGAACTTCACCACCACAGTAGTAGGCCAGTGCTCTCAAAGGCAAGATAAAGCCAACAATAAAGAGCAGACATTTCTAATATAAATTATTGAAATTGCTGTCCAGGCTCTGGACTCCTGCTTGTGAAGAAAAGCAAAAGATGGGCCGCTGGGGGAAAAGACAAACACCATTGACTCTGGATTCTGAATTCAGATAGAGTGACTATTTCAAATATTTCTCGGAAACTTATTCGAATCATTTGCTTAAAAATTCTGGTCACTGCAGTTGGAATCCAGCAGTATTTGATAATGACCTGTTTTCCCCTTCTAGAAATGCTCACATCTGAGATTCCATGACACACCTCTTCTGCTTGCCTTGCTGCTCCTTCTCAGTCTACCTGAGTTTCCTTAAATGTGAGAGTGCCTCGTGGCTCTACCTTGGGCCATATTTCATTTTATGCTAAAGAGAACATGAAAACAACATTTTACACCTTAGGGTTTTGCATATATCTTTTTGTTTTTTAGTTGGAAGACCTGGTCACACTGGGTCTGCATTTCCATGGCAAAAACTGACTGAAACTAAATCATAACTGTTGACTTTTCCAGTGCACCTCACTGGTCACCTGGACACAAATCAGGATAAGATATTTATAGTATATACAACCAAGAAAAAAATGGTATCCAGGGATGCCCCACTTGCCTACTGGTCTGGTACACCCTGAACACATTCCACATGCATCCCAAGGTCCTCGGTTCAAGACCTGCACCTGGGGTAAACAACCAAGATAAACAACTAAATAAAGTTCTACTTCCTCCTCTCTCTTCCTGCCTCTGCTCACCTTCATTCCTTCCTGCACCTTTCCTTTAAAAAAAATGATATCCAGAATCCAAAGAATTCATAAACCAATTGCAAGGGGACCAGCAATCCAAAAGAAAATTGGGGAAGGAAACTATAAAAAGGTATTTCACAGAAATAGAAACTCAAGTGAATAAATGCATCAAAAGACATCATTAGTAACTAGATAATGACTACATTTGTAATTAATAAAATTGTCATTAGTAATGAGAGAAATGCAACATTAAAACCTCAATGTGATACCAATTTATGCTCACTTGGTAAAAATGACACTCTGGCAATACCAGAAGTACGAGATTCTGAGAATATGTCAATGTGCACTGCTGGAGGAGCAATAGATTGGCACAACCACTTTGCTAATCAATTTGCATTCTCTTACAGGATTGAGCATGAGGAGTTCTGGGCCCAGATTTCACACCAGGTCCCTAGTCACCTTTTTATCTTTTAAAGGGAAGGTGCAAATAAGGATGAGGTGAGTAGGGAGGCAGGCAGGAAGAGAGCAGAGGAAGAAGCCTTTTATCTCTATTTAGTTGCTCACTCTGATTGACCCCCACACCCCACCTTCCTCCCCACCCCCAGTCCAGGGACCCATGATATGCGGCCTGCACTCCTTTGGAGGCGACTGACCTAACTGCTGCTCTACCAGGGCACACCAATCTTAAAGAAGCTTTTGCATATGTGCCCCAGGAAAAATAGACTAATGAGAGTTTACAAGACATCATTTAAAAAAAAAAAAAAAAAAAAAAAACTCTAGAAAAAAACCCAACTGCTTATCAACTGACGAGTGAATACAATTGAATATTACACAACAGATTTTAAAAAAGTGTGAACCAAAGCTACCAGAAACTATATGAATATTATAAAAGTTCCTGCATTGCTTACCTTTTCATCAACAACAGATGGCATAAACCAGTGTCATAGAGTAGGCTACGATACCTAGGTTTATGTTCTTATACTCTGACATTCACACAACAAAATCACTTGGGACACATTTCACAGAGTATATATCCCAATGGTTAAGCAATACACGACTGTAAGTGTAGCAAACAAGTATACTCTCTTGTCTGATTTCTTTTAGAGGAAGGGAGAGGAGGAAGAAGCATCTTTATTTACTTTTGATTTTTCAATCCAGCCCTAGGACTTGAACCCAGGTACTTGGTGTGTATGCGGTTCACACACCAGTGTCTCAGCCCCGGGAGCCACAAGCATACGTTGCCTGGCTTCTTTCTCCCTGTGGAGTTATTTTGATATTCACTCAGGACTGTGTGTGCACCAATAGTTTGTTTATTCCTTTTTATTGCTAAGCAAGATGAGAGAGGAGGAAGCAGCAAGAAGTATTTTTTTTTCCTAATTTTATTTAGTTGTTCACACTGGTTGCTTCCCCCTCGACCTGGGACTTGAACCCAGGGAGATGTGGGCTTCAGAGGCGGTTGACCTAACTGCTACTCCACCGGAGCACACCTCAGCTAAGCAGCACAGTCGTGCCTCGCTGTACTCAGTTCTCTTATCGCAGCTTCACTGTATGGCGGGTTTTTTTAAAAAATAGATCTAATTCTGTATCTCGGGATTTTGCGGCATGTGTATACTTCACTGGCGAGTCTCCACATAGAACTTCGTATGTTGTCAAAATTACGCAGGTTTGAGAGAGTAGAAAGTGTTTATAACAGAGCGTGGGAAAGGTTTCTAGGAGAGTAGGAAGGGTTTTTAAAGCCTAAAATTAACTCCCGCCATAGGTGAGGGGTTATTGTGTTTCAATGCATGATTATAGCAAAGGTCTTTATAAATCTACCACCTAGCACATATATTTTTGTGTATACCAACTACTACGTTAGGAAACCCACAATCTGGTTTCCCTTAGTGGGAGCTGTTGGATGAAAGAAAGTGTGTGTCCAAATCACTTACAGTTCCATAGGCTTGAGATGATGACTTGACATATAGGTGGCAATTTTTTTTTAAGAGGAAGGAAAGTAGGAATGGCAGGCAGGAAGGGAGAGAGGAGGAAGAACCTGAGTCACCAGGATGTACCATAGGTAGCAATTTTTAGGAGCAGACCATGGAGCTGAACTGATTAGGTTCCAGTCCTGAGCCCTTTCATTTACTAGCTTGTGACCTTCGGGGAGGTGCTTGATGTTACTCTGCCCCAGTCTACCCATCTACAAAACAGGAATTAAAGCATAGGTCAGAAATGTAAGGTGGGTTAAATGAATATGAAACACAACACAGAACCTGGCACATAGTATGAAATCAATAAATGTTTGCTAATATTATTAGCATTTTAATAACTGGGTGGGTTGCGGGAAATTAAAGAAGTAAGACCGTCACAACTAACTGACCGTCACCCGGCTGCATGTTGGTACTAACTGAGCCTAAGCTAACTTAGACACATGTTGATTTTGAGTGGCCTTAAAAGTGATCTAACAGTTCATACCCAATAATAAAATGGCAATATCTATCCATATCTACATATAGATACAGATATAAACAATTACTCTGAATGTGTATGGTTTGGACACACCAATCAAAAAGCACAGAATGGCTATATATGTTAAAAAACAGAATCCAAACTTCTGCCTACAGAAAACACATCTAACTTCTAGGGACAAATACAGACTTAGAGTAAAATGTTTGAGGTCAACCTTACAAGCAAATAGTAACTTAAAAAAGGCAGGGAAAACCACACTTCTATCAAGTAAAATTGACTTCTAGATAGAAAAGGTAATATGAGAAGAGATGGAAATTACATAACACTTATTAACATATATACACCAAATGATGAAACATCAAAATAAATAAAGCAAATATTAATAGAACTAGAGAGATACATAGCCAGCAACACAATAGGAAACTAACACCAACTTATAACAATAACAGCCGAGGGCTTTAATACCATACTTACAATAATGCACAGAGCACCCAATCAGAATCAACGAGGTAATGGTAACTATTGACGATAAATTACACCAGATGGGTTAACAGACACAAAACAGTCTACCAAAAAATTAGAACTTACATTCTTCGAGTTCATGGAAACATGGAATGTTCTCAAGGATAGATAATGTTGGGCACAAAACAAGTGTCAATAAATTTTTGAAGACTGAAATTATGTCAAGTATCTTCTCTGCTCATAATGCCATAAAGCTAGAAATTAA